>CM024762.1:15033199-15365315 GCA_014218235.1 Colocasia esculenta | reverse complement strand
TCTTAAAAATATATATTATAGACGGCTATTTTAGTCGTCTACATATATTTTTTTGTAGACGGCTGTAGGAAGCCGTCTACATATATTTTCTAGACGGCTCATATGACCGTCTACGAAAAATTTTTTCGTAGACGGCCATGTAGCCATCTACATACTTACTTTGTAGACGGTCTAAATTAGCCGTCTACGTATCTTTTGTAGACGGAATTTTAGTTGACGGCTCCGTAGACTGTGTCATAGCCGTCTACAAAAGGTTTTGTAGATGGTTTTTGGTTTTTATAGATGGCTCTCAGCCGTCTACATATGTTACCTTCTTGTAGTAGTACATACTCGAAAAGGAAAGGAAAGGAAAGGAAAGAAAGATCGATATTGCTAATATTATCGACCGAATTTCTGTTCTCGCTCATTATATATAGAAATCGTACGTCTTCACTTAGAAGTTAGAACCAAGTAGCTAGGTGGGATATGTAAAAAGAAAGAGTACAAAAAGTCTTGAGATTGTAGCTCAGCCATCTATATATATACTTCCCTGCCTGCGGGTGCGGGAGAACAACCCTCTCGCGCGATACATAGCAAGTGCGAGAAATTCTTCAAATATCCTCTTCCAAGTTCGCGTACATGCAAGAACAAGCTGTAGGAGTCCTACAAATAATAACTGAGACAGATTAACGGAAGAATAAGATCAGGACGTCCCGCGGCCTTGCCATTCACAACCTTGCGACGACGACCCAGCATCCGATTATGTTTGGGATTCTTTTCAACATGACATCCTGCATGCATACGCATAGCAGTAGGCAACGATCGATCGATATCATCACCTGCAGCTAGATAGATATGTGCGCATGGCAGCCGGCTGAAGACCATTCTCGACAGACAGAGCTTCCAGCGTATGTAAAGTGGCAAGTCAGTAATCCCACAGGCCCAGTTGTAGAACTCACCGTAAGACGTCCCCCAGCAGCACTCCTGCACGCCCTCCGGCGGCTGGGAAACCCGTCCTCGGCGCGAAGAGTACGCTGCGGTACACAGGGCCCCACGGACAGCCGGCCGCGCGCCGACCCCTTCTCCACCTCCTGACGTAGTAATTCACCTTCGCCTGCACTCCTCTTTCTTCCTCCCACTCGCTGCAGCTAAATTGGTCTCTCCCGCAAGAGACGAGCTAATCGCTGCAGAGCGCGATGGTGAGATAGCATCTTAATTTTGAGGCCGCCAGCCCCGTGTTCACACTCATTGCTGTTCCTCATCCTCAATTAAAATAGACGAGCATGAGACAAATATTGCTTAAATATTAATTCTCGCAACTCCATTATTAATATCCTTATATATATGTATATTAATCTATCGTTTATAATTAAACCGTATTTTAGTTGTTAATTAATATCCATGGTCACCTGTCATTTGTTTATTGGCCAAAAAATCTTTCGCTACAACTTCATTACGATAGCTTTTATAGAAAACAAATTAAGTCTAAATAAAATATCAGGATGATCTTATTATTTACTCATGTGGCCGGTTAGGATGCTCCATGTTTTAAATTTACCAAATACCTAACAATGACATGTTCTGCATGGTAAAAGCCTAAAAGCTGAATGGTGTTGATTTACTACGTAGGGCATTGTTTGAGGTGACGAAACCTTTGGTGGTGGTGGTGAGTGTGTGTTCGGAAGAGATGAATATATCGATGATATTTGTGTACTCATATTTATTTATGACTTGAGTAGGATTTTCATGGTGAGATGATCACAACTTCTATCGTAGAGTGAGAGAGAAACTCGTAAAAGGAGGTCTTCTCTATCCTTCACCGTGACATCTTGTATTGTTTATATAGACAGAATACAAAGGGAAGCAGAACTAGAGCTGTCTGGACGGCCAATTCACCTGTTTCCCAGGACCGCATGGAGCTCGACGATGAGGTTCTCCTCCTGCTGTGAGAATGCACCCTTGTCTAGTATCTCCTTCTAGAAGTCAAGTGAGTAGATGAACTTTGGGGATTTTAAATTTTTACTTACACAAATATCTCTGAGGATTACAATTTGTGAACTTCGACTTACATGAAGACTGTTATGATCTTCCTTGGAATATCACATAAAAATTATACACGTAAAACACACGACTACAAGAATGACACTTTTGGCATCTAAAAGAATAATCATAATAAATTCCCTTTTAAAGAGAGGGCTCACGACATTATTATTTTAAGAGAGTTCTTAATAAAAAGTTTTAACAGGATCAATCATAGGACATTTCCTTCCTCCTTGTCTATATCCCTGCCTCCAATCTTTTCCTGCCCGCTTAATTCTCTGGTTTGTCATGTCATTAATTAGAACCAATACACATGGGTATTATTACAGTAATGGCCGCAGCCATGAGTTAAGTCATGGAAGTTCACTTGGCCCCCTTGTCCTCCTAACTTTGCTGGGTAATTTCGTGGAGTGGAGAGGAAGGAAATTAACTTTAAAACATGAGAAAGATTTATTGCACTTCCAAAAGTGTAATTTTGTCATGTCAAACTGCACTTCTCCTCTCTCATTGGTCCACCTTATCATTCACTTTCAAAAGAAGTACATAACCCATAATGAGGTGGACCAATGAGAGAGTAGAAGTACAGTTTGACATGGAAAAATTGTACTTTTGAGAGTGCAATAAATTTTTCTCTTAAAACATAAGGTTACCCGCTCGCTGACCTTGAAGGCTTATATTACAGCTTTTTGAAAGTCTCGGTCTCTTCCATGGCAAGGTAGAACCTTCTAGAAGCCGATGACGATACGGCATTGTTTCCAAATCTTCTAGAAGTTCGTATCTGGATCTGATGTATTGGGGTATATATTCCTATGCTCGTCGCAAATTCGAAATCCGATTGTGATCAGAGCCCAACTCAGCTCGATCGCTCACATGTATGTATGAAACAAGTAGGAATAAAAATTTTACCAGAACTTTTCTTCCTTAATTTTACTTGACGGCGAAAAAAGTATACATGTTCTATCGTACACATCATCCCTCATTTGTCATTCTTATAAAGACAGTTCATATTTTTGGAGTATGTGCGCATACTTGTAGCAGAAGCGGATTCTATGGCGGTGCAACCACGAGGAGGAAGACGATGAGAACGTCAGGTGCTGGAGGAGACATCCGTAACCCACGAGAGTCTCCTTGGTTTCCTCTCTCTATGTCACTAGATATCTTATCTGTCTATGGAGAAGACAGACCATATATATAGAAAGGAGGGACCAGTCCAAGAGATGTCTTATTGTGCTCCCACCCATAACAGGAACTCATGGGCCACATATGGATTAGACCCATCAAAATATCTTTTTGACTAGACCAGCAGTGTGTATCCTTAATATATAGTCCAAACCTGATAAGTGGACTTCTTAGTTGGGTCCGAACTCAACATTCTCCCACTTGGTCCATTTATCATAAACATCATCAAAAAATTTCTTTTAAAAATTCATATAACACATATATAATTTGAAAAGACTTTTAAAATTTTGATTTCATTGGGCTGCACTTGTAAAGAAAATCGATATACGCGCGCAATATAAAACACAAAACCACACGCTTTTCTAGTCAAAGGATATGTAAGTCCGAATTGTGAAAAATCAAATGATATGAGTCATGGCGGCAAAAATATTTAGTCATGTACCACCTTCCATGTACCACAATATCACCAACTTTTCACAACTAAACACTATATTTGGCACTGCAAACAAACTAAACCCTGATGTATGTCTGTTAGTCACCACACACACACATATGTGCATGTATTCTGCCACTTACAAACCAGAACAAGTGCACATAACAAATGTAATGGGCAAAAAATAAATAGAGAATCATGATATAAAAATGAACACAAATAACCATAAGTGTCACAACTGTAAATGTCACAACATATTGAGAGAACTAACAAGACCCATCCGTGTCACATGACTACAAAAAGTGCTAGCAGGTAGTCCTTTAGTGAGAGGGTTAGCCACCATAAAACTGATCTCAATATGCTCAAAAGACACCATGATTTCTCACTCTATCTCTAAGAGCAAAATACTTTATATCCAAGCCTCTACCACCCTTGAATGCCTTATTGTTCTTAGAGTAGAAAATTGCAGCGGAATTGTCACAGTAGATCCTCATCGGCCTAGCAATGAAGTCCACAAATGGCAAAGCTGTGACCAAATTCCGCAATTGAATGGCCTATCCACTAGCCTCATAACAAGCAATAAACTATGCCACTATGGTGGAAGTTGCTATGATACTTTGCTTCTCACTGCACCAACCTATAGCTCCTCCTGCCAAGAGGAAGATGTAACATGAAGTAGACTTCCTAGTATCAAGACAATACCATAGTCAGCATCTGCATAGCCAATGACCTCCAATTGATCTGATCTCCTTAATGTAAGCATGTAGTCCATAGTGCCTCTGAGATATCGCATGACCTTCTTGATAGCCTACCAATGATCCATGCCTGGGTTACTCTGGTACCGACTGAGCATGCCCACAGCAAAAGCAATGTCTGGACGTGTACAAGTCTGCAAGTACATCAGGCTCCCAACTACTGAAGCATAAGGAATTGGCTCCATCTGCTTCCTTTCAAGGTCATTCTTGGAACACTATAATTTACTGAATTTATCTCCTTTAAGTATTGGTGCCTTATCGGGTGAACAAGATTGCATATTAAACCTCTATAAGATTTTTGAGATGTAATCTTTCTGAGAAAGACCAAGAGTGTCTGAGGGTCTATCTCTGGTGATCTCAATGCCAAGCACATAGCAGGCATTATCCATATCCTTCATCTCAAAATTCTTAGACAAAAAAATCTTTGTTTCATGCAACAAACTAAGATCATTATTGGCGAGCAGAATGTCATCCCAATATAAAAGCAAGATAATGAACTAACTCCATTGACCTTTAAGTAACGGCATTCGTCAATGACGTTCTCCTTAAACCCAAAGGACAAAATATTCTCATTAAACTTGAGAAACCATTGGCGGTGATGATCAATCTGTCCCCATGTAATTTTACTTAATTACATATTATTGGTGATTAACAAAACCCTATCAAAGATTTCTAACAATATTCCATAAGTCTAAGTACAGGAAATATACCAAGCCAACATGGTAAGTATCATCTTTCTGAAGCATTAATTATTTCAAGATTATATTTCTCTAAGTCCACATTGACTTATGTTGAAAGTCACAACGATTTCCTTCTTGTATATCGATTTTAATAGAGATATAATGATTTGATATCATAACGGTTTCACAAGTATCTTAATGATTTCTTTATAAGACTGAAACATCTTGTGGTTACCAACAAATCGTCCCGTAACGATCCTTTAGTTATCATAACGATTTGTTCATCGCAACGATTCCTTTAGTCATCGTAACGATTTGTCATCGCAACGATTCCTTTAGTCATCATAACGATTTGCTCATCGCAACGATTCCTTTAGTCATCGTAACGATTTGCTCATCGCAACGATTTCTTTAGTCATCATAACGATTTGCTTCGCGTAACGATTTGTTAAGTTTATCGTAACGATTTACTTCGCGTAACGATTTGTTAAGTTTATCATAATGATTTGTTTTGCATAACGATTTGATATTGAGTTATAACGATTTGCTTATCTATACACAACGATTTCATAAGTCACATTTGCATCGATTTCGACTGAATATATGACTTATCCCTGATAGCGTTAAATAGTCAAAGTCTTCGCACGAACCTCCATGACTGCTGTGCATTTAACGAAGACAGAACGTATCTCTGCATGCATGCAGATGATATCTTTTCATTATCGTGCATACTATGTTAACATCTTTTAGAACAAGCTATTTGGCATTACTATTTTAGTGAATATTCACATCAACGTTTTCTGACAACAAGAGACAGTCTAGCTGTCTATTGTTCTAGCATTTAATGTATGTAGGGCCCTAAAGACATTGTGTCATACAACGTTGGACCATATAGACGCCAGAAGATCCTATCTCTTTGCGTGCACAAATGGATAAAAGACTGTTGACTGGAAGCTTCCAGGTGTCAAACAGTCTAACGTCCACCAAAGTTAGAGACAACGGTTACTTCAACGAATACTTTTCAAATTGGAGATATAAATACAAGATAGTAGCTCCAGAAGGAAAAGCGAGTGTGTGTGACCAACGAATACTTCAAGCAAGTCTTAGCAATTCAAATCTTCTGTGAGAATCCAAGAGCCAAGCATCTCATTCCTGATCTGTCTCAAGCTCTTTAGCTCTCAGTGTTGCAATAGAAATCTTGAGAGAGAGCCTGCGTAGTTCTAAGAGAGACCTTTGTGTAGATCTCCTTCTCTCAGGGCTATTTCTGCTTCAGATCATTGCTAGTTAAAGCTTGATCTAGGGGCTTGTCTTCATTGCTCATCTTTACTGTGTTGTTCCCTTTGTGTGTGAAGGAAGACCTGGTGGGGATCCAGGGTGCTGTAGTTCCCTTATGTTGTGAAGGAAGACCAGCTGAGCTGGGTGTTGTAGTGTCCATAAGGGGACTGTACCTTAGATAGTGGTATCCTGAGTTATTGCTCAGGGACTGGACGTAGGACTCCTAAGGATAGGAGGTCTGAACCAGGATAAACTCTGTGTGTTGTGTGATTGATTTCCTGTGTGTGTTTTCTGTTTATTCTAACTCTCACTAACCTTCATCGAAGAACGTCCTTGTGTGAATGTTTTAAGTACAGGTACTAATCAAATAATTTTTTAAAAGGCCCATTCACACCCCCCCCCCTTTGGGCTCGTCAACTGGGCAACAGGAGGGAGGCTTGCTTAAGCCCGTAAATGGATTTCCTTAGCTTGCACACCATGTGTTCTTTTCCTTCAGCATGAAACCCTTGAGGTTGTTCCATATACACTTCTTCATTTAGGTCCCCATTGAGAAATGTCATTTTCACATCCATCTGATGTAGTCAATGCCATGACCACCCTGAATGAGAGCTTTTCACTTACTGGAAAAAAAGTCTCATTGTAGTCAATGCCTTCCCTTTGAGTGAAACCCTTAGCTACCAATCTGGCTTTATGTCGTTCAACTTTACCTTTAGAGTCCACTTTAGTCTTGAATATCCATTTACATCCATCACATTTGGACCCTTTAGGCAAGTCAACAAGCTTCCATACCTGATTTTTAGCCATAGAGTCAACCTCTTCTTTCATGGTTTCCAACCAGTAGGTAGACTTTTCACTATTTATGGCCTGTGAGAACGACACAGGATCATTAATGTTATCCCTGTCAACACTATCCTCCTGAAGATATACTACAAAGTTATCAGATATAGCAGGTCTCTTAACTCTTTCGGATCTACACAGCATTGGCCCCTGATCCATCTGTGAAGGTGGTAGACCTATTGTCCCTTGATCCACATGAGGAAGTGGTGGGCCTATAGGCTCTTGATCCACCTCTAGAGATAGTTGGCCATCTGCAGTAATTTCTGGTGGTTCCTAAGTTAAGGGAGGTGGGACAACTGTAATAGGTTGCTCCCTCTGCATGTCATTCTGAGGAATGAACATGGGAACAAAGTTGTCAGTTGTTGCAGATGTAGGTGCTTGATCCTGCAACTCCTCAAAATAAAGCTCTCGAGGAGGTCCACTCCACTAACTCCACCATCTTCTAGAAACCTTACTTTATCTAACTCCACTATGATGGGCACATGTGATGGACAATAGAATCTGAATCCCTTTGATTTCTCTGGATAACCAATGAAGAATCAACTGGTTGTTCTGAAATCAAAAGCCCTTTCATGTGGGTTATACAATCTGGCCTCAGCTGAACATCCACATGTGCACATATAGCTCACAGAAGGTTTCCTACCATACCACAACTCATAAGGAGTTTTAGGAGCAGCCTTCGTAGGAATCTTGTTCAGAATATGTGTAGCTGTCTTTATGGCCTCTCCCCACAATGATAAAGAAAGGTCGAATGACTAAGCATTGTCCTGACCATTTCTTTAAGTGTTTGGTTCCTTCTTTCAGCAACTCCATTTTGGTATGGACTGTCAGGCGTAGTGTACTGAGCCACAATGCCTTCCTCTTTAAGGAACCTAGCTAATGGTCCTGGCCTTTGACCCATCTCGGTATACCTTCCATAGTATTCGCCACCTCTATCTGACCTGACTACTTTGATAACCTTTCATGATTGTCTCTCTGCTTCCTTCTTAAAATCCTTAAAGATATTAAAGACATCTGCCTTTTCAAGAAGTAGAGATACATGTATCTAGAGTAGTCATCTATAAAGGTAACAAAATACTTTTGTCCAGTTAGATAGGGTGAAAAGGGACCACAAATGTCAGTGTGTATAATCTCTAATGTTTCTGAACTTCTAGTGGCATTGCGAGTGTGTAAGTTTTCCTTTAATGCAATCCGCATACGTATCAAAGTCAGTGAAGTCTAAAGAGTGTAGGACACCTTCTCCCACTAACTTCTTCAGCCTCTTTATGGAGATATGACCCAGTCTCCTATGCCACAACATTGATGAGTTTTCATTTATTCTACCACGCTTATTGCCAACTGTATTGTAACGGCCCTGGATATTTATACCCAATAAGGGTCCATATCCAAATCCACCTCCCGCGATCGGACCGAAGTCTCTCAAGGGATATCACTAACACGTGTCTAGTACGAATATAAAAGACCACAATTATAGTATATAACATAGGACAGTACAAGTGTATATAACTGTAAACCACAATGTACAATCGTCCACAATTACAGTATTACATGTCCAATTAAGAGTACAACTACCTGGGGCATACCCCGAGGGAGCACAAGCTCAAACGACTCAACTACTCTACTGCTGGTGGTACAAGTCTGCACTACTCTGCGTAAACCACGTTGAGTCAGCCAACGCCTGCTAAGTCGGCCAACACCTGAAACAAGCTATAAGAGAGTGAGCCTCAACACGTCACTGGCTCAGTAGGGACCTCCCACAACGAAAAACACAACTACACAAGAGACCTCAACCCCAGAGGCTCTCACTGGCAACACCGGTAGCCGAAACATAACATGCACACACACGCATGCTAATCAACATCAAACTATAAACACACCGGCTAAACCTCAATCTTTGGAAACTAAAGGGAAACACAGGACTAGCTTAACACCACTAGTCCGCCCTACAACCAAACCACCTCGACCATAAGCCTCACCGGCAAACCATTGCCTAGGCTACAGTCTCACAGGCAAACCAGCCGCACAAAGCATCGGGTATGGCAACGACCAACAAATACCCAGATACCAAACCATAACTAGAAATACATGGTACGAATATAAATAACTCACAACACGGGGAGAGTCACGCCACAAGACCTCCATAGTACGCACGGTCTCACCTCAACACCAGCTGAGGTCGCGACTCACGTACCACCACACAACTCTACCCATGAGGGGTACATGTACCTGCTACCACGAGGTACAACACTAAACCACAGAACCGTGCCACCTCCAGGGCACACCACAACAGTTAATGGTTTCACGATTATAACCTTAACCAATGGTTCACACACAAACCACAACCAGTGGTCAAACACGAGTCGGTATGGAGACGACGCCACCATATGGGAACAGACTACTGGTTCATGACGCTAATATCCAACTCGGACAATAAAGCACAAGAACTACCTCTTAGTCTCGCAGTCACAGACGGAAGGTTCAACTGCCGCTCCACAACGACAAGCCAAGAACAGTGGAGACTAACTAACCACCACAACCTGCAAGTCACACACCCTGCAGGCCCAAACCTGACACCTTTAGGGACTCCGACCGAGAACCCTAAAGTGAGGCACTGGAACAAGACTAGCTGGGGACCAGTGTCGACTACTGGTGTCCGTCCCCCAACCACGAGCCGCTACAAACGGCCGTACACTCACAAACACAAGCCGTTGTCCCCTGTCGTCTTTCCCCTCAGCCGGACGTACTACTCCAACGCAAGAGGAGGGTGTCCAGGAAGACGACACAGACCTCAACGGTACTCCGGTACCGGGACAAGCCCTAAGCACCTGATGCTAGGGTAACTGACTAGAGAGGTATTCCGGAATAGGCGCCGGACCACCAGAATCGGTAAGCACACAAACCACGATATACGATCCTTTATTATAAACCTCGGTATACAAGTGTCAAGCTAAGCTTGTCAATGGTCACCATGTGACCTTCAAGCCAACCAACGCCGACACCTTCACAACTCACAATACTTAAGTGTAAGGAATGACTTATCATCAGTCACCTTGTGACCCTAAAGCCATCCTACACACAACCATTCATTAACGGGGTCATCACATGACCGCCACTATAAACTTATACACATTAATTATTAAACACATGTCTTAAAACATACTTAACAATAATCACAAAGCTTGGGCTAAGTTCACACTAGAACCTCACCGCCCAGCAAACACAACTCAGCTTCAGAACCTGAAACGTGTCAAACACAGACGCCGCCACTTGAATCGCGTCGCTCGGTTTGGACGCCATTCCAAACCTTGTCGCGACAGGGCCAAACGCCGCAACAGTGTCACGTCGGCCCTTCCAGACGCTATTCCAAAGGCTGTCGCGACAGGCCTTAGTGACGCAACCAAGTCACGTCGGCCCGACACGACGCCACCAGACCCAAGCCGGTCAATAATCGATCAACATCCAAGACGCATCTGATAACTAAGACGCGTTCCAGATAACCAAGTCGGGTCGAGGGACCGCGTTCACGCCACCACCTCACCCATCGGACTAAAACCCCATATCGCGTCCACACAAAGCGACACGTTCACATGAACGCGTCAGGGAAGCTTGCCGCGTTTCCAAACACAGTAGGGGCCAGCGCACAGGCCAGACCCCACCTTCCCCACAGACATACCATGCACAACCCATCGATGCAAACCTCATTTTAAAGCAGTAAACATGATATTTAACTCATAGCAAGCCACCCACACATGCACCACCCCTCATTCAACCCCTTTAAACCATTCCAAACAAGGTAAAAAGGTATGAAGTCTCCCTACCAACTGGAAAACGCCAAAACCTCCTCGCTGACGGCACACCCACGCTCCGAGCGTCGTCCTCGCGTGGTTCCCGCGCCGCACTAGCCGCCGGAAGTCGAAATCGCCGGAAAACCTCCATAGAAGGCACCACAGCACCCTCCCCTGCGCCGGACAGAGCATCCTCTACTCTGTCTGGCCGAAACGAAGCATTTAACACTCTAATCGAAATCGCGTCCAGGGCAGAAGCCGCGTTTAAACCTTTTAAACGCGTCCCCCCTGTCCGACGCCAAACGGAAACCCGTGCCACGTGTCACAGAGGCGGTTCCTGGAATCGCGTCCAGTAAGGCCGACGCGTTCATAATCGCGTCGCCTTCCTCTGTCGCGATTCCAAATAGTGAACCAGCAGTGCAAATGGGCTGGCATATCTGGCCCACACTGCTCACCCTGTGTACACAAACCACGGAAACAGCCCATTGACCATCTCTTGGTCAAGAGCACCACACACAGACCCGATAAACCCGGATCCGAACGACCGTACTGTTAGATGTATTATGCAGGGAATAATGGGATTGTTCAACCACACGATCAAGACACATTTTATATAAACCATCAACTAATAAACCAGTATTAATTACAACTGAATCCTTGATAATCCTAAGAGAAGAGTTTCTAAAAGAGAAAGTAAACCCTCTCATATCAAGTTTTGATACTGAAATTAAATTTCTAGAAAAAGATAGAACATAGAATGTGTCCTCGAGATCAAGAACAAATCCAGATGCTAAAGTAAGTCTATAAGTCCCTACAGCCTTCACTTGTAAACATGTCTTATTCCCCGAAAGGATGCTTTGTTCACCTTGATGTGGAGGCCTTTGGAACAGGAACCTTTGCATAGATTTGGCAATATGAACAGTAGAACCAGAATCAACCCACCAAGTACTTTCAGGAACATCTACCAAATGAGATTCATGACAAACATAGGATGAGAGATTACCTCAGCCTTTCTTTTCTAGCTATGCCTTGTACTTTACACAATCTTTCTTTAGATGTCCAACTTGACAGCAAAAGAAGCATTTGCTATTTTTACCTTCTTTCTTCTTCTTCTTACCCTTCTTCTGGACATTCTTGCCCTTCTTAGCTTGAGCATCTCCCTTATGAAAGGTAAAATTAACATGATTACTTTCCCCTTCAATCTCTCTTCCTCCTGAACATACATGGTCATCAACTCATTTGATGACCAATTCGCTTTATGTGTGTTATATGAGATTTTGAAAGCCTCATAGTCACTAGGAAGAGAGTTGAGGATGAAATACACTAAGAAAGCATCAGATATGGTAACTTCCATGGCATTCAGGTGGGCTTCAATATCTCTCCTCATCATGATATGCTCTCTAATACTGCCACCACCAGTGTATTTCTTTGAGGAAAGTATGGCCATTAACGTGCTGGACTTTGCCTTGTCAAGAGTGACAAATTATTCCTCAATAGCCTTTAGAAATCTATCAGCAGTCTTCTGCTCTGGGATTGATCCATTGATGTTTGGACTTACATGCCCTTGAAGGAACAATAAGCACAAACGGTTGGACCTCTCCCACTTCTCATAGAAACTTTTTTGTTCCATTGTGCTCTCGACAGTGAGCTCAGCAGGCTGTGCATCTCTGAGAGCAATTTCAAGATCCATACACCCTAAGGCAAACATTACTCTTTGTTTCCATTCAGTAAAATTTGTCCCAGTCAAATAAGACACTTGACCTGTGAAAGGTGCAAATAGGGGAGAAGCAGCTAAAACACAAATTACATGCTCACATGAATATGACTATTAAAACTGAAGCAAGTTATGAGGCATAAAATTAAAATTCTAGTGGACAACTTGATGATAAAACTATTACAATGCACACTTTGATATCAAGAAAATTGCACATTTTGGTACTAAAATTTTCAAGAGTCTTCATGCACACAATAATATTATATCCTACTTATGTCACGAACATGAAGTACTCCTTTGGGAGTTGAACTCCACTTCAAAGTCAAGCACAAAGTTAAAATTTTATCACATAATATGACATCATTAACTTTTAAAGAGATACTCTATCATTCGCTATGCATGGCCACTTTGGTGGTCAACTTATACACTTTGAACAATAAAATGTCTCTTTCCATAAATTGATGTCAACATGTATGCTTACATTATATGTTGTTAACTATCTTAAGGGACTCAAATTTATCATTCTTCATGCTTAGTGCTACTTTTGTGATCTATCCAAACACTTGGATATGAAAAATTATCTTCCAAATATCACAACAAAAATCTTAAATGTAAGTAAGGACATATACACATAATTATTGTAATCTAAAAATTAGAGATATAAATACATATAAATAACTAAAATGGAGGTCACAAAATACAAATATCTCTAATATTACTGTAATAATTAAAAGTACATAAATAATTTTTAAATAAGTTAAACATCCATCAAATGGGACAGTCCCCAAAACTGTAACCGCAGGGGGTGGGGGGAAGAGCCGGCGGCGGTTGGGGAGGAACTGACGGCGGCCAGACCCCGCCGGCCGGAGACGACGTCGTCCCGCGAAGATCAGGTCGCCGGCCCCCTCAATCCGCAACAAAAACACCATTTTTAAAAAAAAACAAACCCTGCCACGGCGCAGCGGACAGCCGCAGCGCCCTGCGTAGTGGAGGGGCAGGGCCGCGGCAGCCTACCTCCCCGCCACGTGGGTGAGGAAGCGTCGCGGCGCCCATCGGCCGCCCGCGCAGCGCTGGCCCCACCACCTCGGCTGCGCGTGGGTCCCGCGGGCGAGGCCTGTGCTGCCCCCCGCCGCCAGCGCGGGTGGGGTCGCGCTGCCAGTGCGAGCGCGCTCTGCGCGCGGGAGGGCCACCGCGGTGGCCAGCCCTCCGCGCCGCGCCCTGTGCGACAGAACTGGACAGTGGCGGGCCAGCCGCCTCGGAGCCCAGGGAACTTTGATACCACATGTTGGAGCATGTGTGCATATCTGTAGTAGAAGCGGATTCCATGACGGTGCAGCAACGAAAGGAAGACGACGAACTCACACCCATAACAGGAACTCATGAGCCACATATGCATTAGGCCCATCAAAATATCTTTTGACTAGACTGACAGGATGTATCTTTAATGTATAGTCCAAACTTGATAAGTGGACCACCTTAATTGGGTCCGAACCCAACACATACATCTCCTTTCACATTCGATATCTTTCTTTTTCATTTTGATAAATAAAAAAAATGTATCAATAATCTAGACAAATTAACATAATAATCGATATCATCAACAGAAAACGTATTCAGCCCATGATCCGCAACGAAGAACCGAACAAAGGAGGTAGCGGAGGGCCGGTTAGCCCATCGACGAAATCTAAAGACCTTCACCTTCCCCAACTCTCTCCTGTTGATACTCCAGACTAAAACATAGAATGTTTGCCAAAACGAATGCTCCAAGAAAACAGCGGCGTTTCATCACTTTCTACATTTTTGATCGGCAGAAACCTCGCACTCCCATGAAGCCTGTTATCCCTTAATTAAGGCTTTACAGGAGTCGTTTTTTTTTATTTCGTGAGAAAGGCATCAAAAGTTTAGACTTTCACCGTGACCATGCTGCTCACTTTGAATGTTCGCAATTCTTCAAGGATTGAGTAATCAAATCGCTCCCCATCATCAGGAGGGCAAAATCAAGCCAGCTTATAGCATTTATTCATTTACAGAAAATGAGTTGCTTAAAACTGCCTTTACAACACTTCGAGAAAGAAGGGGGCGGGTGTTTTACACCCGGAAGCATTTGTTCTGTTTTTAATTACATTATGTACAAGGAAGTGAGTGTAAAGATCATGATGAATTCTTGGACTCCATATCTTTCTTCGAGTACAATGACCCAATTCCTGGAACATCAGCATGAGACGAAACCATGGCAGAAAGAGGCTGGAAATTGGTATTGCCCACAAACCAGTAAAGTGCCCATTTCAGGTTGCACAGAGTATACTTCAGCGCTTTCGTCCAGTTCTCCTGCTTGTTGAAGCTCTGAGTGATGGTATAGTTCTCCACTCGATCATTCTCAATTCTACACGACAGATATACGGTAAAAAAAGGCATAGCACTCGCAAAGGTGCACGGACAACCGTATTCAAAGCACAACAATCTGACATATTTCATCAAAACTTAAATTAATGAAAAAAAGTGTTGAAATCCATGGCAAGATAGTAGTATAGAGAAGAATAGAAGTTTGGGATTGCTTACCGTCATCGAAGGGCTTACCAGGGGTTTAATAGATGCCAACTCCCCCAACGGTCCACACTGGGTATAGTGGACAGTATGAGCAGAGGACATGGAGGCGGTAGGTGGCGATATTGGCCCTAATGACCCTCTGAGAGGCCATGCTTATCGAACGGGGAGGTCATGATGTCTTTTGTTGGGGAAAGTCTTCCCAAGCATTGTGTCCTACTCCCATACGGCAGAGCAATCATGAGGGCATACCTTCCTTTTGTCCTTACCAACCTTGTTGTCCTTTTCTAGGGATACATGCTGATGTCATAATTGGTCGGGAAGCAACCCAAGTCTCGCTCTCATCTGGAGTGGGTTTGCCCAAGCGGTTCCCCCTCTCGAGTTTTGCCCGCTTGGGGGTTAGCTCCTTGAGCTGAGGGTCTCTGGGTTGTGACCGAGGCCGATCAGGAAGTTCCCAACCATCCACGCTTTCCATTGCTTTCACCCGAGAGCTGTCCACGCACCAGAAAGGCCTTTCTTGGGGTTTTATCTCTCGAGGCTTTTCCCCAAGTCGGTGCTATGGGGCTCGATCGTGCATTCTGTCGTGGGCCAAGCTTAATGCTTGGTTCCCTGGGACGGTTTGTTGGTAAAATAGCCAAGGTGATCCTCTCTTTTGGGCTGTTTTTAGCTTATCGGGCATAATGGGCTTTGAGGCCTGGGCGGTGAGATTCTCCCTCTCCACAACCCCCCCCCCCAAAATTCTCGAGCTAATTCTTAGCTTTGGGGAGTAGAGAGCTCAAGGTCGAAGGAGTCGAGTTTATTAATCTCTAACCCACATGATGACTTGTCCTGTCATGATGGTGTTCCCTATCTTCCAACTTCTTTATCTCTTGCTCCGAACAGATGCGTTGGGCATTTTCTCCCCCGACAAGTATCTGCTCTCAAGGCTGAGCCACATGAGATGACATTGATCTCCCTGTCAATCAGCCACGTGGCCCCCCAGGTGCCCTTGCCGGACAAGTGTCTCGATCTCATCCCTCAAGTCATAGACAATCAACAGTGCAATGGCATGGTCTCGATGATAGTGGCAGTATTTGTCTTTCTTCTGCCGGTGGGAAGGGGTCTTCATCGACTCAGGCCGCCAAAAGATATTCTTTGATTGGATCTCCTGGTCGATCTCAAAAATTGGGGTCAAGAGAGGAATGTAGTGATCATACGGTTCTTCTTCTCTGACCTGGTAGACTAGTCAAAGGGGCGCTTATTGTCTTCTCTACTTTTCCTTTCGAGTCCTCATGACACGCCTAAAGGACTTCCTCGCACTCCACGTACCGCTGGGCCAAGTTAATAACTTTGGCAACAGTCACAAAGTCACATAGCTTCTCCCCCAGGCCCTATTTTAGAAAGAGTAGGCTTGTGACTGTCCTCAGCAGTCTACTTCCGGCGAAGCTCTCTTTGAAGTCCCAGGTGAGCTGGTGGAAGTTAGTGATGCGACCTCGAGGTAGCGTCCAAAAACACGCCAACGCGCCCTGAGTCAGGGTGGCGACGAAGGCGCAGCATTTAATGACATCTGGAGCCCTCTGGAGAGTTATTTGGGCCTCAAAGTTGGCAAGGTGATTTGATGGATCCCCTGATTTGGAGTAGGGCTTCAAGATTGGAAACTGGAACCTAGATGAGAGGGGAGCATCCAGAATTTCTTGGGTAAACGGAAATTCCTCTTCTTCAGTATTGGCGGGGTGGACCCCCCCCCCCTTCTCTCTCTCCAGGCTTGATCCCCGGGCTTTGCAGGCCTTCATGAGGCACTCCTGCTCAGTGATCTGGTCCCTGAACTTTTGGAGTTGTGCGAAGAGTTCGGATTGAGAGGGGTGGCAGGTACATTTCCCCTTGTTGAGGGGACCCACAGCATGTCCTCCCTTCCTTGTTTCCCCCCCTAGAGCAGCAACATTTGTGATGTCGTGGTTGCCAAGTGGAGGCGGAGTAGGTTGTCAAAAGGTGCTCCTCCCGCCCCATGGGTGTGAAGTAACTTCCTGGTCTTCATCTTGAGCCAGGTGTGAGGGAGGGGCCACCATGTTGCAGATGAGGCACCTTCCCTTCAACGTGAAACGGCCACTAGCTACAGGGCCACTGTGCCACAATGTCTTTGCAAGAGGCAGGTTAGCTTGAGATCCGTGTGGGACCTTGCCACGGGCGGCTCGCCCGCGACCCACTCAAAGATCATATCAACTTTCCTGTCAAGCACAGCAAATCTGGCAGGTGTCACCATAGGGGAAGGGGAGGTTCTGACCATTGGAGAGGACGACGCCTTGTGGGACCTCTCCGCCAACGCGATTGTCCTGCCCAACATCCACAAATTGGTTGACGCCGACAGTTTGATTGGCGCTAGTGTTAGAGGATGACGCTTGGACCTCCACCTACCCATTTCCGGTAGGGCCTTCCTTTTGTCTCCCCTTCTATTGTTGGTGCTCATGCGCACCATTTTGGCTTCTTGCTCATTTCCCACAGACGGTGTCAAATGAAGAGGGCCGATCTCGAGTCATCTTGCAAACCGCCGGATGACGTCTGATTGCAAGGACGTCGTGAGCTCGTCTGGGTGGAGTTTGCACAAAGGAGACCACGCATCGAGGGGCCCAAGGTACTCGCCTTGGGGGATCATCTTTCGATGCTTAAGTCAGTGGTGAAGGCTAGAACAGCTGAAGTGGGAGGTGACTCAAGATCATTCCCCACCAGTATAGAGAGGAATAGAAACTTGGGATTACTTATCGTCATCGGAGGAGGGCCTACCAGGAGCTTAATAGATGTCAACTCCCCCATTGGTCCACGCTGAGTATGGCGGCCAGTACGGGTAGGATGTGGAGGCGGTAGGTGGCGACGTGGCCCTAGTGACCCTATGAGGGGCCATGCTCATTGTACGAGGAGGTCATGACACCTTATGTTGGGAAAAGTCTTCCCAAGGCATGGCGTCCTCCCATACGGCGAAGCAATCATGAGGGCATACTTCCTTTTGTCCTTACCCACCTTGTTGTCCTTTTCCGGGGATGCATGACGTCAAAATTGGTCGAGAAGCAGCCCGAGCCTCACTCTCCCCGGGTGTAGATTTGCTCAGGCGAATCCCCCTCTCGAGTTTTACCTGCTCAAGGGTTAGCTCCCTGAGCCGAGGGTCTTTGGGCTACGACCGAGGCCAATCGGGAGGTTTCCAACCATCCACACTTTCTGGTGCTTTTGCCCAAGAGTTGTACATGCGCCAAGGAAGCCTTATATGTCGAAATTTTTCCCAGGTCGACATTATGGGACTCAATCGTATGTTCTATCATGGGCCAAGCTTATTGCTTGGTTTCCCTAGGACAGCATGTTGGTAGAATAGCCAAGACCGTCCTCTCTTCTGCGCCGCTTTTAGATTATTGGGCCTGGTGGGCGTTGAGGCCTGGGCAGCGAGATTCCCCCTCTTCAGGTACCAATTCAGTTATCAATAAAATAATAACAAAATTTAATGGAAGATAACTAGGGAATTGAAACAAGGACAGGAAATCCTCAAAATATACATCTGAGATTAATGTGTCAGCAAGAACTAAACTACTAAAGGCTATGAATTACCAATTTGCCTCATAAATAAGCTATAGAGTTCTCCATGGACAACAATGTATCAAAAGATCAAGTAAAACTCACTTGTAAGGGAGCTTGAAACACTTTTCAGGTGGTATGTTGTTTTCTTGATCCTTTAGATTTGCGAAATCAGCAAAATCTTTGAGGCAAGTCAGAAATAGTGTCATTGCCTTGTCATATCGTGTACTCCAGAATAGATTCACTGGCCCAAACCTGAAACCAGATCCATACAGGCTAAAATCGACAGAAACATTTTACAACAGAAAATTAAGTCAAAATCAACCTTCACACAAATGTTCAAAGCATATAACAAAAATAATTCAGAATTTGCATTCCCTGTCTTATTTGTCGCATCAATCAGTCCCATTGCAAATAATTTAGAACTGGCCAAGATGAACCAATCCAATCCACATCAGGTACAAG
The DNA here is from genome assembly GCA_014218235.1 of Colocasia esculenta. Classification (NCBI taxonomy): domain Eukaryota; kingdom Viridiplantae; phylum Streptophyta; class Magnoliopsida; order Alismatales; family Araceae; genus Colocasia; species Colocasia esculenta. The sequence goes on along the minus strand of CM024762.1, from coordinate 15,346,095 downwards.
CAAATGAAATGCCTATGCTTTTTTTTTGGAAAAGTAAATGAAATACCTATGTTACTAGGATATCCTTTTTAACATTCCTCTATGCACTCTGGATATGTACACCATGGCAAAATAAGAACAATGCCACCTACTCCAAAAAGACCTTCTTTACAAACATTAATCTTACTGTGAAAAGAAATCATTGAGATCGGACATCAAAAAGTCATATCATATTTACCATAAATCAGATTATTAGCCTGTTTGTTTTATCTTCATTTGATGCAGGAGAAATAAGTATGAACTATGAAGAATATATATGACTATAAATCTATAAGTAGTTTACTAATACTGAAGATCTAAAAGGTCAAGAAAGAAACTTGCAGATAGAATCCTGTGATTTTCGAGCAGGTGGCACCATTATTATTTTGCCACAGGCAGCAACGGGATCCTCTTTAATCCTGTGATTTTCGAGCAGGTGGCCCCATTATTATTTTGCTGCAGGCAGCAATGGGATCCTCTTTATATGAGATACATATGTATTTTCCTAGATTCTACTTCCCATGGGAGCTAAATCTTGCAAACATGTTAAAATGGCAGTTGGGTGCATATTTCAAGATGCTCAAAATATTCCCTGCACCCTATTTCCCTGACGATTTTTCCAGCCACCATTTTCACATGTTTGCAAAACATACGAAAATTGCTTGAAAAGATAAAGCACTGGAATATTTAATGATTTTAACCTAAATATTTTGTATGGCACGCAGTTACCTCAAGTGCTTAGGGATCTCACTCAAACTTCCAGTTTGAGTTCTAGTTCTGCAAATGAAACCTGCATGTTCAGCATCTTGTAGACAAAACAACCAATTATCTGTATCACTTACAGTTCATATGTATTGTTGTTGACATCCATAATTCGAGGATAGCTTCCCATTGGGAGGATCTTGATGCGATATCTGCTAAAGTATAGGAATTTCAACATTGTCCATTTGCAGCCAAATTCCACTTCTGTAGTCTGTACAAGTCTTCGGAGTAGAATTGAACAAAATACAAGAGGGTATACTATAGAATTTAAAGGGGGGGTGGGGAGAACCCAGGTCTGAGATCCATGTGCATAGCATATACTACTCTGAGAAATCAGCAAATTGAAGCAGGGGATCTACTCTGAGTTGGATTATCAAAGGTCAAGTAAACCATATCCCACAGTGAAAATGAAGTAAATAAATGCATAAAACACATGATAAATCATAAAGAAACATGCACAATATAGTGCATATTTTATTTAGCTCCCTAAGTAGAGAATCAATACAGCTTAAAAACAGAGTCCTTCACAAAAGCCATAATAGAGTGATGTGAAGCAATCAGAGCAACCACATATAGGCTACATAAGGATACGCAAATTTTGGACGAAAATACTGTGCCATTGTGTGTAGGAGGAGGCAAGCCTGCCCCCATGCGGCATTTATCTCATCCCACTCAACCTAAGAATTCAGATATAACACACCAAGCATCAAATGGATCAAATCCAACATCAAAACAAATAAAATGAATGAGTTCATGCATTAGTCACATCTAAGATCATGCAATGGAAGACTTTCACATATACACTTTATAGAATGCAAATATGTGACATGTGATTAGCATAGGAAAAATAATGGGAAAATATTCACAACATCAGTATAGCAAAGCTTCGGCAAATGTTATACCGGTATTTTAGGAAGACGTCCAAGTCGAAAATTATTAATTGTTCCGAAATCTCCATCATGCCAAATGGGAAAAGCATCATTCAACACATTTGTGCGCTTTAACAACTCTAGATGTGCTTGTGAAACTTCTATCTTGGCCAAAATGGCATCCCTTTCTTCCTGTCAGTTAGAAAATCTTCCAGTTAATTAATGAATTATCAACCATCATTCACCATAATGACACAAGCTTGTTAGAATATCTGCTAATTTTTCCAGACTGACAGCTGAGCATCCAGGATAACATTACAAAAATTGGCCCAGTAGACACTACTTGATTGAAAAAAGAAATTATCACTATGTTAGCATCTTACATCCTAGCACTACAATTTTTTCTTAGGGCTCAAGCAAAACAGGTCACATTTTTTAGTCCACACGGAAGCAGCCTGACATAAGATTCAAAATGCGTGATGAATCCATGAGATCTAAAATGTAAATCACAGGTAGAAATCAGGAAATAAAACCATTGGTTCTTTTTCCAAACATTAAAAGAAAAATCAACTTTCACAGCAATGCCATAGAAATTGAACTAAAGAAGGTTTTTCTTCTTCAGGTATTAAACACCTTTGGACTTCCCCATTACTCACCTGGCGACCACATCTGGAGAAGGATTCACCAACAGGGCTCACCTGTGCAAGGAGACATTCTAATAACAACCCTTCCCCCACCCATACACACAGACAATTGACTTCCATCATACAAGAACAGGGAAAATCCATAGAAATTGTAGGTATTCCCCAAGCCCTGTGAACTTCCTGTGGGATGTGGAGTTGGACACCACAGGTGGACTAAAACATGAGATCTGTTATGAACTTATGTTTGTCTGCCGACCAAGGGACTTTCCTGGTTTAAACTAAAGAAGAAGATTTTATCAGCCAGGTCCAGCCAGCATTGGTGGATCCTGTTTAAGTTCCAGCCAACCTATCTTAACTATGCCGAACGGTACAGTAGCAATGTCAGCTCAGATGCCCTATGATCAAGCCTATACACAGGATCCTATAAAATCTGATCACCAGGACAAAATCCTATACACAAGATCCGATGCATGACCTGCAAACATTTGCCATCAATTTAACAATTTAGAAGAAAGACATAGTTTAAGAAACATCCAATGTGGTTGGGACTTAAGTTTACCAAAGGTTCTCATTCAGTTTAAAAAGGCCCATTGTAGTTGTATGCCAGTAGGCATACTATAAGGATGCAGATTTTGTAGAATGCCCACACAGTAAATAAGAAAAATAACATGTATTGTTAGATCCATGATTACATGAATGTCAAAGATAGAGTAAAAAAGAGAAGATGGAAAATAGTTTACTCGAAACCATAATAACATTTCCAACAAGGTAAGCGATAATTCTAAAGACCAGATCAGTTCTCTAGATTAGGTTCTTTCATAAAAGGTTGGCTGGCTCAGCAGGCTGGACAGTCTCAGCTCAGCCCAGATATGGCATGAGTAGGCCAGGTCGGTGCCGATGGGACCAAGTTGGTTGGAGTTCATTCAAGTCAGCCTGAGCCAATCAGTCTCAGTCTAGCCCAAACGTGGTATGCGCCCACAGAATCAGTGCAAGTATGCAAATCTGCTTTTAGACGTTATCTCCCAATTCTCTCTACAATGAATGTCAGATCCAATAAAAAAAGAGATCTCAAAAGAATAGCACCAAAAGTCCTAAATGCCTGAATAATTGCCAAAGCTATCATCTCCCTCCTCTTGGTTCTTGCAGTTAGACAAAGCATTCTAGGACTCTCCCATATCTCACAGGCTCTCTCCCCATCACCTTCCATTTGCTTGAGTGACAAACCAGATGCTGCCAAATAAGACAAAGATGGGTAGATGACAGATCAGTGGGTTTTGAATACAGGACTTTCTAGAGTTTGATTTGAGGCACAAATACCAACTGGTCCATCAGATCCAGACTAATCCTGTTGTTTTAGACAAGGACCCCCAATCAATGTTTTCTGGAAAGTGTTTCTCAATCAATGTTGTACTTGTAGAACCAAACTTTTTGACATACTATACCTACTTCTGCAACCATCAGAAAATGAATGTTAGTGGTATCAAAAAGCCCTGCTGCATCAAAATTGTATAGGCTGGATACAATGAAGAATCCAAAGCCTTTGGAAAATTTTCGAACCAAATGTTTATACTGATGTCAACCCTCAACAAGGTTGTGGCAATTACCTGGTGTTGGTCTATCAAGATATCAAGGAACTGTTTGATGAGTAAAGAACTGTCTTCTTTATTGCCGCTTAAAGTCATACATCCAAGAGGCAATCCTCATAAAATCTCGAAATCTTTGAAAAAAATGTAGAAGAAGAGGAAAAAGAGAACTTCGATACAGGGCTATATTATTTCATTAATATCCTAAACTAGAAATGTTTAAGAATTTGTCTGCCCATTCAAGCCTCATTAGGACACCAAGATACCAATGGCAGGGCAACAGGTTGCCTAGAAACTGGAACAAGACTTCAGGGACCAATTATTAGAATTCCTGAAACAAGTTATTAGAATTCTAATACAATAACAGGATAGCATTAATCATATGCTTCTCACAGTAAATGAAAGAAATCTGAATAATATATTGTCTTTCATATTGAAGGTAAGAAATTGGAAAATGCCTCAGCAACTAGATACAACATTGATCAGTTTGAGAGAATAAAATACGGATGAAATCGAAATGATATAAATTACCTGGTGGGACTTAAGCTGAAACTGGAAATTGTTGAACTCATGCCAATATCTATAAGATGGCAGCAAAAGAATCATTTAGAAGTGAAGTCATCATGGAGGCAAGTAAATACAACTCAAAAATAAGAAAAGTAACAGAACTCCTCCTGGTAGACAAATTTGATTGGAAACTAAGAAATCATAAACCTTCATGAGACATTCTTCTCAGGAGGGATAAAAGAAACAACAGAGTTATTTAACAGTAGACTTTGAGGGAGTGCCAGTAAGAATTCACATGTTTCTAAGGCCTCTTAGTAAATTCCAATCGGCTAATTCCTGAGGGTTATTTACAACTGAACCCATTGAGAAATTTGAGAAGGATATGAAAGAAAGTAATGAGAACTGCAAATCCTCAATCCCCAACTTGAACCCCAGTTAATATTATACTCATCAATATCTTATATATTTTAAATAAACTAGAGTAATAATTCAGAAAAGCATATGATAAAAATGACATTATATTTATAAGATTTTACTAGATCAAATTACTTACAAGAGTAAACTAATAAATAGAAAACAATACAAAAATACATTCATGCATTAGTTTCATACCAACGTTAGCATGGCTAATCAAGTCAGCCAAGTGTTGATAAATCCTAAGTGTCAACTATGGGTTGTTCAAATTGAAACTGTTTTGGCATTGTTTGCTGTGTTACAAGATCTCCAGATCTCTGTCCCTCTAAGGTGTGGAGGATTCTGTGAAGGAACTGCCCCCAAGATCAAGAATCAAAGGGGGACAGACGAGAAGAAGGATAAAGCAGAAAGATCAGCAGGAGAAAAAGAAAAAGATGAACAAGAAGAAGAGAGGAAGAGGAGATAAGCATGTTAGAGCATGAGCTAGGAACATGCTGAGATTGCACTTAGATCCAAAAAAGTATCTACATATTATGTTTTTGTATTATTCATTGTTGTGTTAGTTTAAACATTTGAATGACTAAGTTGCATTAGTTTAACATAATGAATGACTAAGTTGCATTTGTTTACCATAATGAATGACTAAGTTGCATTAGTTTAAAAATATTGAATGACTAAGTTGCATGAGTTTAGACATATTGGATGACTACTGGATTATCTAGAAAGCATAAAATTATGAGCTTTGGCCACTATTCTCCATCTCCTTGAGGTCCCTTGGAGATCCCTTTGAGATATCTTCTCTGCAGCCTTCCAAGATGATTTTCAATAGCCGTGCGTTTAGGTTGAAAGCCATAGTACTATACCTAAGGCAGTAAACCAAGTACCTACTATTGGCCAAGCAGCTAGGAAAAATTGTCTCGAATAGTCAACCCATTTACCAAGCGAAGTCTTACAATATCTTCCCAACTTGCGTTCAATTACATCTGAAAATATTTTTCAAATGCTCATTTGAGCTTTTTCGCCCCATATTTTAGGGTTGACATTGAAATATATAAAGGTCTCCCTCCAAACTCTAAATATAACTGCCGTGAAATATAGCTTTCCATAGAACCTATACATATATATATCTGTGAACCTTTTTCTCTCACTGTAAATTGGGGATTTTTTTTCTTTTTGGGGTGGGGGGGGGGGGTTACACCTTGAGAAATTATGCTTTGTCTACTTCCTCGATGGTAGAATCACCAAACAAGAAATACTGTGTGCCCGATATCTGCATATTATGATTCACAAAGGTGTTTGATCACTAACCTTTCCTCAAGTTCTTTGAAGTTCTCTGATCTTAAGTCCAATTCCTTTAATTCAGCATCAATATCTGCACATTGCCTTTCAGCTTCCTGAATGCTGGCCAAAAGTCTCTTTTCTTCTTCCTCAACCTTTATCATCAAAGCAACACAAACACAATATGTTTAAACTTAAAAGGAAATGCCACAAGGGCACAGACAGAATACCTCTTTAAACATAAGGTAGCAAGAAGGAATTACGTATGCTCCTCTTTGAAACTTTTGTCTTTGTGAAAAAACACAAGGTTTTATACATGAGTAGTTTGGTTTGTATAATGTATTCATTTATTTTATATATGAAAGTACAGAACCAGTTGATGCTGAATGCTCCCAATCATAAAGTACTTTATGATAAGCAAAATACATCTATTTGACTGACAGGAATTTGGATTGTGTCATCCTCTAACTGGATCTTACAGAGGTGAAGGGTGAATGTTCCCCAAGCCATCACCACCATTGGGTTCGCTTAATCCCCACATAGAAGAAAACACCATAGGCAAGTAAAATTCATGGGAGTTCAAATCCCATAGTTGGGACCTCACATGTCAACCTGACGGTGGGGTTAAGGCCACTGCCGTCTTAGCATATGTCCTTGATTATGGAACCAAGGAATCATCAGGTTGATCACAACCTGATGATGGAACATTTTTACTTCCACCACCTTTTCACTGATGATGGGTTGTTTTTCTCTTTTACCACCTTTCCACTGCAACAAGGTGAATAAGAAGGGAAAACTCTAAATTACCATAGATGATAATATAAACCCAACCATCTTCAGAGATGGATGTGGATTACAAGAAACAAACAATAAAGGCAGCATCACAGGATGAAGCTTTAAAGGTCACAGCATTGACCATGGACAAACAATAGGACAATAACTTGCAAAAGAAAAGAATTGCACAGCCATCTCCTTCCCCAACCATAGTTGTCAAGACGCACGCTTAGGTGGCGCCTAGGCGCCGCTTAGGCGGAGAGACACCAATTTGAAGGCTAGGTGAGGGTCCGCCTTTTGGGGACCCAAGAAGGCGTCCCCAGGAGGTGCCTGGGTGCACGCCTTGGCCCACCTGGCCGCCTTGGATGCCCTGGGCCCTATGATGTTTTGGGTGGTCTAGGTCCTATGATGCATGGTTCAGTACCTTTTTTCTGAATATCATTTTAAGTAAACTTAAGATATTACATGAAAATAAGGAAGTACCCCCCATTTGAATCCAATAAAAATCAGAAAAATTATATCTCTTACCTAGAAAAAGTCAACTCTCCGATCGAAAAATAAAATCATGATTTTAGTGATTCCATCAAAATGTCGACTTTTTAATCTCTCATAATTTGGTCTAACTAAAAATTTTATAATTCAAATAAACCACATAGAATACTAAAAAATTTAAAACCTAGTGAAATAAATCAAATGTACATGGGACTTCTCTAAGAAACTCACTGTCCTACTGACAGCACTTGGTCTCCTGGAAAAGTCACATATACGTTTGACTTATAAGTAATTTTTCATATATTTTATTCTTTTTTATATTAGGAGATATATATTTTAAATTTTAAGTGCCGCCTAGGCGACGCCTATGCGCCTAAGCACTTAGGGACTCCGCTAATGCCTTGGTTCACCTTGACGCCTTGACAACTGTCCCCAACACAACCATCTTCACCTCCACCTCTTAACTTTTCCCTTTTTCCCTTTCCACACGATCACAACCCATCGTCAACCTTGCTTCTTCTTCACATTGCTGTTTTCACCCATAACAACTCAAACCCACCGCTCAAGGGCCAAGAAAGCCAGCACCAACAACCTATACACCTGCCTTCTGGGTGGGCCTGCAACCCGACCCCCAGGCCAGGCCCCTGCCGTGCATCTGGGCAGCCCCAACACCAGCCACTCCGTGGCTCTTGATTAAACAGCCTCAAACAGGCCAAAAACACCTCTGCACGCATAGGCCTCCGCCTCCGTTCCCACACCGGATGCACCCAGCCGCCAGCGCCACCCCGGAGCTACCCACCCGCCAACATAGCATGTGTTTGCCCCACCGAGGCAAGCCATCCCCTACTGTGCCATGCAGCCTCTCTCCATACAGCGCGGGTCTCCGCCCACCACCATCATTCCCCTGCATTCCAACCTCGTTGGCACCGGCCCCTTCAAGTGGCCCTGCTGCCACCTACCCCCTGCTCATGTTTCTATAGATCTCAGCACCCAGCTCATTCTTCATGCACCAGCACCACCAAAAGCTGCAAGGCCGCCTGGTTTGCAGTTATACCTTCAAATATCACAGTTTTATATTTCTGTCCCGCATCAGCATCTAAGTTAAATGCAGATGCACCCCATGCCTCATTGGATCCATTCCTATGTAGTCTAACAAGAGCATCTATGCAGCAGTTGTGGAACCTTGAAAAGGATAAATGGGTGCTAGTGTAACTTTTTTCAAAAGAAACCAATGATCAGATAGACGACCTTCTTTTTCTCCCGGAGGAACTCTGAATCACTAAGAACATTGTATGACTCCCCCTCAGCACACTGTAGACAAGCTTCATAAGCTTTAATGTCCCTGTTTACATCTTCAACCTCTTTGTCAAGTTTATCCGACAACACCCTCATGCACTCCAAGCAAAGAGGCTGCTCAACCTGCAAAAGATGTAAATCAATGGTCAACATAATATATATCACGTTAATGATTGTTTAGCTACAAAACAACAAAGCTGTGAGATCTCATACACCAGACACAAGTAAAGATATCAAAGTTTTGAGACCTGCAATGCTATGAGCTGATTATCTGGTGCTGTCCCCTATGCAGATAACAATTTTCTAGTTGAAAATGCAAGGCTATTGAAGACCATACATAGATGAAAAGGTCTAGCCTAAGATCAAAAAACTGCCGGACATTGTCAGAAAGGGAAATAAATGCATTGAATTTGCATTTGCAAGATTATCAGAGACCAAGTTCTAAGAGGAGGGTGATGACAGATGTGGGAAAATGACTATGGCACAAGATCCCTTGAACTCTCTCTTTGGTCGAAGAAAGGTATCACCAGTACCTGGGTTTGAGACGTGGCAATATCAAATGCACGCCTCAAGATAGTTATGCTTGAGTGGAAGCCGGTGTTATTTGCCTGGAAGGGGCTACTTGGGCTCTCTCCATGCGCCGGTGAATGCGTGCCACCCCCTTCAGACATAGACTCGTTCTTGTACATGGAAGCAGCAGCATGCGGAACCAACACAAAAGACTCTTCCATCATCCTGCCTGACTGGGTACCGTCGGATTGCTGATTCCCGCTGCGGAGACGGGAAGGGACTCCGGAGCCTTGGGTTTTCTGCTTCGGCAGCACCACAAATGACTGGTCCATACGGCTGGAGCCCAGCACACTGCCCTGAACTGAGGAACCCTGCATCCCTATCCAATCGAAGAAGAGTTCACTGAGATTACAAGCTGAACGGAAACACCTTTCGCCACCAACTGGATAAACAACCAACAGAATCACATATGCCTGCGAAGTTCTCAAGTTCCAGATCCTATGAGTGCGGCTGAAAGTTAAGATTCAAATCTAGAATGGAAAACCTACAGCGATCCCACACAATTGACAGAAGACGTCGGCGCAAGGGAGGCGCAGGCAATCGAAAGGGCATGAGGACCAATTGAGTAAGGAGAAAACTAGGGTTTCGCACGAATAAAGAATCAAAAACAGAACTTCGATAAGAGAAACAACGGAACGGCGATGAAAGGGGGAACGCCAACCAGAGCGGGAGGGGTCGCTAACGAACTTATCGGCGTATGACTCAACTCCGACGACGCAGAGCGCATGGCGGCAGTTCTGGCACGCCCACCTGGGGAGACTTGGATCAACGGGGAAGCTCCGCCCCGCCATGTCCCCGGCCATCTGTTCCTTCATCCCTGCGTCTCCACCTCAGGAGGTGTGTAAGGAAAAGCCCAAGGGTGGTGAGATGGGTTTCTTCTTCCCCTGCGCTCCCGGCCGTGCTCGCGTGACAAAGGCAAGATGGGTGAAGGATAGAGGAAAGGATCGTCGGACGGATCGGATCGTCCGCAACGACAAAGCCCTTCTCCACGCGTCCCCGTTTCAGGATATAAAAAGGAAGCGGTTTCCGGATCCTGCAAGGATTAGAAAGCAACCGAGAAAGGTAATCCGAATATCATATTTCATAAAAAGCCCTTTGGTGCATTAAGCACTTCGGGCCTGTTTTTGGAATAAGGTTCCCCAACCGGCCGAATCCAAAATACTGTGGCACAAAACGGATCATATCATGTCGCACCATTTCACACAGTCCAACCTCTCCCATATCCTCTCCACCTCCACCCAGTGGTCCGACAAGTGCAACACAGGTTCGTCCCTGGTAGGAGTGTCAACGGGCCGGGTCAGCCCATAAATCCGCCCAATTAACTGGTTAAAGGGGCCTTCTGAACCCCAGTTAGTTAGCCCGAGCCCATAAAATGGCTCAGACGTTAGGCCCGTTTCTTGTCGGGCTTGGACAGGTTGGCCCATCGGGCCCACCTGCTAGGGAGAAAGGGTGAGGCGGTTAACCATTCCAGCCTCCAGGTTCACCTGGTCAGACGGGGAGAGGATGGGGCGCCTGGTAGAGGTCCCCATCCAGGGTCGAGCCGGATCTCCGAGAGGACGCTCTGCAAGCTCTCGTCTGACTCGTTGAACACCGAGTCTGGTGGCATCATGCAGGAACCTACCACGATGACCTCGCAGGTCGTGGGCTCCTCCCAGGCGTTCCACAGGTGGAAGCAGAAGCAGTCGGTGACCTCCACCCACCTCAACTCGGAGGCGTCGGCGGCATACCTCGGCAAGACGCCGAAGCGGGAGGTCTTGCTCCCATCGTAGACGACCGGGGAGCCCCCCCGGACCATCTCCTACAGTTTGAACACGACCTGTTGGCCGGGGATCACCACGAAATTCTCTGTGATGGCGAAGTCGTGCATCATCGTGGGCTGGTCCACGGGGATCTCCACATCTGGGGATTTCATGTCGTCGGATGAGAACCAAAAGTACTTAAGGTAAGGTGATGGGGATCTTCACACATCTGGGGACCTCCCTTACCACGTGAGGATCAACCCCTCTGGCGACCTCGAGACGGCGGGGTGGTACGACTTCGACGGGCAGCTCAGCTCCGCCATGATCGCCCACCCGAAGCTCGACCGAATCACCCGCGAGCTATTCGCGCTCAGCTACGACGTCGTCCGCAAGCCTTACCTCGCCATCGCCGAGCCCTGGTCCAAGGTCTCCAGCTCGCAAGGTTGACCTCCTCACCGGTGAGGTTCGGAAGTTCCTCTACGGTGATAGTCGCTACGGAGGCGAGCCCTACTTCATGCCCCGCCACGAGCCCTCCACGTCCCCCGACAGAGAGGATGACGGCTACGTTCTCACCTTCATGCACGACGAGAGCAGTTCGGAGTCTGAGCTGCTCATCGTGAACGCCGCTGGCATGCGTCTGGAGGCCTCCGTCCGGCTGCCATCCAGGGTGCCGTATGGCTTCCACGGCACGTTCGTCAACTCAGATGAGCTGGAGTTGCAGGCCTGACTATCACGGCGGCGCCGCCGTACGTGAGTCGGAAGAACAAGTGGCAGCGGTGTTGGAAGGGAGGCTTTAGCAGAGGGATACTTCGCAGGCCCGGAAGAGGAGGCCGTTTTGGTGGATTGGTCCTCTCGTGCTGGAGCAGGGGAGCCATTCTGGAGGCCGTGGGTTTCAAGTTGAGTTTCATTTATTTTGGGATAGAAGGGGTCCAACGGGCTAACATGGGCTTTGTTTATTTTGATTTATTAGATTTGAGTTGGATTTGGGTTGGGCTATTTTAATTTTGGGTTGGGATGGGTTTGGATTGGGCCAACCCAAACCCCCCCCCCCATGACAGCCCTAGTCCCTGGTACCCAAATCTAACTCTTGATTTGCATTGGCGTTAGAGCTGGAGGATAATGATCTACTGGCACAAGAGTTTGAAAATTGCACTTGGTCTTGAAGAGGGGCTGAAAGGGGCCTTGGCAATAGAGGCAAAGCTTGATGACAAGGAAGATGGACATGGTGAAGCGCAGGATGGTCAAGATGGTGAGGCAAGGCAAAGGAGGACCAAGAGGGAGGCGCACTGGGTGCACTCCCCCTCTCTATCTTTTGTGCGGGCATGGCCATAGAGGACACGGAGGCCATGGATTGGGTCGGAGGAGAAGAGCGACGCCATGGGAGGCGATGGCTAAGTGCTCCTCGGAGAAGAGGAGGAGGGAGATTGGGCAGCCATGGGCTCTCGTTGGGGCATAGAAGACCATTTGCCCGCCATTAATGGCAAGGAGAGAGAGTTGTAGAGAGTTCCTGTCGTCGGAAGTGTTGTTCCTACCAAAGAAAGAAAAGAGGGCTATGAAGTTGAGCTCTCTTTACTTCTTCTTTCTCGTGACAAAAGCAATGTGTCTCCAAAGTCAGAGACAGCTGCTCCCTCTCTAATTCTTCTGCAGAAGGAGTCCTGACAGTAGGGCCCCTTCTGCCAATTGTCAATGCCCTCTCTCGATGAGACATCCTGGGTTGACGTTAGAGGGAGACAAACTCTGCCTCTATTTGGCCACCTTCCTTTGGTATCACTTGGGACCTTGTGGCTACGCACGGCAGCTACACCAAGATAAAATGGATTAGTACCCACCCCACATCAAAGGTCCCCATTATAAATAGAATCCTACCTCCATCCTCCCACGGACCATCTCCTAAAAGATGGATATTCTTCCCGTCAACTAGTTCATCAGCTTTGAACCTCTGGGCCATGAGGTGGCTGATATCTTCCTTGGGACCTAATGTACTTGGCTCTGGATTGGAGTGGGAGGGGAGGGGGGTTGAGAAATCAATCTCCATTGGAAAATCCCAATCCGGGGTACCAAGATCTTTGGAGACCCATAGGTATTGGGTTTTCCAACTCTCGTGAGAACTCCAGCTGGAAGAGATAGTGAGAAAGGACCGAGTGTGACAGACTTTAAAGTGATAAAAACCGTCACTAGCAACTTTTCTACTAGAAAGGAAGAAAATGTCTCGGAAGAGGTTGAGGTGCCAAACGATAGAGGTGGAACTGCCCAAGCCAGATGGCAGTGTTGAGCTCATCTGAAGTGGAGGCAGAAAAATGAAAGGAAGTCGGAACTTGGTACTAGAAGGAGAGTTCCTCCGCCTCCCAATCTATGATGGTACAATACACCTCGTAGCAGGAGGGGACTCCCTCTTCCTTCTTGCTCGTACCCTTAGATGGAGCTCCCTGGGAAACCAAAAGAGCATGGTCAGTAGAAGATGACGAGGAGAAGAAGGATTAGCGTTAAGAGCTCAAGGGATTTTGAAGACTTATCGGAGATGATAGCCTTCAGGCGGAGCAAGACTAACGCCACGGAGGAGGACGATGTCCGCTGAAAGAAGTTGGAAATAGGAAGGAGCTCTGAAGGTTTGAAATGAACAAGGTAGCAAAGTAGAAAATAAGATGAATTTCTCCCACACTAAACCTACATATAGATGGCTGAAGTGCAGAAACATTAGCGAGAAAAAGTGGGAAAATTCAAATTTGGATTTCTCTCAAGATTCAAAAGCACATTTTTTTCCAGAGGCCACATCACCATAAAAGTTTGTCATTATGAGACAATTTTAGGGAACTGCAACGTCAACTACCAATCCATTATCATCGTGTACGAGGTGCAAGTAGAAATCGTCGCTGACGTCTACTAACAGCATGTCAGACACCTCGAAAGACTCTCTCATGATCATGAAGAAGCCGGACATTGACATCTCGAAGCCCGTACCAACCATTTATGTCTTGTGATGGGACATCGACAATATAAATATTGAGCTTTTTCAAGGTGATACTTGAGTACCCTCATGCCTAGTGCAACCCCAGACCCCTTATCCTAGTTGGCTTTATCTTGGGAACCTGAGGGGGAAGCAAAAAGGAAAAAGTCGACTTTTCCACTTGATCAAAGGTCATAATCCCCATTAATGCAAAGACAATTACACCAAGCAACATAGGCAACCCAACATATATCTCATGATTAAGGAGTAACTCTCTATAATGGGTCAATGATGAGCGCCATAACATCTGCCTCCTTAACTCCCCATGATCATGGACATACTTTTCCTCAATGATAGTGAGATTTACATGAGAGACGAGATCTATAAAATGTCCAGTTGCCCTCCGGTCCAAAGTAAGCCCATATTAGAGCATAGAACCTTGGTGAAGAGTGATCTTGCTTTTCTTTTGCTCTTGTCGAACCTGACTTAGGTATCAGAAAAACATCTTTTAATCAAAGTTTTTGAACTTTTGATTGGAAATACTTTTGAACTTTTAAAATTTCAATCTAGTTATTTTTTAGGAGATGATAATAGGCTTTGAAAATTGTCATTGCAACTCTAAAAGTTGTCTTTTAACTTTTGTGTAATACTCTACAATGTGTCTAAGGTGGGCCCTAGAACGTAAGCAAATAATTTCTCTCAACTTTCAACTAAATACCTGAACCCTAGTTGTGCATTTCCTTAAACTTAGTGTTGAGTCTATTGACACCAAAAGTTTGACCCTTTTAACTTTCCAAAATGAATCATGAATACTTTATTATTATTATTATTATTAAGCAAAAAAATTAACTAAAATTTCTGCCAAATATGTTGTACTTTGTAGATTTTGATGATCACAAAACACTAATTGTTGTTCATATTGATAAGATCACAAAATACTATTTTATGTTCATGTTGAGGACCCCAAGTATTTGATTTCTTATGTCTATCTTGAAGGTCTAATTTGTGTGTTAAATGTGTAGCAAAATAGGCCAATTTTGTCTTGATAAGTGGGTCTTTAAAAGGCCAAGGCTTGGTTTTGAACATAAGAGAAATCGATTGAAACTGATAGTCGGTTGACCAATCCCTGCTTTTCGGTCAACTGATCCACCCAGAGATCACAATTAGAGATCAAGACCAAGAACGGTCGGCCGAACTCTATTTTTTCGGTCGAACAAATCTCCCAGAGCATCCAGGTTCTGTGTTCTATGGAGAACAGTCGACCAAACTCTAAAGAACCGTCGACCGACGCACAATGCTACCTCTTACTCCCAAATTTGATTGAAGATCGTGTGAAGAACAGTCGACCAAACGTGAAAGAACGGTCGACCGATTGCAACGACGGGGTTTCCATGTTTGAAGAGGACTCCTTCCTCCATTAGGACTCTTGCCAAGTTAGGATGATTCGTGCTTCAAGACACGATCTCGTGCAAGAGGCTATAAATACCAAAGTGTTATGAAGTCCCAAGATGATGCCTCCATCGTCGCAGAGTTCCCATCATACTCTAGGGCTCAGGGCAATTTTCTGAAGATAGTGTGTTGCATGCTTTGACCGTGCTGGTTTAAGGGTGATCTACTGCATCTTCAAGTTGCTATGAAGAGTTAGAAGACCAAGCAACGTCCAAGCAATGTCCAGGAGGACTTTATGAAGAGTTTGTGTTGCGTTCTTCATCGGCATACAAGGTTCTGCAGTGCTCTTCACTTTGTGTGACAAAGGGAATCCTTACTTTTAGGTCTTCCAATGGGTCGGAGTCGAAATCGAAAATGGTTGTTTTTGCTTTCGCTTCCTATAAGAAATTTTGGAGTCATAAACTGAAATGGAAAGGGTGTTTGAGATGAATCCAATGGAGATGATCTCGAAGATATTCACACATCTCACACAAATCACCATTGGGTCGAAAAGCACTTGGTAAGAAGTATACGAACAAGGATATTGTTCGGAAGATTTTGAGGTCCTTTCCACTAGCGTGGCATACCAAAGCCACAGTAATTGTAGACTGTTGGCCTTTATGTATGGCAGCAAGGTAACCTAGAGGGGGGGGGGGGGTGAAGAGGTTTTTCTGCAATCTGAAATCAAGCGTGAACACTTAAAAGTTTGGTTAGTGTTAGTGTGATGAAGAGTGGCAGTGCGGAAGCAAAAGAACAATCACACAAAAGGACACAGGAGATTTATCCTGGTTCGGCCCTTCCCACATGGAAGTCCTACGTCCAGTCTCCAAGCAAACTCTTGGGATTTCACTAACCGAAGGTACAGTCCCCTTCAAGGACACTACAACACCCTGGATACCCCACCAGGTCTTCTTCTCTTTCACGGGCAAGAAGGCAGCCCACTTCTTTTCTAGGCTCAGAAGTAAACCTACTTTCTTTACAGGTTCAGAAGTAAACCTCCTGGAACAAACCCCAGTGCGGTTCTGCTAGACTTAAACCCACAGCTAGGTCCTGTTGGTACAAACCCCAACAAGGTTCTGCTAGACACTAACCTCTAGCTAGGTTACACACTGTATACAGTCCTACAGTTGGACAGAAATCTTTCTTAGAAAAGAAAGATCAGACTGAGAGCTATTACAAGATGAACACTCAGGACTTAGCTCACAGTCACAAACTCTCCCCAAGATTACAATGAGCACAGGGAGAATGGAAGAGAAGAAGGCTTGAAGGCGATGAAGACTTCTGCTTGAAAGCTTTTGTAGATTTTTGGCTCGAGCTCTTCTCTCTTTCTCTGAGTGTTTGTGGCGTGAAGGTTCTTCTCACAGTTGTACACTCCTTGAAGGATTTTCAGGAAGGCTCTCTCTTTTTCTTCTGCTAAGCTTCTTCTTTTATATGAGCATTTGAATGGATCCGTTGAAGAGATCCGTTGGAGTTCTAGCCGTTGCTCATCTCCTCTTCATTTGTCTTAATCAGACTCTGATGGTCTTCGAGGTCTGTACACATAGAAGAAAGTGTTAGCATAAAAGAGTGTTTATGATAAACGATGAATAGTACTGTGCTTCTGCTAACATACTGAAAATAGTAGGTCAAATCTTTTTCTAACAAGATTATGCATGCAGCTTTTTCTGTCAGACAATATTTGACTTTTCAATGAGCGCAAAAAATATTTGAAATATAAATGCAATCTGTGTTTGATCAAAATCCACGAAGAAATCGTTATGAGCATGACTTATGAAATCGTTATGTGAAGAGTCGTTGCTCATTTGTAAATAAATCGTTGTGAGAGCAAATCGTTGTCTCACTTAAGAAATCGATGTGATCACTTATGAAATCGTTATGTAAGGAAATCGTTGTGATCACCTGAAGAAATCGATGTGATCACTTATGAAATCGTTATGAGACCCAAATCGATGTGATCACTTATGAAATCGTTACGAGAACGAAATCGATATGAGGGCAAATCGTTGTGGCTATAAAAGGAATCGTTCTGAGATCGATTTCTTAACAAATCGTTATGGCCACTTAGCGAATCGTTCTGAGATCGATTTCTTAACAAATCGTTATGGCCACTTAGCGAAGTCGTTGTAGCGCTTTTTAATTTTGGCACTTAAACTGAAATCGATGTATTGATTAAACATCGATTTTATCATTTTAGTGCGTCATATTGCATCAATGTGAGACTCTGCATTTTGCTATGAGATTGATGCGACACAGATGAAACAAAATATTCAATTTAAGTTACATCATAAATTTTATTATCACCAAAATACAAGAACAAATAGAGAGTGGTTCAACAATCTCCCCTTTTTGGTGATGACAAAATTTATGAGAATTTTCTGACAAGAATATATATAAAGCATAGAGGTTTCAGAAAATTCATACAAACTCTTCCCCTTTTGTCACTAACCAAAAAGGAAGGATCTTACCATGATTTCTCTCCTCTTTGAGAGAATTTCTTACCATTGAGGGGTTCAACAATAATAGTGATAAGGAATGACTCCCCTTAATCTGTGCTTCCCCTGAGCATGAGACTCCCCCTTAATGTGAGGCAAGTCAGATCTTGTTGTTCTTGACTCTTGACATGTTATTTGTCAAGTCTTAGAATTATTCCCTGCATTTAAAAAAAAACTTGCAGACATTGTTAGTAGCACACATAAACACATTCAATCCTTGTGACTACTCTCTCTTCAGATATGATTTGAGTGAAGAGCCTACAGTCATCCTTGCCTTGAACATCCTTGATCCTGATGCTCCAAGGCTACCTGCACACAACTTATTCATAAATAGGTACCCAAATCTTTTTGGGTCCTTGATGTTTAGATGCATGAAAATATCCTTTAGGGATCCAAACTAAGTGTCTTGTTGTGTAGGTATTTACTGTGTGTCCTAATTTATTGCAATGAGAACAACAATGAATAGAATTTATTTTGCAGTTCTTATTGTTTTTATGATGTCTATTAGAACACAATTTTTAGAAACCCTTTGCGCCTTTTCTGAGGCATTTTAGTTTCTTTATAAATTTTGGTAAAGGATATTTACCTGGAATTATGGCTTGTTTTTCCTTTTCTGAGGGTATGTATCCAAGCCCTTATTTATTATTTTCAACTTTTGACCCTTTTAAACATAGAGCTAAAGACGTTTTTTCTTTTGTTAATTTTCTAACTGATTCTTTTAAATAAAGATTTTCTTCAGTTAGAGTTTTAAATTTTTCTTCTAACTCTAATTTTTCATTGTCCTTATTTTTTAAATATTCATTCAAAAGATAAATATTATCTTTATTGTCCTTTAATTATTTTTCTAGTTGCTCCAGTTCGGATTTAAGATCAGAATTGGTGTTTTCTAAGCAAATAGTGTTGTTTTTCAGACTCTTTAATTCTTTTACAACCCCTTTATGTTTTTCATACAGTTCATTAAAGACTTCTTCTAAGTCTTCTGATTCTGACCCTGAATTGTGCAAGAATAAAAAAATGAGTCAGAATGTACCTCATCTAGTCCCACCATGAGGGCTAGATTACCTGCTCCTTTTCAGAATCTGAGCTTGATGATTCTGAGCTTGTGACCTCATCATTTTCCAAGCAACCGCCATGGCTTTTCTTTTAAATTCTTGTGCTGCTTCTTGGGCTTATCAGTTTGACCAATCTTCTTGAGCCTTGGACAGTCTGGTCTCAGATGTCCAGGTTTTCTGCATTCATAGCAGACTGGTTCTTTCTCCTTTTTCTCTTTCTTTAGATCCTTCTTGATCCGTTTTTCTTCTTCTTCAAAATCTTCTGAAGCTTGGACAATACTTCATCCATATTACAGTCTTCAGAATCTGCATCCTGGGAACTAGAAGAAGAGGTGGAAGGAGCAGCTACAACTTTAAGAGCATTAGTACATTTCTTCTTAGATGAGCTTTCAGATAATCGCTCCATATTTATTTCATGTGCCATGAGAGAACCTATTAAATTATCAATTGATAATTTAGTTAAATCATGGGCCTCTTCAACAGCAGTTACCTTAGGTGTCCATGAAATAGTTAAGGACCTAAGTATTTTTCTAACGGTTTCTTCATTAGAAAGAATTTTTCCAAGAGAATTTAAACCTACTACTATACTTGAAAATCTATTATACATAGTAGTAATGTTTTCATTGGAAGCATTTTAAATTGCTCATATTGAGAGATAAGAATATCTATCCTAGTTTGTTTTACTTTATATGTTCCTTCATAGGTTATCTGCAATTTATCCCATATTTCTTTAGCAGATTACATGCAGAAACTCTACTGAACTCTCTTTTAGATAGAGCACAACATAGATAGTTTTTAGCCTTAAAGTTTAGAGATAGCTTACTCTTATCAGCTGTTGTAATGGCAGTAGTGACTTCAGCTGGAACAACAATGAAATCACCTACCTCTATTACCTGTCACAGATCAAAGTATGTGCCTCGAATGAAGCATTTCATCCTCATCTTCCACTATTGATAATCTTCTCCATCGAAGAATGGAGGTCTGGTGACGGATTGGCCTTCAACATATCCTTGAGCTGCCATGGATCTTTGCTCTAAGATCGTTGGATCTTCTTGAAAGTTCAGAGACCCTGCTCTGATACCACTTGTTGGCCCTTTATGTATGGCAGCAAGGTAACCTAGAGGGGGGGGGGGGGGTGAAGAGGTTTTTTTGCAATCTGAAATCAAAGAGTGAACACTTAAAAGTTTGGTAAGTGTTAGTGTGATGAAGAGTGGCAGTGCGGAAGCAAAAGAACAATCACACAAAAGGACACAGGAGATTTATCCTGGTTCGGCCCTTCCCACATGGAAGTCCTACGTCCAGTCCCCAAGCAAACTCTTGGGATTTCACTAACCGAAGGTACAGTCCCCTTCAAGGACACTACAACACCCTGGATACCCCACCAGGTCTTCTTCTCTTTCCCGGGCAAGAAGGCAGCCCACTTCTTTTCTAGGCTCAGAAGCAAACCTACTTCTTTTACATGTTCAGAAGTAAACCTCCTGGAACAAACCGCAGTACGGTTCTGCTAGACTTAAACCCCCAGCTAGGTCCTGTTGGTACAAACCCCAACAAGGTTCTGCTAGACACTAACCTCTAGCTAGGTTACACACTGTATACAGTCCTACAGCTGGACAGAAGTCTTTCTTAGAAAAGAAAGATCAGACTGAGAGCTATTACAAGATGAACACTCAGGACTTAGCTCACAGTCACAGACTCTCCCCCAAGATTACAATGAGCACAGGGAGAATGGAAGAGAAGAAGGCTTGAAGGCGATGAAGACTTCTGCTTTGAAAGCTTCTGTAGATTTTTGGCTCGAGCTCTTCTCTCTTTCTCTGAGTGTTTGTGGCGTGAAGGTTCTTCTCACAGTTGTACACTCCTTGAAGGATTTTCAGGAAGGCTCTCTTTTTCTTCTGCTAAGCTTCTTCTTTTATATGAGCAATTTGAATGGATCCGTTGAAGAGATCCGTTGGAGTTCTAGCCATTGCTCATCTCCTCTTCATTTGTCTTAATCAGACTCTGATGGTCTTCGAGGTCTGTACACATAGAAGAAAGTGTTAGCATAAAAGAGTGTTTATGATAAACGATGCATAGTACTGTGCTTCTGCTAACATACTGAAAATAGTAGGTCAAATCTTTTCTGACAAGATTATGCATGCAACTTTTTCTGTCAGACAATATTTGACTTTTCAATGAGCGCCAAAAATGTTTGAAATATAAAGACAATCTATGTTTGATCAGAATCCATGAAGAAATCGTTATGAGCATGACTTATGAAATCGTTATGTGAAGAGTCGTTGCTTATTTGTAAATAAATCGTTGTGAGAGCAAATCGTTGTCTCACTTAAGAAATCGATGTGATCACTTATGAAATCGTTATGCAAGGAAATCGTTGTGATCACCTGAAGAAATCGATGTGATCACTTATGAAATCGTTATGAGACCCAAATCGATGTGATCACTTATGAAATCATTACGAGAACGAAATCGATATGAGGGCAAATCGTTGTGGCTATAAAAGGAATCGTTCTGAGATCGATTTCTTAACAAATCGTTATGGCCACTTAGCGAAGTAGTTGTAGCGCTTTTTAATTTTACACTTAAACTGAAATCAATGTATATTGATTAAACATTGATTTTATCATTTTAGTGCGCCATATTGCATCAATGTGAGACTCTGCATTTTGCTATGAGATTGATGCGACACAGATGAAACAAAATATTCAATTTAAGTTACATCATAAATTTTATTATCACCAAAATACAAGAACAAATAGAGAGTGGTTCAACAAAGACTCCAAAAATTTGTCAAATCTCACTGTGGAAGAATTGATTGAGAGTTTCATGACATATGAAATTAACTTGAAGAGGGAAGTGACTAAGCAGCCTAGCAGCAAGAAGAAAGATGTCACACTTAAAGCCAAGCGACATGTGTGGTTATCTCGGAAGAAAGTTCGTCAAGCGAAGATCAAGAAGAAATGGCCAAGCTGACCTGAAGCTTCTAGAAACTTTTGAGAAAGAAGAAAGTGCAGTCAACCACATTCCCAAAGGACTTCAAGGGCAAAGTCAAGCAAGGAGAACCTAGTAAGAAGACGGAGATGATACGCTATGAATACCAAGCCATGGGATACATGAGATCTGAGTGTCTCATCTACCTTAAGAAGCAAAAGAAGGGGAAGACAAAGAAGAGCAAAGCCATGGTCGTCATTTGGAATGACTCTAATGAGTCAAGCACCGCAACGGAAGCTGTCCAGGAGAAGCAGGACATCGACTGCGGCCTCATGGCACTTAAAACTCCCGAGGTAAATTCTGAATGTGAATATTTTACTCTTGAGAAATTGAATTAGTGTATACTGCTTTGCATGAAAAAAACAAGAAAAATTAAAGAGAAAACAAAGGTTTGAAAAAAATAAAATTAAAGGTTTTGTTCATAATGAAATTCTCTGCTTATTATATCATGAACTTAAACTAAGATATGAGAAATCTTCATCATGAAAATGTCTCAATGCAAAGCAAAATTGAGTTGTATGAACAAGAATTAGAATGAATGACACATGACAAATATCTTTCTAAAATTTGAAAATAAAGAATTCAAAAATAAGGTGCATGTGCTTAAAAAAATGTTGAGAAATTTGAAAACAATGTTAAAAAATTGCATAAAACAATAGATGATTTGAAAAACATTGTTGCTAGGCTCATGAAGGGAAAATAAAAATTAGATGAAGTGTTTAATGTCAAGGAGAACATCAATAGGCAAGGCCTAGGTAATTCACCTCAGAAAACTAAACCCCTTAAGTCTAAGATGAAAGTATTTTTGTTCATGCTTCCAATGTTCTGAGCACATCTCATGCTAAACCTATAAAGAGAATGTTTCAATTGAATTCTCATGGTAAGAAATATGTGCAACATATGAAACCAGTCCAATAAAAAAGAAACGAGTATGTTGTACACAATGTCACTCACATGCCACGTCCCACACCACACACTTCATATGTTACATGTTATTTTTGTGAAAGATATGGTCATGTGAACTCTACATACTCATTGAGGAAAAACATGCAAAAATTGAATTTAGTCTGGATTAGAAATGATTTGTTGTCATTTTGCACTAACCATGATGGAACCAATACCATTTAGGTACCAAAAAGATCTGGCTAAGATTTTTGGTTGCAGGTGTCTTATAGATATGAGTGGGATGAGCATCACGGTGGAATTCAAAGCACCAAGGGCAGTGAGTATCATGTTTAAGTTTGATTGAGCCTTCAAGGTAAAAACATGATTACTCTTGTCCTATATTGTTATTGCGTTTAATGGTAGATTTTGATGATATTTCCTAATATAGTTTTCTCCATGTAAAAAAATACAAAAAAAAACATAAAAAAGGGTGTCATAGGCCTTTATGTCTTCTGTTTAGCTTGAGTCCTAAAGTTTAGAGAGAGTCTTTGTATGCCTTTTTGCTCTTACATGTGTATCCCTTATGTGCATACATATATTTTTTATATAAAGACACTTCCTTGATATTTCTATGGCATGCTACTTCCTTGTTAAAAACTTGCATTGGCTTAAATTCAAGTGTGTCCAAGTCAACCACAAAAGGGGAGCAATTTGTATTAGGTTTGTGCATACATTTAGGGGGAGCTAGATAGATATGCATTTAACATGCTTTTTAAAATATATTTAAAATTAAAACCAACACACCAAATGCACTTGAATGTGATTAATGGATATCATCTTGATGATAGGTAGAAATTTTTCTTAACACTTTGCATGGTTTTTAGTTTTGAGTGTATCTTAAGAATATGGTTAATACATTGACTTTACAGTGGTCACTTCTTAATGCATGCACTCCCTTCACCCCTAGTGAGATCTCTATACACACATTTCATGGTTAAGCCAATTTCATCTTTTTTGTCCATATTACCACCCATTTTTTGATGCTGTCAAAAAAGAAGAGAAAATATATATATTTGATATTGTTGATTTTTGGGAAGGGCAGATTTTGTGTGTACAAAAGAAAATGGGAGAGTTAAGGCAATGATTGAGTTGCAATGTCTTGCATGAATGATTGTTGAGTGCTTGCAAGGGCGTGCGTTGTCTTACAACAAACAAAACAACTGAAAATATCAACAAATTGGAATTTAAGAATCAAAGGTTGTGTTTTGTGTGAAAAATCTATAAGTGTTTTATCATCATCAAAACGAGAGAGATTGTTGTACTTTGTAGGTTTTGATGATCATAAAATACTAATTGTTGTTCATGTTGATAAGATTACAAAACACTATTTTATGTTCATGTTGATGACCTTAGTATTTCATTTGTTATATCTATCTTGATGATCTGATTTGTGTGTTAAGTGTGCAGCAAAATATGTCAAATTCGTCTTCATAAGTGGATCTTTAAAAGGCCAAGGCTTGGTTATGAACAGAGGAGAAAACGACTGAAATTGACAATTGGTCGATCGATCCCTATTTTTTAGTCGATCGATCCACCCAGAGATTATAGTTAGAGATCAAGACCAAGAACGGTCGACCAAACTCTATTTTTCGGTCTACCGAACCTCCCAGATATCTAGGTTCTACATTCTACGGAGAATGGTCAACCGAACTATGAAGAATGGTTGACCGATGCATAGTGCTATTTCCGACTCCCAGATTCGATTGAAGACTATGTAAAGAACGACTGATCAAACCTAAAATAACGGTCGACCACTTTCGACGACGGGATTTCCATTTTTGAAGAGGACTTCTCTTGCCAAGTTAGGCTGATTCGTGCTTCAAGACACGATCTTGTGCAAGAGGCTATAAATACCAAAGTGTTATGAAGTCCCAAGATGATGCCTCCATCATCTCTAAAGAGTTCCCATCAGACTCTAAGGTTTAGGGTGATTTTCTAAAGACGATGTGTTGTATGCTTTGACCTTGTTGGTTCAAGGGTGATCTACTACGCCTTCTAAGTTCTCGAGGAGAGTTAGAAGACCAAGCTACATCCAAGCAACGTCCAAGCAATGTCTAGGAGGGCTTTGTGACGAATTCACGTTGCATTCTTCATTGGCGTACATGGTTTTGCAGTGTTCTTCACTTTGTGTGACAAGGGGGAATCCTTACCTTTGAGTTTATATCCTGTTCTTCCTGTCCAGATCTTCATTCTTACTTGAACTTAGATGATCAAGCATTGTTGTGCTCGATCTGTGAGCACGTGTTGGGTTTCTAGGTTTCTTGTACCCGTGAAACAAGAAACATAGGTGGGATTAGTGTTGTCCCCGGGAAACAACCATGATGAGGTTTTGTAACTTGTATTCGATGAAATAAGTTAGTGGAAAATTCTCACGGGACGTAAAATAGTGGATGTAGGTGCACGTGGTGTGTGATCGAACCACTCTGAAATCCTCTGTGTGATTGTGTGGTTTGTTTCCTTGGTTCTACCTCCCTTCTACGCATGCATAGTATAGCCAGTCACGTGTGGTTTCACCTCAATATTATTTATTTCCGCTGTGCTATATAGATTGTCTATTTTGTTTAAACCTGTTATAGGTGAAAAGTTTTAATCAGTCATTAACCAATTCACCCCTCCTCTCTTGGTTGATCATGGAACACAAATTCACATCAAAAATAAATCATAGAAAATTTTAAGTTAACCCCCTCTTTTAAGTCTTATGATCCCCAGACTGTAATTTATAAGAGGAGGATGTAATGAAAGTCTTTTTCTTTCAGACCAAAAAAAAGATTTAATAGACTTCAATGAACCCAGGGCATTTCTAATTTTCTATGAAACTTCTTTGTCACAGGGACCAGAGTTTGGTATCAAAACAACTCACGATTTCTTGGTCCTCCACCATACACACAAGCGCATGCCTCCCGTCCATCCCCGGAGGCACCTGTGCTGCAGCCGGAGGAGAAAGCCAGAGAGGCGATGGCAAGGAGGGCGCTGGACCTCCTTCAGATCCCAAGCTTGTCGGCTTTTCCCAGAAATTTGAGGTAATACTTGTGCGTGCTGACAAAGGTGATTCGTTTCCAGTTTGCTATCTTGCTACGACTTGCTCTGGAAGAGATCATGTATAAACCATTCTTGCTTATTTCCTCAATTCCTTCGAGTTTTGGATGCCTTTCCCTAGTTACATAACCTTAACGTGCTACGATGGTGGTTTTCTCCCTGCTCTTCGCTGTTATAGAACCCCCTATACAACCTCTCTGCTCCGAGAAGCTGCTTTGGGCAGTGAAGGGCAATCGGAAAGCATGTTCGTGTTCATAAATCTTTTGTCAGGTTTAATGGACCCGACTGATAATGGCCACGATACATTTGGAGTAGGAATAGAGAGAACGAGAAGAGAGAACAGGAAGAGAGAATGAGGAAATGCTGTGAAGGCTATCGTGTGAGACTCGATGCCTTCCCTCTTATTTATCATACAAAGGGAATCTTCTGGTTGTTACATATGAGTACAAGTCAGCGTATGGAGCATTCCAGAAGGGAAATTAGTTAGCTAATTCTGTCAATTAGTTACAGCTAATTGTGCAAGACTCCCCCTCAAGCTGGTCATGGGGAAAACAGACCAGCTTGGAAATCAGAGGTAAGAACTTGTCCCGTGGCAAGGGCTTGGTGAAGACATCAGCTAGTTGCTGAGTTGAGCTGACATGAGCAGTCTGGAGCAGTCCAGATTGAATGCGTTCTCTGATAAAATGGCTATCTAGCTCGATATGTTTGGTTCATTCATGATATACTGGATTGGCAGAAATGTGCATAGCAAAGCATGGTAACAGGAGAAGAAGTGATCCGGAAATCATGCAAAAGTGTTGTTAACCATTGTACTTCAGAAGCAGCAGCTGCCATGGATCTATATTCAGATTCAGCAGAAGAATGGGAGACAGTATGCTGTTTCTTGGATTTCCAGGAAATTGGACT
Organism: Colocasia esculenta; assembly: GCA_014218235.1. Taxonomy (NCBI): domain Eukaryota; kingdom Viridiplantae; phylum Streptophyta; class Magnoliopsida; order Alismatales; family Araceae; genus Colocasia; species Colocasia esculenta. The sequence continues at coordinate 15,319,361 of CM024762.1, read as the reverse complement.
AGTACCCAAGAAAGCAACATAACCCGTAATGGATCTGCGGGTGGTGGGGCATGGCCCAATCTGCATCTGCATAGATGTGAAGCTGAAAATCATTGGAAAAAGGGGGGAAAATACCAGCTGCTGGTGAGTTTTTGATGTATCGGACAACTCTCAATGCTGCATCCCAGTGAGCTTCTGTCAGAGTGGATAAAAACTGACTAAGAAAATTTACCGCATAAGTGATATCAGGTCGGGTTACTGTAAAGTATAAAAGTCTGCCAATAAGTCGTCTGTTAAGCAGATGGATCGGCAAAGAGTGTTGTGGAGTGATGAAGCTGACGTCCTGGCTCAAGAGGTGTGGCAACAGGCTTTGCAGCCAACAGACCAGTATCCGGAAGAATGTCCAAAGCATATTTACGTTGATTAAGAAAAAGACCTGCAGAAGACCGCATGATTTCCAGACCAAGAAAATACTTCGGGCGACCGAGATCCTTAAGATGGAACTGAGCATTAAGAAGAGCCTTAAGTTTAGTGATCATGGAAGTATTGTCTCTAGTGATGAGGATATCATCAACATAGATAAGTACCACTATGAGCAGTCGACCATGGTAATGAAGGAATAAGGAATAATCAGCTTTGGATTGTTGAAAACCTGCAGAAAGCAAGGTGCTGGTAAATTTATCAAACCAGTTCCTTGAAGCCTGTTTCAAACCATAGATGGATTTGAGAAGCTGACAGACTTGTTGCTCCCCCTTGCTATGCAATCCTGGTGGCAAGTGCATATAAACTTCCTCATGGAGATCACCATGAAGGAAAGCATTGCTAACATCTAACTGATGGAGAGACCATTGGCGAACCGCAGCAATAGACAACAGACATCGAACAGTAACAAGTTTAGCAACGGGAGCAGAAGTGTCGGTGTAATCAGGACCTTCAACCTAGGTATAACCTTTTGCGATCAAACGGGCCTTGTATCTAGCAATAGAGCCATCTGAATTAAATTTAATTTTGTAAACCCAGCGACAACCGATAGCAGTTTTTCCTGGATGTAAATTGGTTGGAACCCAGGTGTTGTTGAACTCCAATGCTCAGAGTTCTTCATCCATAGCAGCACGCCAATGCGGGTATTTATTGGCTTCAGTATAGGATTTGGGTTCGGATGAGGTATGTAAAGTAGAAAGAAATATTCTATGAGAAGGGGAATAAACAGAGGATGGAATATATTTAGAAATTGGATACCTGACATAGAACCAGACGTAATTGATGGAGTCAGAACCGCAAAATCTATGACATAATCTTACAGGTAAGCAGGTGGTTTGGTAAGTCTTCATGGGCGTGAGGGTTGAATGTTGGGTGGTGGTAAGGGGTGGAAGTGGGTGATGTTGATGATTGTACAGATTTAGATGGAATATTACATGAGGTGTCAACGGAAGGAGTGGGCATAACAGAAGAAGAGGGGGAGAAGGAGGTTGTTATGGAAAGGAAAAATATCTTCATAAAAGGTAACATCATGACTGGTAAAAGGTTTGTGGGTGTCAAGTCTAGTAGTCAGTAGGTTTTTTGATCTGGAGGATAGCCGAGGAAGATACATTTGTGAGCTCTAGAATTAAACTTATCATTTTCTAGGTGACTAGTGGATGTGTAACAGAGACATCCAAAGGCTCAAAGATTGGCAAGGGAGGGTGGTTCATTGAAAAGTTGTGATAAGGTGTAAGACCATGAAGAATTTTAGAAGGTAATTGATTAATTAAGTATGCTGCGGTTAGAACACAGTCACTTCAATATAATTTGGGAACATTAGATTGAAAACGAAGAGCCTGAGCTGTGTTCAAAAGATGACAATGTTTGTGTTCCACACGTCCATTTTGCTGGGACGTGAGTGCAAGAGCGTTCATGAATTATTCCTTGAGTAGAGAAAAACTGAGCAAAGGATGAGTTCAAAAACTCTGAACCATTATCCGTGCGAATACGTTTGATTTTGTAGGGAAATTGATTACACACGTAGGAGTGAAAAAAGCAAACAGCAGAGAAGGTTTGAGATTTAAATTTTAGCATGTAAACCCAAGTAAATCTTGTACAGTCATCCACAATTGTCAAAAAATCTAGCTCCAGTATGTGAAGTATGTGAATAATGCAAAAGGCCAAATGCGTCTGTAGCAATGGACGCACTCTTAGGAAATGGCAAATGGGTCTGTTTAGCTAAGGGGCACTCAGTGCACTTGAAGGAAGAAAAATTAACAGAACTTGGTAACAGGGAAGCTAATTGTTGAAGGTTGGAAGTGGAGGGATGCCAAGGCATTGATGCCATAGAGCAGCGGTGGAGGTGGCAGCATGGAGACAGTTGATGGAGGTGGACGACAGCTGCAAGTAATATAATCCTCCTCTTTCATGGCCCTGCCCAATCAATTGCTTCGTCAATTGGTCCTGTATGATGCAATGGTCAGGAAAAAAGGTGACGACACAGTTAGAATGTTTAGTTAATTGGCTAATGGATAACAGAGTGAATTGAAAATTGCGAGCAAGATGAACATTTGATAAGGTAATATTGTTACTGATGGCGAGTGACCCACGTCCTTGAATGGGTATGTGGGTGCCATCAGCTAATGCGATGACAGTATCTGTAGTGGGGTCAGGAAGAAGATTGGCTGACGTAGAAGATATGTGGGCTGATGCACCTGAATCGAGAATCCAGGTGCAAGGAGATGTATTACCCGCAGTGGTTGGTGGTGCATTGGATGAAGAACTTGTTGCAGCATTCAGGAGGCTGACCAGATGGACATACTGCACCTTAGTAATAGCAGGTGCTGCAACAGAAGATTCAGAAGTAGGCTGCTGGGATCGCCGGACATTCTGATAATGTGGTGGAAAACCGATGAGTCGGTAACATTGATCTTTAGTGTGTCATGCTATATGGCAATGAGAACATCTGGGAGCATGCAGTTTTCGACATTTTTCCTTAGAATGGCCTGGGATATGACAATGTTAGCAGCAATCTCTTGTTTTGCCTCAGCGATCAGAGTCATTGGCTGCAGTGGGAAGCCGACGCGCAAGCATGGCAGAGACTTCGATCACTGTGGATGATTGCAGAGAGCGTTGGGATTCGTCTTGTAAGACCATAGAATAAGCTTTGCCCACTGATGGGAAAGGTTCCATTAGAAGAATTTGACTACGGACAGCCGAACAAGTATCATTCAAGCCCATTAAAAACTGCATCATGCAACGGCGCTGTGCTGAAGCGGAACTACTGCTAGATGGAGGATCATAATGCACCAATTCATCCCAATACCCCTGCTGTCCAGTAGCCAAGCAACGTTCCAGACTATATATGAGCAGACCATCAGAAGGTGAGAATCTCTCCTTAAGATCGGTCCAGACGGCAGAAGCAGTGGTAGGATAAAGAACAGAATGAACAATATCTCTATGAAGAGAATTAAGAAGCCAGGACAGCACCATATTATTTACCCGACGCCATGGATTGTAATTCGAATCAGAAGCAGCCGGCTCAGCTAAAGTTCCATCAACGAAGCCGAGCTTGTTTGCTGAGAGTGCTACAGTCATTGCCCCCATGAAGTATAATTATCTCCAGTAAGAAGATTGGAGACGAGCACCATTCCTGGATTGTCGGATGAATGAAGGAGGAGCAGATTCTCTGAATCATCTGAAGAAATTGCAGCAGAGGTGGTCTTCACTGCTGTTGAATCATCGATTTTCTCCTCTGTTGCCATGGCGAGGAAGCAGGACCTTCGCTCTGCTCTGATACCGAGTAGGAATAGAGAGAACAAGAAGAGAGAATGAGGAAAGGCTGTGAAGGCTATCGTGTGAGACTCGATGCCTTCCTTCTTATTTATATTTTATAATACAAAAGGAATCTTCTGGTTGTTACATATGAGTACACATCAGCAAATCGAGCATTCCAGAAGGGAAATTAGTTAGCTACATTAGTTAGCTAATTCTGTCAATTAGTTACAGCTAATTGTGCAAGATTTGGATATTATTCTGTCCATTCTTTTTTGTTTGTGGGGTGTGGGCTGGGGGTTTGGTTGAGGGAAAGTTCCAGGGAGTTGAGCGAACCTCATTTGTCAGCAGTAATAGATTGGTGCGTGATTGAAGGATACTTTTATGAAAACAAGAAAGAACAGAAAAGAAAGAGGCACGGTGGTACACCAATGTCATAATTTGGATGGATTAGAAAAAGAATAACCCTAACTAGGTAGTAGTCTGCGAAATACCTAAGTCTTTCAGACTATGTGATTTTCGTCTCGTTCCTTTATAGTAACTACACATAATGCAAAGTTTAGTGTTTTGTTTTGATAATCCCTGTTAGACAAAGGGAGAAATTTTGTCCATGACGACCATTATTGGGGTCCATAGCATAAGAATGCTCTTCTCTAGAAGAATAAATCCATCCATGAGCCATATATCTCACCATTTTTTATTCACCCACATGGAGAAAAGAGAAAATTGAGATCTTTATGTTTCATGAGTGGACCAAATATCTGACCATTTTCTATTCATCCATCGGAAGGGGGAAAAAGGGATTTTTACCATTATGTCATGAATTCCACAATTTCCTCTTCAGCCCTGGGGGATAAAGAATCAAAATCCACTTGCAGCCCCATAAGGCTCTATAACATTTTACTAATTTCACAAGCACAATTGTCAAGGTGATTGCCTAGGTGCTGCCCAGGCCATTAGGCACCTTTTGAAGCTCAAGGCAGTGGCCTACCTTGTTTGAGCCCCCCATAAAAGGCAGGCTACACACCCCCTAAGCAGGATCTGCCTGGGCATCTGCATTGCCAGTCAGGTTAAAGGCACATCAGGCTCCACACAGACAGTGATCCCATTTGCCACCTCCTCTTTCTTGCTCAGAGGCACCCATAGGTACACATACATTGTCTCTCCCTCTCCTTCCCTTACTCATAAGTTTGCTGCCTAGGTGAGTGCCTCAGAGTCTAGCAACTCATGGACCCTAACTCACTTTGTGGCACCTTGGTTGCCTTGACAACTATGGCCACAAGGATACTATTTCTATACGACTTGATAGTGTTTCTACATACTTTCTCTGCATGTGATCACTTGTTCTACATGCACACACATGCATCTTTTTGCCTTTGTGCTTATGTGTGTTAGCCCACTTACCTAACAGCGCATATGCATTTCTGGGACTGTCAATGTACAGGATATTAGCATTATCTGTTGTCAGAGAGCCACTCCTCAAAACAAATACATTGTCGGCTGAACACCTCAGGCCTCATGAAGATTGCAAGTAGTACTAATGCTAAATGAGACTGGTTATTATTTTCACTGATCTTCTTCATCTTCTTTGGTTCTACTTGCTGTACCTCAGTTTACTTTTCTTCAGTCATACCTTTTCATACTCCTTTGATGACAGAAACTGTACCTTGATCTGATTTTTCTGAGATATCCCAATTTCTTGTCAAGTATGGCCAGATACAGTCAGTCCTAGCTTGTGCTCTATTTCTGGAAAATTGACCTTGTCACTTTGAGGTCTTCCACCATAATACTTAAATCTGAACTTGAATCATGGGCAACCGAGTAGAACTCCATTGTCTTGGTAAACAGCTTCACACTAACTTGTGCAAGGTGGGATGGCTATCCCCACGTTTCTTTTAATCACACTAGAGATGCTTAAAGACAAGTAATGTAGGTATCTGTGTGGTTGAATTCCTAGATCCTTGGTCTTGCAAGAGTTGGTGAACTGTTATCATTCTGTCATTTCACAAGAGCTTCCATTTCCATCGAATGATAAACCGATAATCCATCATAAGAAAGTAAGACAAAGGACTTGCATGTCTATGATGATAAAGGGAATAATTGGATGCTTGCTATTGTAAGTGAAGTGAATCATTACTATTTTATCATTCCATAAGGAGACCCATCTAAACTGACATACTTCTTTCTTTGCTGCTTAATATGTTCATTCCCATATTACCTTTGTATAGAGATTCTAGAAAAAGCGAAAAGAACATGTGGCATGTGCGAGCACGTGCGTATGTGATGTATTATTATTCAGTTTCCATAAAGCTCTTTAACTCTCTTTACCAGTATTACTTGATCTCTTACGAGTCAACTCTCATTAAAAGTTCTTGTTTTAAGTACCTTTTCGGATTTCTTGAGAGGAAGATGCAGTTTGGGTTGACATATAGTGCGACTTGTCAGACTTGTTGCCTTTCTTGCTTTCTTTTTCCTTTTTTCTTTAGCTTGCTGAGAATTCTGTTTCCATCTACCCATGGTATACATTGCCCAATCGTATTCACTTTATGTTCATATTTTGAATATTCCTGCATCAGGCAGTTGGAGCAAGATTTAGAGACTGTCATTAATGTACTGCGACCAGGACCTTTGGGTATTATTGAACACAAATTCTCTGCTACAGAAGTACACGAGGCAAAGGCTATTGTCGAGAGGGCAGTTGCGAACTGGCGGCGAAACACAGCTTTGGAGAAATGCAGACACAATGTGGAGCTTTAAGGAGTTGTTTGGTATTTGGATAAGTTAGGAGGGGAAGAGAAATGCTGAGTGCCTTTCAAGGAGGATAATAAAAGTGATATGTATTGCTTGTCAAATAATTTTATTAGTTGAAAGTTTAATAATATCTTTTATCTCTTTCTCTTTCAACCAATAAAATTATTTGTCAAACAATTCACATCACTTTTTATATCTTTTTTGGAAGACACTAAGCATTTCTTGGAGGGAAATAGGCAAAACTCATTTCAATTTTAGATATCCTTATTTCTTATCCTAATGATGTCAGGTATGCATGAGAATATCCTCATTTTAAATTTTATTCTCTGTTTGGGGAAAATGAGGATAATAATGGAAATAAGACCCATTTCTAGACCATTTTACCTTCTTTAATCTAGGTTTGAGAATATATGTTAACCCTTGTTTGGTTGGGGAATGGTGAAGAATAGAGATAACGATCTCATTAGCTAAGGATAATTTTACAATAATAATAATGTGTCAATATCGTAATCATAGTTTACTATGACATATAAATAATTTGACTATGTTTCAAAATTAATTATCAAAATTAATTATTATAGATATATGTAATATAATAATAATAACTGTATTAGATTAATTACAACAGTAATATAATATAGTGTTAATATGTTATTAACAACAATAATATAGTATTGTGTTAATATGTTATTAACAACTGTAATATAATAGTGTTAATATGTTATTACCAACAGTAATATAGTATAGTGTTAATATGTTATTAGATTAAGTGTGATCATAGATTAGTGTGACGTTATAATTAATTTGACCTTGTTATTATGTTAATTACTATCATTATACTACTACATTCATTATTAGATTAATTACTAAACTAATATAATAATTAGCTATGTTATAATATAATAATAATTATTTTGTTATTATATTGAGTTTATCATAATTTACTATATGTCATTACGAATTGACTAAGTTACTATGTTAATTACTAATGATAATTACTAAAGCAATGTAGTAATTTTATTGACTTGATGTGTTATTATATTAAGTCTAAATAAAATTTAGTGAGAAGTTATCAATAATAATTACTATATATATAGTAATATATTAATACTACTATATTCATTATTATGTTAATTACTATAATGATATAGTAATTAACTATGTTACTATGTAATAATATAATATTAATTACTACATTATTATCTTAAGTTAGTCACAATTGATTATAATGTCATTATAATTTGACTAAGTTACTATGTTAATTACTAGTGATAATTACTAAAGCAATATAGTAATATTATTGTCTTAATATATTATTATATTAAGCACTTTAAAAAATATATTATATTAAGTGTAAGACAATTTAGTGAGGAGTTATCAATAATTTGAGACAATTTAGTGAGGAGTTATCAATAATTTGACTATGTTATTATGTTAATTATCGTTGTTATATATAATATAATATATACTGATATACTATATTCATTATTATGTTAATTACTATAATAATATAATAATTAACTATGTTAAGTATCATAATTATATGTAATATAATAATATAGCTATATTCATCATTATATTAATTACTATAATAATCAACTATTTTAATTATTATTAACAATATAGTAATTTTTGTTATATTTTATTAACTTAAGTTTGATTAGTATATACTATAGGTCAAAGGGAAGGGCATTAATGGGGGAAAAGTTGCCTTGAGGTGAATGGAGATAGAAAAAATGTGAGTAATTCATTGTAGGGGTCCTCTCGGCATAAGTTATCCCTATTGCTATCTCCATTTTTGGGGTTATCCCTATTCTCCTTAACACTCTTTATTCTTATGAACAGTAAACATGTTAAATAGAGAATATGGATAAACCATCTCTTTCCCCGTTTTATTCCCATATCAAGGGGTTTTTTATGTAAATAATTATATTATATTATTTAATTATTTAAATAATCACATTTTAAATTTATTTTTCAAAATAGTCACCAAGTTGCCACGTCGGCAACTTGGTGACCGAGAGACCGGATGCTAGTATGGAGTCGGCATTGGATTGCCGACTTTGGAGTCGGTATTTCCAACGCCGACTCCAAAGTCGGCATTGCAAATGCCGACATTAGAGTCGATATTGGCATTGCCGACTCCAGAGTCGGCATTACCATTGCCAACACCAAAGTCGGCAATGCTAATGCCGATTTCACTATGTTAAAAAAAAAAAAACCTCCCGTTCCACTACTGCATGCACACCTGTGTTTTCACAGAGCACGGCTCTGTGAAAACACAGGCACGCACTCTGTGAAAACACAGGCAAGGTGTAACACATTGAATTTTTTGTTGGCCCACGCATGGAGGGAAATTCGTGAGAAACGGTGGGTGTCAAAGTAGGCCGATCAAAGTTATACATGACTAACCCACTCTTTGCTTTGGTAACAAGTTAATACACAAATTAATAACATTAATAGAAAAATCAATACACAAATTAATAAAAACAAATTAATACAAATTGACATTTTTAATAACAAATTATACGGTTATAATCCTACCTCTATTTATTTTAAACATTATTTAATTAAAAAAAAACGGACATCACCTCCCCTGTTCCACTTATATTTTCATTATTTGTACATGTTCCTATACGATAACATTTCTATGTATATGTCAAGGATAATCACAAATAACATGCCAAAATGTTTGTAGATGTCTAAGTCACATGTACATCATATCTAAATCACAAATACATCAAAATAACATATGTACACGAAAAACACAACAAAAAAATATCAAGTACAGAAATCATCTCAAAAAAACTGTGGAAACCATCTCTTCTTTCCCTTTCTAGATGCTCGACCTCGACCACGATCACGACCACGACTGTGACACTGCTCCTGTGCATCAACCTCTGTTTCCGACTGTGACTGTGTCTCATGCACTAAGATAGCATCACATGACTCTGACTGTGCTGTCTTAGAATCCATGTCCTCTGATATACTGCCTAATGTCTCTCCAAGTAGATCAGACTGACTCTGCTGTGGTAGTGTGCTAGTCGAATCTCTGTGACATCGCTGGCGACGATATGTACCTATTGTAGACTGTGGTGGCTGTGTACCTGGCATGCCCTCATCTGTCAGTAACTGTAAAGCTCCTACATCATATAGACCATACTGTGAAACTGTCATAACATCTGGAGAAAACTGAGGTGGTCCTGCATCATCTGGCTGCTGTGGTGTGCTTGCACATGGCTCTGAAGGTCCTGCATCTGATGTAGATGAATCTGTCCGCTGAACCTGAGATAGCACACTATCAATGTACATCTGCATGGCTATATATCTAGACTGTGTACTATCTGATATCATATCATCCTGAAGGCCATCAGTAGCCATCATATGTAAATGCTTCATACCTTCTACCAGACTCATCTCTATGTGATCACGCGGTTCATAACGCATATCATAAGTGAAACCTGACCGACCAATGTACCGCCTGGTGATAGACCAATACCAAGACATATACTCCACTCTACCAATACCAACAGTCTCCTCATCCGGTGGTATAATGTAATCTGTCCGACAATGCCACATCTGTACAAAATGTGTAAAATATCTAGCCCAATCAATATGTCCACGTCCCTTCCGGGTGACACGATCTAATGCATCAACAGGACCAGGAATATGATGTACTCTACCAAACTGTCTAAGTACTCTATCTGGAACATGCATCTCAACAATAGAAAAAGAAAGAAGAGGAACCCGAGACAACCAAAGATGAGATGCCTGCCTCGAAACAGCTGGTAATATCTGCAATATATCAAAAGTGTATGGCTCCCATCTAATCTGTGTTGAAAATGCATGATGTAAGTGTAAGTGTAAGTACAATATTCTATGTGTACAATACAATAGGTTTCATTATGTTTACCTAATAGTCCTCTTGATGATCAAGTTTTGATCTGTAAAGTCTCAAAACATGTCGAGGGTTATTTATCTCTGCTCTTGGAACATTCCACTACAATTTATTTGTGAGTTAGTAATATTTCTATAATTAAATAGTCACACAACATTCAATTTACCTGTGACCCAAAGGCATGTCCTGTGCCAAAGGATGCATCACAATATCAAGACGTCCCACATGTAGTCGCTCCCAAGACCACAACTACAAAATAAATCAAATACTTAGAAGATGCAATAAATTGTTAGAGACAAAATAAATATGCATTAAATGACAAATTACCTAAAGAAGAGTCAATGAACCACAAATGGCCTTGACATCCGACTTGCATGCAATAGACAACTAACGATAGAGATAAGCAAGTGTCGCACCGCCCCACGAGTATCTACTAGCTCAATCAAAGTCCTCTAGAAGCGGTAGATACATAAGTGACACTGAGTTTCCTATCTTATCATTGAAAATAGTACAACCCAAAAGATGTAACAAGTATGCTCGTGCATGTCGTCTAACAACCTCCGCCGATGCATCCTTTGCGATAACGGCAAATTTTTCTCGCAACCAAGATAATTTTACAGAACCTCATCTCATCATATCTGGGACATCACCTAAAAGTGCCATGCAAACATCTGTCCAATCTAAACTAGTGTCTCCTACAACAACATCACCATCAATTGATAATCCCATCAAAATAGCAACATCCTGCAACGTGATACTCATCTCCCCATGTCTAAGATGGAATGTCTATGCCTCACTCCTCCATCTCTCAACAAGGGCAGTGATCAATGCCCAATCTAACCTGAACCACTGAACCTGAGTTAAATGAAATAAACCATATCTATGTACATATTCTACAATGCGGGGGTCAACTGGCCATCCACCTAAGCTCCTATGGTGCTCCCAACATTTAAGAACTTCTGTTTGCTAAAAAAAAAATTAAAATCTGTTAACATTAAATTTATGCACAAGTAACAACAACAATACATTAACAATAACAATACATGGCTAGCGTAAACCAACTGTGATCTATGAGAATCCTGTGCATATAATACAAAAGTATCTACAGGACCTGGAAGCTGGTCCATCTCTGCAAAGCCTACATATAAGAAGAATTATAAGTATATAAACAACATGTGTAAACAACAGACATGTATATGCATGAAAAATTATAAGTATTAAACAACAGAAATAAATATGTGTCAAGAATATGTGTAAAACAACATAAAAAACACTTACTAATTGTGATGAGGGGGTTGTACCCCTGGACATGTACTTCTATAATGTCCTGGTTGGCCACAATGGCTACAATGGTTATGAGATGACCCTTCTTTATTCGTATCCATATGCATATAAAGGCGTCTGCTACGTGGACGACCACTTTGCCTACGACCAAATGGAGGTTGCAATGTCGTACCTCGATGCAGAGGCCAATGTCGGCTGTCTAAGATAGGATGAAAAGCAAAGCCATATGTCTGTCGATAGGCCTCCACAGAATAAAATGCAGCACAAAAGTTCAAGTGTGAAATATTTGCTGAAAATGATCTACAAGATGCCACTATGTGGACACAAGGAAGACCTGTCATGCAATAAACATTGCAGGAGCAACCACATTGCGGTCCCAAGTTAACAGTGTATTGATGTCCGTGTGAATTAGTGACTTGAAACTCATGTCTAGAAAATCTGATCACCTGACATCTTCTAGCCTCTCGCTCAGTAACACGAAGTTGGACTTCTACACTAGGAGCATATGATGATTCTCAATGCAAACCATCCTCACGTCGTTTAACAAAAAAATTGTTTAACCTGTAGAAAGTTTTTTGCACTAAAGCCTGGATAGGCAAACCTCGTGCACCTTTCAATACACTATTAAAACTTTCTGAAATATTTGTTGTCATCATACCAAACCGTTTACCACCATCATATACCTTTGTCCATCTTTCATAACCGACATCTTCCAACCATTTCTTTGCTTGAGGATTCATTTCTTCTATTTTCTGTATCAAATGTTGAAATTCAAAGATACATGTTCTAGTCGCTGCAGACCATGCTAGACCTGTCAATGTCTTATCACGAAATATTTTTTGAAAATTATCAGCAAGATGTCGCAAACATCAACGATGGTAACCAATAGGAGGAGGAAATATCTCAGGTACTGCACGCTCCAAACCTCTATGTCGATCAAAAATGATTGCAAGACCAACTCTATTTGTAACTTTATCTCTAATGCACGCCAAAAACCATGCCCAAGAATCGCCATTTTCCGATTCAACAATAGCGAATGCAAGGGGGAATAAACCATCATCTGCATCTACACTAGTAGTAATCATCAAAATACCAGGATATTTTCCATACAGGTGTGTTCCATCAACACTTATCAATGGCCTACAATGTGGAAACCCCTGTATAGAAGGTGCAAATGACCAAAAAAACTCTATGAAAACGAAAGACAGATTGTTTTGCATAGGTGAACTGCACAACTGTCCCCGGATTTATTAATTGAAGGGCCTCTAGATACCTGGGTAGAGTAGCATATGATGATTCCCAACTGCCGAAGATTTGTTTTATAGCCAAACATTTTGCAATCCATGCTTTCTTATATGAAATTTCAACATGATATTCATCTAGTATTCTTCTCACAATCTCTTTTGGTGTAATTGTTAACTGTCTTTACAGCTGACAAAATCAATATTTGAACAAAACGAGATGTGCATTGGCGATTGGAACTTTGCAATATTGGATTCACACATGTATGAGGTCTAGCATATTTTGTTATTTTGAAATATTCAAATCCCTTGACAACTGATGCATGAACCCTCCATGCACATGTATCATGAATGCATTGAGCTGTAAACATTTTTGTGTGACTTCGTGTCACCTTATATTGGACACTATGTTGAACTGAATATATTTGCATTACATATATCAAATTCTTCTTATTTGTAAAAATTTGTCCAACATGAGGCTCTTCACCCTCTAAAGTACATGTTACATCTATCCTTTCGTGAGAATTATTCATCGTAGCTTCATCTATCCATTGATCAGAAGTGAATACATCTGGAGGGTCTTGCTCATATTCAATTTCTGTATTATTAACCCTGACAATATCAAATAATGGTTCACCATCTCCCTCTTCCATATTCTCATTGTCATCTATATCATCTTGTGAATCTATTTCATCTTCTTCATCTTCCTCAATCACATGTTCTTTTGTTACATGGTGCCTACATAACAATCAAATATGACACAAGATTTATGGTATGTTATGTGAATACATCAAAATATTTTATGAGGATGATGAAATCACATATCCTGATGAGCTCGCACTATGAAAAGTATGTGAAGGATCAGTGATTGGCATGAAAGGATACTGTGAGGAGTCACCTCCATAGCCAATAGACCTCCAAATAAAAATTATAAATGTTATCAAAATTTAATCACATTAATATATATTTCGTACAATTATGGGAGACAACTCACATTGGGTTATAATCTGTAGGTAAAGTGTAGTCATATGATTCGTACCGTACATATCTCTCATTAGCAGAATAAAATTCAGTAGAATCAGCATCATCATTCAACATACGTGTGAAAAGTCCACTTGGTTGTTGATACTCATTGTGTTGAGTATGCAAGTTGTCATCAATATGAGCATGTGTTTGCACTTCATCTGTAACGCCCCGACGCGAAATATCGGAGCAGGATTACAGTTATTAAATAGTGCAGAGCGAGAAATAAATAACAAACCATTACACAATGGAATAATACCAAACAACCTCATATCTCATGAATAATCCAACATCTCCATTACATTCACTAATAACTCATCATCTTCATAAACTGACTAATACATCAACGTATCAGAGCCAAAACTAGGGCCCGGAGTACTTTATTCAAAATCATACTATTACGTTATGACTAACTGACTCACTAACTCATAACTATACTAACAGACTACTACTAGACAGCACTGGTTGCTGAATGGTCACTCCTGAGTCTCCTCATCAGTCCCATCCTCGTGAGTGTGGTCATGATCCGACTCACCTGAAACACATTAAATAAATACGCAGGATGAGCGAATAACGCCCAGTAGGACTTAATATCTCATGAACACAAGCATGCTTTAAATAGTTAATGTCTTAAGGCAGGTTAACTAGAGAGTAAAGTCATGTAGAGCATGTCACGATAACGAGAGAACAATTGCAACTGGCACAGGGAAAATAGTACAACGAGAACGATAATAGAATGGCCATGTAACGATATAACATGTAAATTGCACAACGGTGCTCTAGTAACGATCACGCTTGCACTTGTAGAGATAGTACTTTGATTGTCATAGATTAATCTAGATAGTAAACTGGTGCTGGATGCATGCCGTAACACATCCTTGATCATTTTAACTCCCATGGGCACTGGCACTTTTCGGGGCGCTCCTCTCAGGACCTGATCGGGCCCTATTGCGCTAGCATTAGTCATTTCTTTTATCTTAGACAATCACACGAATGGCCAATAGAGTACCAAGAAGAGATATGAGAGTACTAGACGAGATAGATGAGAGTGTAGAGAGAATGTGAACAGATAAGAGGATATGGACATTAGATGAGATATGGACAATTTCATAAAACAACGATAAACAACCGATAGTAACGGTTGCACGGCACTAGGTCAAGTACCGACAGTCTGGTAGAAGTCACATCCGCCCCTTAGCCGTGCTGTGTCCACGGGTCAGGTGGTCTGGTGTGAACCCAAGATAAGAAGGAATACACTAAGGTTTGGGTCGTACTCATCCCTAAGAGTGTAACGGGTTTTGGGGTACAACCAGCTCGTTGACTAAGGACGTGCGCCAAAGCCAAGAAGACTTACGGAGGTCTTGACAAGGAGTCCCTGGTCCAGTCGAGAGTATTCCCGGTGGAGAGGTGGTCCAAGTCAAGGGAAAGGTGTGTAGAAAACAGGTCCGTCGTGCCTCGAGTGCTCGAAGCCGAGGGAAAATGATAACGGTATTTAAAATGCTCGTATAAAATGAAAAAAATTGTATTTAATAAGAATAGGATAATTTAGTCATTTATTTAGCTAATTAACCGAATACATTATTGCATAATTTATCAGGGTCAAATGACATTTAATAATGTTGTGTGTGTAAGTGTAAAGATATCTTGAGGATATGACAAGTCGTGCAGTGTCATTTTAAATAATTAAATTTATATCATTAATGTCATTTATTAATTTACCAAGTTGAATTAATTATAACATGGGTTAATCATGGCTAATTAAGGGGTATATAGCTTAAACAACAGGGTATATGCATAATTTTCTATTCTGGTTGGATTCATGAAAACGCGACAGACATACCCGTCGCGTTTCAAGTCGCGACGGGAAGGTCGGGTGCGACACGGGACCTGGCCGGTCTGGCCCGGTCCGGGGTGAATCGCGGCGGCTTATGCCGTCACGTTCTTGACGCGACGCCATCGGCCGACGCGACCCTACTGATATCGCGGCGGATCGCGCCGTCGCGATAACAGTGGGTTTGCTCTTTTTCCCTTTTTCCCAGGGCGAGTCCTCTGTGATATAGGGATGCTCTAAATTCCATATAAAATAGAACCAGTTTTAAACGAAAGTAGACATGTATATCTATCAACATGCACGATTAATTTGAAAATAGACAAGGTTTAGATATGCATTGATCGGGTTACTTTTTGGTGACCTAAACAGGCGCAGTCAGGGTTCAACGAATTAATTAGAGATGTATACATGATGAAAAGTTACGAAACTATGGGCGTTCAAAAGCTAACAAGATTTAGTATTTTAGAGAATTTTCTCATAACAGGGCATCAAGTATGCACGAAGTTTAAAGATAAACTTGAAGAGTTAGGTACAAGCAACATACAGGTATTTAAAGATTTAATTCTCCCTCATGGGAGATCGAAATCGAGCAAGACTAGGGGCGTTTGAAATATAATAAGATGCAGTATACACGAAAATTTTATCATGGCATGAGAGCCAGTACATATGGAGAATTAGAGGAAACATGAGATTTCGGTTCATGGTAACATCAGGATTTCACGAATTAAATTCGCCCAAATGGATGAGCAGAATACAACGAAACCATAGGGCTTTTGAAGAGGTACATGAAGTCTACCTAGGGTAATTATTTCACGATTTTAACTTGAGAGATTGCCTACCTTTTTTGTGGAGCAAGAAAACCCTAGTTTGTATGACGAAATTATGAAAACCCTTCTTGCTCCAAGCCTTCTCCTTCCTTGCTCCTTAGTCCAGATCTTCTCCTCTGTCTCCAAAAACCTTAGCACGAAATTGTGGGGTGCTAGGGTCAAATGGGGGGTGTTTTGATGGCTTATAGAGTTCTAAATCACCTAAAACTCTTTCTTTCTCATCCAACTCCGAAAATTGACATTTATCTCCCACTTTCTCTTATTTATCCACCTAATAGAGTTGGGAAGGGATCCAATTTCGTGGGTAAATGTTTAAGATAAGTATAAGACTTTTTTTAGGATAGATATGACTTATTTTAATAGTTAATTTGACCCTTTTCTATTTATTAATTAATTAGATACGAATTTCTCTTAATTACAACTCCTCCCAAGATGGGCTTCATCCTATTGGGCCCAATCTATTTGGTTTGGACTATTTATTTAACCCACTACTAATTTAGCTTAATGGGTTATTCATTAAATTCCTCTTATTTCATTCAAATCTTATTTATTCTCTCTTTATCCTAATTTAATTGATTTATCTTATTTATTAAATAATAAATTTTTATTTTTATTGATTTTAAAAAATCAAGGATGCTACATCCTCCCCCTCTTAAAAAGAATTTGGTCCCCAGTTCATATAATCGTAAGAGGAAGAATGTCTTGCTGAATAAATCCAGATAATTTCGTCGCATGGTTGCTTCGGGCTCCCATGTTGCCTCTTCAACTTCATGGTTTCTCCATAATACCTTCACCACAAGTATAGACCGATTCCGAAGCTGTTGCATCTTCTTGTCCATGATTTTTACTGGTCTTTCTTCATCGGTCATATCTTTGTTTAGCACAATATCATCATAACTGATTACATGTGATGGATCGTACACGTACTTTATCTGCATTGACATATAGAACACGTTATGTATGGTAGAGAACTGGGGAGGTAGTGCTAGTCGGTACGCTACCTCACCAACTCTGTCCAACACCTCAAACAGACCTATGAATCTTGGTCTTAATTTACCTTTCATCCCAAATCTTTGGAATCCTCTGGTCGGGGATACTTTTAGCATTACATGATCTCCGGCTTGAAATTCCAGTCTCTTCTTCTTTTGTCTGCATAGCTCTTTTGCCTGGACTGAGCTATCTTAATTCTGTCTTTGATAATCTGTATGTCCCTGCTAGTATTCTGCACCATATCTGGTCCTAGCCATTGCTGCTCACCTACTTCATTCCAGCATACTGGCGATCTGCAACTTCTGCCATACAGTGTTTCAATGTGCCATCTTGATGCTGGCCTGATAACTATTGTTGTAGGCGAATTCAATTAGTGACAGCTGTTCATTCCAATATCCCTCAAAGTCTATAGCACATGCTCGCAGCATGTCTTCCACTATCTGATTTGTCCTTTCAGTCTGTCCATCCGTCTGTGGGTGGAAAGTTGTGCTAAAGTTGAGTTTTGTGCCTAGAGCAGTCTGGAGTCCTTTCCAGAATCTAGAAGTGAACCTGGGGTCACGATCTGAGACAATGGATACTGGAACTCCATGTATTCTGACTATCTCTTTCACATACAAAGCTGCAAGCACATCAACACTCCAGGTACTTCGAATTGTTAGAAAGTGTGCAGACTTTGTCAATCTATCCACAATGACCCAAATAGCATCTAGTCCACCACGAGTTCGGGGTAAACCCATGATGAAGTCCATTCCGATGCTTTCCCACTTCCATTCAGGTATGTCCAGGGGCCTGAGTACACCACAGGACGACGATGTTCAGCTTTTACCTACTGACAAGTGAGGCAGTGTGCTGCATGCTCAGCCACCTCACGCTTCATGTTTGGCTACCAAAATGACCTTTTCATGTCTTGGTACATCTTGGTTGCGCCTGGGTAAATTGTGTACTTGGTTTTGTGAGCTTCATCCATTAGCTTTCTTTTCAGCTCTTCATTGTCAGGCACACATGTCCTGGCTTGGAATAATATCCTTCCATCCTCAGCGATGGAGAAATTTGGCTTGTCAACTATGGTCTCTCTGACTCTAACTAGGAATGGATCATTAGCCTGTTGCTCTCTGATCTCGACAAAAATGTCGGGTTGAGCTCTAAGGTTAGCCACAATCGTCTTATCACTCCTCTTTTCAATGTTCAGGTTCAGGTTGGCAAATTATTCTAACAATTGCATCTCGCCCATAACTAGACAAGATATCGAAGCTACTGGCTTTCTGCTAAGCGCATCGGCTACTGCATTACCTTTGCCTGGGTGGTATTGGATGTTGAAATCGAAATCTTTTAAATACTCCAGCCATCTTCGTTGTCTCATATTAAGCTCCTTCTGAGAAAATAAGTATTTCAAACTCTTGTGGTCGGAGTAGACAATAAATTGCTCCTCGTATAGGTAATGTCTCCAGATTTTGAGTGCAAATACCACAGCAGCTAGCTCTAAGTCATGGACGGGATAATTGACTTCATGTGGCTTCAACTGCCTTGAAGAATAAGCTATTACTTTCTCATTCTGCATTAGTACACAGCTTAGACCGATTCCAGATGCATCAGTGTAGACTGAGAATCCTGCTCCTTCGACTGGTAATGCGAGGACAGGTGTAGACGTCAACAACTGCTTCAGTGTCTGGAAGCTCTTCTCGCACTCTTTGCTCCAGACATATGGATTCTCTTTTCTCCTAAGACGCATAAGAGGCACAACTATCTTGGAGAAATCTTTTATGAACCGTCTGTAATATCCAGCCAATCCAAGAAAGCTCCTGATTTCTGTGACATTGGTCAGCCTTTCCCAGTTGAGCACGGCTTCTACCTTGGAAGGGTCGATAGCGATACCATCCTTGGAAATAACATGACCCAGAAATGACACCTCCTCGGGCCAGAATTCACACTTGCTCAATTTGGCGTAGAGTTGATTGTCTCGCAAGATTTGCAGAGCGATCCTCAGATGCTCCTCATGCTCTTCCTTGGTCTTGGAGTATATGTGAATATCATCAATGAATACCACGACGAACTTGTCGAGGTAGGGCCGGTAGATGCTGTTCATTAATTGCATAAAAGCTGCAGGAGCATTGGTTAGTCCAAAAGGCATGATTACAAATTCGTAATGATCGTACCTGCTCCTGAAAGCTGTCTTGTAGATATCTGCATCTTTAATCCTCATCTAATGATATCCCGATCTAAGGTCAATCTTAGAAAAATACTAAGCTCCTGATATCTGATCAAATAGTTCATCGACACACGGCAGAGGGTACTTGTTCTTGATAGTGAGATTGTTCAACTGCCTATAATCGATGCATAATCTCATGGATCCGTCCTTCTTGACGAACAGCACTGGTGCTCCCCAAGGAGAAGTACTTGGCCTAATGAAACCCTTTTCTAGAAGTTCCATCAGTTGCTCCTTCAACTCTTTCAATTCAGCAGGGGACATCCTGTAGGGTTGGCGTGAAACCGGTGCAGCTCCAAGTACGAGATCAATTGAGAAATTTACATCTCTCTCGGGTGGAATGCCTGGCAGCTCATCGGGAAACACGTCTGGATATTCTTGCACTATATGAATGTCTGATATCTTGGTTGCTTTCTTCTCAACTACAATTGTGGCAAGAAATGCCACACATCCCTTTCTTATCATGTTTTGTGCCTTTATGGCAGAGACGAGGGACAAGTGTCTCTTGTGCCTACGTCCTGTGAAGGTCAGCTTAGGGAATTCACTAAAAGAAAATTTTCTCTTCTACAATCCACGATAGCCCCATACGTGGATAGCCAATCGGCTCCCAGAATGACATCGTAGCCCTCCATGGGCATACAGATCAAGTCAGCTCTTAGATTGAGTTCACCAATCTTAACATCAGCCAATGGAAAATATTTATTCAATTGAGCCTTTTCTCCCAAGGGTGTTGTGACAGGTAATTCAAACTCCATGGATGTGGGTTTTTCATTTAGGGTATCAGCAAATACTTGTGATATGAACGAATGCGTTGCGCCAATATCAAACAAAACAAATGCTGAATGAGAAAAGACCAGTAGTGTACCTTCCACAACTCCACCTTTCTCGGTGGTGTCCACTTCTTGCAGGGCTTGGAGTCTACCTGGCTTCTTTTGTCCCGCAGGACGCTTCTCGTTCTCCCTCAGTAACGGGCATTCAGGGATCTGATGCTCTCGGCTCCCACAACGAAGGCATGCACCTGCCTTCCTCCAGCATTCTTCTGTCGTGTGTCCAAGCTTGTCACAGTGTTTACATCTGGGCTTGTTGTTTGGGGTAATAGGAGTAGGGACTTTGGGCTTTCGCTCTTGGCTTGGCCCATCAGTGATACTTAACGGCCTTTTCTTGTCGTTAGTAGGCTTGCTCGGTGCTCCGAAGTTTGCTCTTTCTTGAACATTCTGCCCTTGATGCGATCAGTGAACTTGGTCGCATCCTCCAGTAACTGTGCTCTTCTGACCATTTTCGGATAAGTTTGAATGTCCATAGGTGCCAACTGTGTAATGTATGCGGGCCTGAGCCCATTAAGGAATCTCTTTGCCTTCATTCGTTCTGTACTGACCAGATGATTGGCATATCGAGCCAATCGGGAGAACTGTGCTTCGTATTCAGCAACTGTCAGGTTCCTCTGCTTGAGTGCAGCGAATTCAGAGGCCTTCCTTTCTTGGACCCTTTCAGAGAAATATTTGGAGTTAAAGTGCTCCTTAAACTCCTCCCATGTGAATTGTGCATCTTCTCGGGTAACCTCGACGGACTCCCACCACGCACGGGCGTCCCGTTCTAACTGGAACGTAGCTAGCAGTATCTTGTCCCCATCCGCGCATTGCATGGCGCGGAAGATACGCTCAATCTCCTTGAGCCAATTCTCGGCCTCATCAGGGTCTGTAGTACCACTGAATCGAGGCGGATTCAGGTTGCGGAAATTTCTATGCAAATCACCAGCTGCTTGGTTGTTGTTATTATTGTTGTTGGCTCCAACAGCCTGAAGTAAAGCTTGAGTGAGCTGCTGAATCGTGTGTTGCATGTCACGGAGTTGAGCACGCTCCGTTGCCATTGTTTAAGTTCCTTCAAAAGAGGATTTAAAATGTAAGTCGTTGGGTTTGCACTAAGTTTGTGCGTGTGTGTAACCATTTTATCTTATTACCCATGGTTCTACCCATCTCACATAGGTATGAAATTTAGACTCTAAGTCAAGGCAGGTCAAACCTAGATCATCCTATACTCAAGAATAACCTAGGCTCTGATACCACAAAACTGTAACGCCCCGACGCGGAATATCGGAGTGGGATTACAGTTATTAAATAGTGCAGAGCGAGAAATAAATAACAAACCATTACACAATGGAATAATACCAAACAACCTCATATCTCATTAATAATCCAACAATCTCCATTACATTCACTAATAACTCATCATCTTCATAAATTGACTAATACATCAACGTATCAGAGCCAAAACTAGAGCCCATAGTACTTTATTCAAAATCATACTATTACGTTATGACTAACTGACTCACTAACTCATAACTATACTAACAGACTACTACTAGACAGCACTGGTTGCTGAATGGTCACTCCTGAGTCTCCTCATCAGTCCCATCCTCGTAAGTGTGGTCATGATCCGACTCACCTGAAACACATTAAATAAATACGCAGGATGAGCGAATAACGCCCAGTAGGACTTAATATCTCATGAACACAAGCATGCTTTAAATAGTTAATGTCTTAAGGCAGGTTAACTAGAGAGTAAAGTCATGTAGAGCATGCCACGATAACGAGAGAACAATTGCAACTGGCACAGGGAAAATAGTACAACGAGAACGATAATAGAATGGCCATGTAACGATATAACATGTAAATTGCACAATGGTGCTCTAGTAACGATCACGCTTGCACTTGTAGAGATAGCACTTTGATTGTCATAGATTAATCTAGATAGTAAACTGGCGCTGGATGCATGCCGTAACACATCCTTGATCATTTTAACTCCCATGGGCACTGACACTTTTCGGGGCGCTCCTCCCAGGACCTGATCGGGCCCTATTACGCTGGCATTAGTCATTTCTTTTATCTTAGACAATCACACGAATGGTCAATAGAGTACCAAGAAGAGATAAGAGAGTACTAGACGAGATAGATGAGAGTGTAGAGAGAATGTGAACAGATAAGAGGATATGGACATTAGATGAGATAGGGACAATTTCGTAAAACAACGATAAACATACGATAGTAACGGTTACATGGCACTAGGTCGAGTACCAGCAGTCTGGTAGAAGTCACATCCGCCCCTTAGCCGTGATGTGTCCATGGGTCAGGTGGTCTGGTGTGAACCCAAGATAAGAAGGAATACACTAAGGTTTGGATCATACTGATCCCTAAGAGTGTAACGGGTTTTGGGGTACAACCAGCTCGTTGACTAAGGACGTGCGCCAAAGCCAAGAAGACTTACGGAGGTCTTGACAAGGAGTCCCTGGTCCAGTCGAGAGTATCCCCGGTGGAGAGGTGGTCCAAGTCAAGGGAAAAGTGTGTAGAAAATGGGTCCGTCGTGCCTCGAGTGCTCGAAGCCTAGGGAAAACGATAACGGTATTTAAAATGCTCGTATAAAACAAAAACAATTGTATTTAATAAGAATATGATAATTTAGTCATTTATTTCGCTAATTTACCGAATACATTATTGCATAATTTATCAGGGTCAAATGACATTTAATAATGTTGTGTGTGTAAGTGTAAAGAAGTCTTGAGGATATGACAAGTCGTGCAGTGTCATTTTAAATAATTAAATTTATATCATTAATATCATTTATTAATTTACCAAGTCGAATTAATTATACCATGGGTTAATCATGGCTAATTAAGGGGTATATAGCTTAAACAACATGGTATATGCATAATTTTCTATTCTGGTTGGATTCATGAAAACGCGGCAGACATACCGGTCGCGTTTCAAGTCGCGACGGGACGGTCGGGTGCGACATGGGACTTGGCCGGTCTGGCCCGGTCCGGGGTGAATCGCGACGGCTTATGCCGTCGCGTCTAAGCCGTCGCGTTCTTGACGCGACGCCATCGGCCGACGTGACCCTACTGATATCGCGGCGGATCGCGCCGTCGCGATAACAGGTGGGTTTGCCTTTTTTTCCTTTTTCCCAGGGCGAGTCCTCTGTGATACAGGGATGTTCTAAATTCCATATAAAATAGTACGGTGATTCAAAAATAACGAAACTAGTTTTAAACGAAAGTAGACATGTATATCTATCAACATGCGCGATTAATTTGAAAATAGACAAGGTTTAGATATGCATTGATCAGCTTACTTTTTGGTGTCCTAAACAGGCGCAGTCAGGGTTCAACGAATTAATTAGAGATGTATACATGATGAAAAATTACGAAACTAGGGGCGTTCAAAAGCTAGCACAATGTAGTATTTTAGAAAATTTTCTCATAGCAGGGCATCAAGTATGCATGAAGTTTAAAGGTAAACTTGAAGAGTCAGGTACAGGCAACAAACATGTATTCAAAGATTTAATTCTCCCTCATGGGAGATCGAAATCGAGCAAGACCATGGGCGTTTGAAATATAATAAGATGCAGTATACACGAGAATTTTATCATGGCATGAGAGCTAGTACATATGGGGAATTAGATGAAACATGAGATTTCGATTCATGGTAACAGCAGGATTTCACGAATTAAATTCGCCCAAATGGATGAACGGAATACAACGAAACCATAGGGCTTTTGAAGAAGTACATGAAGTCTACCTAGGGTAATTATTTCACGATTTTAGCTTGAGAGATTGCCTATATTTTTCGTGGAGTAAGAAAACCCTAGTTTGGATGACGAAATTATGAAAACCCTTCTTGCTCCAAGCCTTCTCCTTCCTTGTTCCTTGGTCCAGATCTTCTCCTCTTATCTCCAAAAGCCTTAGCACGAAATTGTGGGGTGCTAGGGTCAAATGGGGGGTGTTTTGATGGCTTATAGAGTTCTAAATCACCTAAAACTCTTTCTTTCTCATCCAACTCCGAAAATTGGCATTTATCTCCCACTTTCTCTTATTTATCCACCTAATAGAGTTGGAAAGAGATCCAATTTCATGGGTAAAAGTTTAGGATAAGTATATGACTCTTTTTAGGATAGATATGACTTATTTTAATAGTTAATTTGACCATTTTCCTTTATTAATTAATTAGATACGAATTTCTCTTAATTATATCTCCTCCCAAGATGGGCTTCATCCTATTGGGCCCAATCTATTTGGTTTGGACCATTTATTTAACCCACTACTAATTAGCTTAATGGGTTATTCATTAAATTCCTCTTATTTCATTCAAATATTATTTATTCTCTCTTTATCCTAATTTAATTGATTATCTTATTTATTAATAATAAATTTTTATTTTCTTGATTTTAAAAAATCAAGGGTGCTACATCATCGTTGCCTTGAATAGATATTATCTACATCTTCCTTCTCCAAATATAATTGTACAGTAGATACATGAGAATGATACAAATCGAACATACTTTCAACCGTTTCATCATCTTCAACTCTCACAGTAATATTCACCCATAGAAGTAGGCCGCTTGCATATTATACCAATCTTATATATCTTTCGTCATATTTCGTCTAGATATATAATTTCCTCATCAACTCAGTAAAAGTTGTGTCTTTCTTTACACACAAAATGCGTACAATGTCCCCTTCATATTGAGGTTTATGATCCTCAATACGTAAGACACCATCATAATAGCACATTAAAGAAATATTTGAACTGGTCATATTTGTCATTTGTAAGATAAATAAATCACATTTATCAAACAAGATTATTTAAACAAATCACATTTGTCAAACAAAATTATTTAAACATAATCTATTTGTCAAACAACAATCATTAAACAAATTACATTTGTCAAACAAGAATCATTTAAACAAATTAAATTTGTTAAACAAATTATATTTATCAAATAAAAATCATAAAACAAATTACATTTGTCAAACAAGATTCATTAAACATCAAATTTATATGTATTTAACATTCATAAAAAAATTTATATCAAATAATATAATAAAAATATTAAATAATTAATTAGCATACCTGATGGTTGAGTGGGGCGGCCGGTGGGTGGGAGGGGGGAGGTGAGGGAGGAGGGGAGGTGGTGGAGATGGCGTCGGGTGGGGGAGGTGAGGGAGGAGGTCGTTCGGGTGGGGGGGGGGGGGGGGGATGTGAGGGAGGAGTAGTTGGCGCGGCGAGGAGGCGGCGGCTGGCGCGGCGAGGAAGAGGCGGCGTCCGACGGCTGGCGCTGGCATGACGAGGAGGAGGCGGCATCCGGCGAGCTGGCGCTGGCGCGGCGAGGAGGAGGCGGCGTCGACTGCAGCATGGTGAGGAAGAGAAGAGGGGGTTTCGGGGTGAGGAAAATGAGGGTTTCGAGGTGAGGAAAAGGGGGGTTTCGGCGCTGCGATTGAGGTTTTAAGGGAGTTGTCGGCATTCCCAAAGCTGTCGACTCCCAAGTCGGCATTCCCAATGCCGACATATTACTGTATCAGGTCTCCGATCATCGAGTTGCCGACGTGGCAACTTAGTGACTATTTTGGGAATAAATTTAAAATGTGATTATTTAAATAATTAAATAATATAATATAATTATTTAAATAAAAAACCCCCATATCAAACATGCATTACTTCTTGATGGAGTAGGAAGTTCTAAACCCTTTTTTTTTAATAAAGAAATTAGCCTATTATATATCCTTTGCAAATTCCTCAAGGTATCATATATGGAGGGCTAACCACTAAGCCACTCCTTGAATATATGGAAGTTCTGAAGTTGGTGATGTCACAATCTAGGCGTTCCTAAATATATCTATATCAGCTTTGTTTTTTCCCCTCCAATTTTAATGTCATCTTTGGCCTTTTCTTGCTGATACTACAGTTTGTGGTATGAGCATATGCTATTGGATCTCCGTCTGGTGGTGTCAACTAGAAGATCTCACTCAATTTCCTTCCTGGAAAATCTGTTTCGGGCATCCATTTCATTCAATGGCCTTGATGATGGTGCAGGAAGTGGCTAAATTCAGGAATCTCTCTGGTTTGTGGATGGTGAAGGATGACTTCTTTGCTCCAACATGTATTCCTATCCAAAAAAAGGTAGTATCTTCCGTGCCTTTCTGGCACAATAAGATGCTACAACAAGTGCTCTCTAGTCTCACCAGATGCTGTCCTCTCAACTGCCATCTGTGTAGCTTTTGAACAAAGTGGGGAACAGTGAATCCTCAGTGAATTTTGCTTTTGCTCAAGTAAAATGGACCAACATCCTACACCAGAAGCGGCGTGAGGACATCATGCTCTACTTACGTTAAGTGAATGAACAAAGCATCGGAAAACCATTAAATTACGCTTCTCTTAGGTTAGGCACAAAACTCTTCCCTTTCCACGCATTTCAAAAATAGACTTCACATTGCTTTCGCGGAAGCAAGCAGAAGCCAGCAAAGAATGGATATGCCTCGCGCGTATACTCTACTTTTCAAACGTCCACAAACGGCAGCAGAGATAAGCCTGCACTGATAGCCAGAGAGTAAAGTTTATTACTATGAATTTAAATTGACATCAATTTTGCAATTTTTTTCCTCCGCCGGAGGATTTTCCGTTCATCGTAGCACTGCTATGCAACTAAATAAATGTTTATTTGAGCACAATGCGACTTCGTAGGAACACAGGCCACAGGCAGTAATGGTTGTAATAAAATGCATTCGGCCATTGCTAAGGACATCCTTAAGCAGATTAGTGCTGCTGTATTCATCCATCCCCCCGCAACCTAACATGTGTTGGGAAATAAATCCCACATTGGATTTCCCAAGGGAGTCACCCTTCTATATAGTGGTTAAGCTTCCTCACCTCAGCACCTAGGTTTTAGGGTTAAGTGATATTTGGCCTAATATCATGGTATCAGAGCGGGATATTATCTTGGGGATCACATGTCTGACTATAATATCCAATGTCTACGTGTCATTGCCTGATATAGGCCTGCCAGTGCAGGGGCGTGTTGGGAACTAAATCCCACATTGGATTTCCCTAGAGAGTCACCCTTATGAGAAATGCTCATTGCCCGGGCAAATGATTTGCCCGGCCACCCTTATATATTGGTTGGGCTTCATCACTTCAGCACTTAAGCTTTGAGGTTGAGTGATATTTGGCCCATTATCATGGACCTGCACCAAATATTCTGGAAATTCAAAAGGAATCATTTAAATGTTGGCAACCGGGAATTCTAGGATTTTCAGCTGGTGTTACATCTAATAAACTTTCAACTCGAACAAAATCAACAAGACTACCAACAACAAATTTATGACTTGCTTCCAAGATGGATGATGCTCGGAAAACATATGATCACTACATATAGATAATAGAACTATACTCAAAATAAAGTTTCGTTTCTCATCAACTGCATCTTAGTGTTTGATCGTTCCAAGTGAAACTAGATGAAATCCTGAAACATGTCCTCTTGAATGCAACGAACTGACATTGGAGAAGACAGAACCACATGATGGTGAAGGAATGGCTGAAGAAAGAATATCAGGATGTTCGAAGTGGTGAATCTGTATTCTCTATGACCAGTCTCACACGTCGGGCTTGTCTACATTTCTGCAAAACAGCAGCGATTGAAATCCATAACGAAACTAGCAAAATGACTAATAGAATCTACAAAAAACTAACGCACATGACAGGTATCAGACGGGACGTGCACGTGACACTTCCAGAATTAGACAAGAAATACTACCAGCAATGTGAATTTGGAAGTTTAGAGAGACGAAAGTAATCAGCAAGTGAGGGATCATCAGAAGTCATGCGGTGAACCCAGATCAAGAATCCAAGAAGAGATAGGGCTAAATGAAGCAGGAGAACCATCAAATAAACCAGCAGCATAAAGTAGGTGGGTGAGTTCACTATTTGGTTTGAACAAGAAAACCAACTGAAGCAAACCAAAATTTCAATGCAATTCAATTAAAAAATCTTGAAACAATCCAAATAAACAAATTATTTCTCAGTTCATACATTTTCACACATTTTTTTAAAAATCATTTACCGCCCTTCTGATAGGCCCAGCCTGCGGGCACATACTGAAAAAAAAAGGGAGAGGAGAGGGGAGGCTTGTCTATGAAGGTCAACCCCTGGCCCAGTAACTATCCCATCTAATCAACTTGATGGGTGGAGCAGTCCCCAAAAAATGAACTTGCTTTTAGGCCTATTTTGGTTAATCCAAACAAAGTTCTGGTCGAGGATAGGACTCAAGGAGCCTGGGTTAATATCAGCCCCTTCAAACAGATCCAATGTGTACCTAATGGACCTAGTTTCATTCTTGTTTCCTTGATGTGAACCAATTCCCCTGATAGGTAGCCTTAACACAACACAAAAATGCAAATATAATAGTCGTCAAATTCGAAACAGTAAAACCACTTCCACTGTATATGAACCGTGATACTTTACTGAAAAATGACTATAACTTTAGTTCTTCAGCAAGACTAATTAAATAGAAAAAGAAGCCGACCTAAGTGAAATTGCCGGATGATGTTGAGTTTCATACAAATAATAAAGACCTCAACAAAAGGTGAGAAGGATGAAAGCTGAAAGGGAAAGAGTACATGTTACAAAAAGTGTGATGTTTCCTCTCAATTGTATCAATTGCATATTTGCTTCAGAGACAAAGGGGAAATGAATTGATAGAAAGTACTGGAAGAGATGAGAATGAAATCCATCTCAGAGGAATCCTACGATATGGTCCAAGTACAAGGCTTTGACCTATCATAAGTAAAAGTAATTAGATGAGAGTGATAGTCAAAGAAGAAGCAACTTTTAAAACATAGACCCTATTGGAGAACAACTGCCAAGTCTGAAAATGAACTTGACCTGTTAGAAGAGAAGAATGAAATCAGTATACTGTTAAGTGAAACTATTCATGCTGATAACCAGGAAAAGGAATGTTGAACACTACAGCCATCCAATGATGTGAAGTCACATGAAATAAATAACGAAGGCAGACAACAAAATTTCTACAACCTTTTGACAATGAGGCCAACAATGGGGACAGCACGCACGAAAGTTTATAAATAAATATTCAAGCATACAACATATAGGCGTGATAATAAGTCTGTCATTTGCATGGTCCAACACGGTGCAAGATCCAATATACGCCAAAATCAAAATACTTGCATGGAATGCATAAACCAGCAATAGAACAACAAGACCAAATGAGTGGAGTAATCGGCAGAGGCATTCCTGAAAACTTGCCTTAGAGAAGAATTATGCCCCCCACAATATCAGTGCAATGGAGTCCAACATTCTTCCCCCCAAGATACAACCCTTGCAACAATCTCATGGATGCATTCCCAACGAGATCATATTCCAAGTGAGAAGCAGCTGTGTAGAGGTTCCCTCGACAAGGCCCACGATGTCTTGACAAAAGCGGAAATTGTGCTCCGACATTGATGACACAGCAGGCATGCTTGTAGAAGGCAGTTCGATGGCGATATCTCAGCAGCCCATGTGAGAAAGAGATAACCAAGAGAGAGAGAGAAGCAGTTCTTGAAGGGGGAGAGGCACCATTTCCCAAACGAGAACAAGACAGAGCAATCCCATTTCTTTCCTGTTTGCCAATGCCTCCTTAATCCCCCCCCCCAACCAAACCCTCTTCGTCTCCTGTTCTTTCTCTCTTTAACCCACACCCCAAAATGGTCAAAACAAGGGAGGTTGCATGTCACGCCCCAATTTAGGGATATCGGAACACTAGTAGATACATGTATATCAATCAGTCGTGACATTCAGAGCAAACTAAATACAAAAGACAATATGGGAAATAATATTAAACTCTAAAATTCATTGATATCAATTCACTAATTCTATACAATCACTGGTTCAGAGCCATTACATAGCGCCTATCATGACACTTATATTGAGAATAGACTAAAAGCAACTAACTAACTAGACTTTACTAAGACTCTACTGCGACGCTATGGTAACCCCTCTACGCCATGTTGTTCATCTAAGACACTCATTACTCTTGACCATCCCCATTGTTGTGTGTATAGTCATCTGACTTATCTGAAAAATATTAAGTAACACTTGTGAGTGAACACTCAGTAGGATTTATATCTTTTGAACAAGACAATACTTTAAGTGATTGACAAGTTAACAGACAGAATAACGACATGCTAGAATAGCATGTCATGAGAACAGTAGCATGTTGATGTCAAGTACGAGTAAGCAAGATAGCACAATAGCGAGTGTCATGTACAACACAAGTAAATATGTATATGTCAAGTCAAGTAATATTATGCCAAGCACTTTTCATAACATAATTGTCATAGATAAATCAACCAAATCAAGTACTCATGTATAATACCAAAAACCTTGGTCAATAAACTCCCACGGGTAGATGCACTTTTGGGCACCCCTCTCAAGACCAAACTGGGCCCTATAATTGTTGGGCATTGATTGTGGATCAACGATCCTATGTAATATCTAGACAATCAGTTAATGTTCATAGAGTTCTAAGAAATAGATGAGAAGTGCAGACAAATATTTGAGATTTATCATAGAAGAGAGAGAAAAGATGAGATTATCGTGGACGAGAGAGAAAATATTGTTTCTAATTACTTAGAAACATACGACGGTTCACATTATGAAACAGTACGAGTAATGGCTAGCGTACACACGTCGCTGACAAAGCAAGAGTGAGCGCAGTCTTTCCCCTAGCCACAACCATAGCATGATCAGAAGGTCAGGCACCTTGTTCAGGAAGATGCGGGCCCCAGTGTAACCGCATTTCGAATGTGGGTTCCAGACATGGTGCTTTTACAATTAGAGACATAAGGCTGGTTGGAACGTGTCGTATAGATCTGACATGGTTCCATGATATGTATAAGTATTTATGGTACAACTAGCTCAATGCCCTAAAGGAATTCTAAACTTATAGAGATTTACGGAGGCCTCGACGAAGGAGTTCTAATTTGACAAGAGGAATACCTGACAGAGAGTTCTCACGACGCCAAGAGTGTGTGTTGAAATAATTGCTCGACATCTATTTGACATGGGATGATAAAGACATTTGGATTTATTTGCTTATTTATTTCCCAGTGCATTTGTTTTATTTGATCAAGTGGTGTTGATTCGTATGCTAGACCTTTCCTCACCTTGACTGACATATTTACGTTGGAGCAAGTTCGACCACCTTTGATTCGATGACAACACTTAATAGAACCTTGCCTTAACGACCCCTTTAAATGCTCCCATGACGTGGGTCCATACAAGACTTGCTCACAATAAACCAGAGGGTATGCACCCGCTAACATCATACTATGACAATTTAATTCATTATGTGGGTTTTGAATAAACAAATTAAGTATTTACACGATTATGGACATTTTAGGAACCTAACCACAATTTTTCACATATGCAGTTGATCCCTATTCCATAATTTCCATACAGAACAAATACTTATTTTTTAAACCATTTTAATTGTTAGAGCACCATAACATAAACTCATATTTCTATACGCAATACACAATATTCTGGAGTACATTTACAAACAATTGGAGGAGGGGTTTTTAAACCCACCTTTATAATTCCAGCAAACTGACAACAAACACTCTCCCTTCCTCCCTCTTTTTTTGAACTCTACAAGCACAAGTACATGCACAAGGGATGGTGCTAAGGAAGGCCAAGATGAGCATGGAAGGCAAGATCGAAATCGGATCGGGATCACTAAGGTCCGATCCGATCTGGATCGGGAGGATCCAAGGGAAGTCTGGCCGATCCTGGATTAGCAGACTAAAAAAAAGTTTTCTACTTTGATAAATTGAGAAAATTTGGGAAAATCTGAAAAGTTGAAAGAACTAACATTTGCATTAAAAATTAATCATACATGCATTCATGGTATATGAAATTAAAGACTGTGTATTATTACTACTATAAGAACACAAGAAAACATGAAATATTAAATATTTGTGTAAATGTTAAAATTTGTAGTTTCATTTACTTAAGATATTACATGTAAATAAGAAAGTACCCCCATTTGAATCCAATAAAAATATATAAAAAAAATCATATCTCTTATAAATAAAAAGTCAACTCTCTCAGCCAAGAAAAAAACCACGATTTTAGTGATTCCATAAAAATAGCGACTTTCTAATCCCTCATATTTTGGCGTATATAAAAATTTCATAATTCAAACAAACCCACTAGAATCAAGGTTTGACAGATCGGCGATTCGGACCGAATCGGGTTCTCCCTGATTCGGTTCGATTCGCATGGAATCAGACCGAATCGATCCGATTCGCCTGATACCTCTTCAGGCAGGGTTGTCAGGACTCAGGACCCTCTTCAGGCAGGGTTGTCAGGATCTCCTTATTTACCTGAATATCATTTAAGTAATGAAACAATTTCATTTACTTAAGATATTACATGTAAATAAGGAAGTACCCCCCATTTGAATCCAATAAAAATATCAAAAAAATCATATCTCTTACCAATAAAAACTCAACTCTCCCATCGAAGAAGAAAATCGCGATTTCGATGATTTTAGCGAAATGCTAACTTTTTAATCTCTCATAATTTGGTCTATCTAAAAATTTGATAATTCAAATAAACTATATGGAACACTACAAATCCAAAGTCCGGTAAAAAAAGTCAAACGTGCATGTGACTTCTCCAAGGGAGCCGCTCTCCTACTGACAGTACTTAGTCTGCTTGAGACCTCTTAAGATTTAGTCAAACATAAACTATCATCACTCAAACTCATGAGAATTGTCACTTTCTAGTTTCTTTTCAATTAGAAAGTGAAAAATCTCATGAGTTTAGGTGATGATAGCTTAAGTTCGACCAAATCCTGAGATGTCTCGAGCAGACTAAGTGTTGTCAGTAGGAGAGAGGCTCCCTTGGAGAAATCACATGCACGTTTGACTTTTTTTACCGGACTTTAGATT
The DNA here is from genome assembly GCA_014218235.1 of Colocasia esculenta. Taxonomy (NCBI): domain Eukaryota; kingdom Viridiplantae; phylum Streptophyta; class Magnoliopsida; order Alismatales; family Araceae; genus Colocasia; species Colocasia esculenta. The sequence goes on along the minus strand of CM024762.1, from coordinate 15,285,819 downwards.
TTTAGTGTTCTATATGGTTTATTTGAATTATCAAATTTTTAAATAGATCAAATTATGAGAGATTAGAAAGTTAGCATTTCGCTAAAATCACCGAAATCGTGATTTTCTTCTTCGATAGGAGAGTTGACTTTTTATTGGTAAGAGATATGATTTTTTTGATATTTTTATTGGATTCAAATATGGGGTACTTTCTTATTTACATATAATATCTTAAGTAAATGAAACAACAAATTATAACATTTACTTAAATGATATTCAGGTAAATAAGGGGATCTTGACAACCCTGCCTGAAGAGGTATCAGGCGAATCGGACCGAATCAGGCGAATCGCGAATCAGGTTTCCCCTGATCTGCTCCGATTCGCACGAATTGGCCCGATCCGATTCGTCACGACAAACCATGACTAGAATACTAAAAATCCAAAGTTTGGTAAAAAAAGTCAATCCAAGGGAGCCACTCTCCTGCTGATAACAACTAAGTCCTAGTCAATAGGATTGTCGGTAGGAGAGTGGCTCACTTGGAGAAATTATATACACGTTTGACTTTTTTCATCGGACTTTGGAGTTTTAGTATTCTATTAGATTTATTTGAATTATGAAATTTTTAGATATGACAATTTATGAGAGATTAGAAAGTCACTATTTTTTATGAAATCATCGAAATCGCAATAGATATGAGAGTTGACTTTTTATTAGTAAAAGATATAATTTTTTTATATTTTTATTAGATTCAAATAGGAGGTATTTTCTTATTTACAAATTCTAACATTTACTTTAATGATATTCAGGTAAATAAGTAAGGGAATCGGCTTAGATCAACATGAAATCGGCCTGGATGGGACTAGAATCGGCCGACCCAACCCGATCTAGTCGACTCCGGCCGATTCTAGGCCGATCCCACTGATTTTACCTTCCATGAAGGTGAGTGTCCCTTCATCTTCCCAAGGCCCCCCATTTATAGGGGATAGGTCCCCAAGGGGGAGGGTTCCCCCCGCCCCCTCCCCTCCCCAGGGGTATAGGGGAACCTTCCTCAGTCGCAGCTAGGGAACTTCCCTACAGTCGGGAACACCCCCCTCTGTCCGTGGAGGCGTGGAACCCCTCCCAACCAAGGAGGTTTGAACCTGAGAGAGAGAGAAAGACAGAGAGAGAGGGCGGTTTTTCTTCTTCCTTACTTTACTCTTGTACAAATTTGGTACTCTCTCCAGGTTTTACTATAGTTGTCCTTTGTACATTTGTATAGACTTGTCACCTTCCCTGGTGTTGTTTTTTCTTTGTGGACTCAAGGTCTCAATTTTTTTAAGACCTAAATAAAATGGTTTTGCACCGGTATCAACATTATCCCAACCCCCAGTATTTTTTGGGTGCAACAACATCCTAGAGGAGTTCTATGCAAATGGAGCCTCGGAACGGTGTTAAAACGGCGGTGTAAAACAAGAACAAGTGGTATATAATAATTTAAAATCTTTTTATTATATAACTTCTATGTAGTTAAATTTAATTGCTTAATTACCTAGCTATCAACATGGTGATAACCAGAAGGGGTTTAGAGTTTACATAGTGTGTAATATATAGAACATGAGAGATAATCAAGGGGTGCTATCGATCATTATTAAGCGATCATTAAATTAAAAGATAACTTCTTAAATTAACATGTATGTTCATTGTTATCACATTTAAAACCTCTTACAATCTTTAACAATATGAAATCATGATTTTTTAAGCACTGCTAATAGGTGAATTAGGGTTTTCTGGTGGGTTGTCTGAACGCGGTTGGGCATGGCTTGCGTTTAGATAGCAATTTAATACCCCACCATGTTCAGGATAAGTGAACGAGGGGGATTTGTTGAGCGTATCTTGAACACGGAATATCGCAAGACTACATTCAGGAGGCGATTTGTGGTACCACGGCGTTCTTACCATAGAGAACCAAAGGTGATACCAATTCAATAAAACACATAGATCTCAAAATATAAAGCATGAAAAATCATCAAACCATTTCTAAAACTTTCCTAACATGCTTATAAACATACAAATACCATGAATTAATCATGGATTGGAAGGAAGAACAAGGGGACGAGTATGCATGAAAATATGAGCTTTTATTTGGGTGAAAAATAGTTACAATATGCTCGTTAAAAATTGAAAAAAATATGAGGATCATGTTTCTAGCATGGAGATTAACCTATAAAGAGATTTAATTAAATTTAGCCAATAAGGATACCTACCTTTGAGCAATTTGGAGACTTTAGGGCAAGAACGGAGATGAACACCTTCTCCTAGGATTTTCTTCACGAAATCCTCCTCTCCAACAGTCCTTCCCTCATCCAAGAGTTTCCAGGAGTTGTGTGGGTTGGCCTAAAGGAGATTTGGGTGGGTATTTATAGGGATAGGATTTTAGAAGTCATTTATTACAGATTTACATGAATTATTTCTATTATTTGAGCTTTCCAACTCCAATTAGAGTTGGATTCCTATGGGAGATGTGCTCCCCAAGTTAGGGTAGGGATTGGACACGAATTTGGATCATTATCTAGTATATTTAAACCTAATTAGCCCAATTTAATTAATGGGTAATGGGAATTTCTAATTAAATAATATTATCTTCTTTTATTATTATTTTATGTTCTCTTTTAGCCCATTAATTTCATTATGGACCATTATTTAAACTCATTATCATATTTTACTTATTGAGTTTTATTTATTCTTTTAAGATTTTTAATTTATCTATTTTATTTATATATTTAAAAAATCTGGGTAACTACATTGCGAGTTTTTTCCCCTAATGTTTCTATGTTGGGAAGCAACCCATCATTTGCATTTAGCCACACTAAAAGGTCGGGGTTGCACGCTTAAACCCTTTTCGCACATTTTATTCAACATTCCTCCCACAAACCCAAAGTTTATTAGTGGGAGAAACATAGATCAATTGAGAAAAAATATATCTTGCTTTTAACAAAGGTACCTCTCAGGTTTGAACCTTCACTTAGTGTTATCCAACTTAAACTCCCACAGAACCAAAGTTTAGTCTTGAACTAGGTCAACATATCAATTCTGATTTGAAATCTTTAGGGTTGGCATCTTATGGCCATGTGATGAAATCCTATTTCATGAGTGTTCTAAAGAAGAACCTACTTCCCTTAACTACGGCCTCAATCACACTCACAGATGTGGGCTTCTCCAAAGATGCACTGCTAATGTCCTACCTAAATAGACTCGAACCCACTCGAAGTCATGATACTTTTCCTTTAACTTGCAGCTCTAGCACTAAACACTGGTAGAAAAGTATTTAAATATAAGTGCTTTTCAATTCTCTCAACAGTTTTTTTATTACCACATTGAACCTACGTTGTGGGATCTCCACTATAGGTTGGGTCACCACTATAGGAGAACAATCAATGTGTTTCAATTCCCTCCCCATCCTAAATTTCTGAACTTGCATTTTGCTCAATCCCTTAGTGAGTGGATCAGTTATATTATCTTCGGATACAATAAAATCAACAACAATCACTCCTTGAGAAACAAGTTCCCTTACAGACTTTAGTTTGACCTGGACATGTCTTCTTTGAACTTTGAACTCTTGATCTTACAATTGTGTCATATATCATAATGCACAGAGATCGTAAGAATAGGTTGGCTGATGTAGGACGACTACCGCTAAGACCAGAACGCTGGCTAAGGACTGAAACCAGCGTTGAACATCCGAAAGGCAGCAATTTTACATAAATCCACAAGAATAACCAAGAGAGAAAATACATAAAATAACAAGAAACTCCACTCGAAAAGCCATCCCTTGCAGCAATGGAATGCATCGAATCGATGGTAGAGAGAACTACTAGTAGTCTTAGGCAGAAATAACATATTCAAATGTCTCAAATTCAAGGCCACAGGTGGGAATCTCACAAACTCACGAGCAACAATGATTTTAAAATTTAATAGCCGCCTAGGCAATCCTAATTTTCCCACAAGCATGGGAACAATTTTAACCTTACACTGAAGAGCAAGAACGGGAAAAGGTCCACAACAACTTAATAACTCGCTGAAGAACGGGAAGTCGAGTCGACGACGATGGGAAGAAAATGCGCTGGAGTCACCTGGTCCTATGAGTCACCACCGAATTTTGTGCTGAGGTGCGAGTGAAATTGGATTTCGCAGCATAGAGCACGGACAAGGAAAGGGGGCACTGGCACGGGCAGTACTGGCACATGGCTGAACCCATACGTGGGTGCAAAATGGGCACTCCGGTGAAGCGGCTAGCCACGAGGGCGTTAGGAGGCTGGTGCGCCGCACATGGGCATAGGGGTTGGCGTCACAGGAGGGGACTGCGCGTGGGCGCAAGCGAGGGCGTGATGAGGTGGGGCATCAGTGAAAAGAGAGAGATCGAGAGACAGAAGAGAGCACAGGGTGAAAAGAGAGAGAGAGAACAGAGCGCAGGAAGAGAGAGAGAGAGAGAGAACATGAGAGAGAAAGATAGATCAGAGCATAGGAGGGAGAGAATGAGAAAGAGAGAATTGTGCGGGGGAGACAAAACGGGGAAGGAAGAAAGGGGGAAGAAGAACAGAGGTAGGGGGAGGTCGGGCTTCTCACCTTCCCTTCACGGGATCCCCCAAGCAACACACATAGGGCGCTGCAAATTCTGACTTTCCCAAATTTTTACTAACTTTTTCATCACTTCTAAAAGAGGTTTATTGGAGCTCATATAGAGCAAAAATTAGAATCCCAATATATTACATTACAGACCAAAATACCCTCCTGTATATCAAAATACATAAAATCGTGCATGAAAAATACACAAAAACGGAAAAACCACTCAATGGGCCCTAAGTGGGCTAAGCTAATCTCCCAGCAACTCAAATAAAAATGCTAAAAGCCTCAGTCGTCCCCCAGCGTTTCGCCAAATCATAGAGATGCCGACTTTGTTGTCCAACGACAATGGTAGACGACGACCGAATCAACCGGGGTACGTGTGTGGGTGTCCTTACCAATTCTCCTCGACTGGGAGGAACTCGATCTCGTCGAGTAAGAGTCTCGGCCACTCTGATATCTCTCCAAAAAATCTGGGTCAATGCACTATAGCTCCTCGCGTGTGACCTACGCGTCCTCGATCGAGGACAACCGTCTTCTCTAACGAACAAGGTAGCGTTGATAAGCCCCATCCCTAGATGTAACAACATGCTCATCCAGTATATCTATATATGGTCAACCTGCTCTCATTAGGGCTGTCAACGAGTCAGATTCCGAATTAGAAATAGGTGTTTCCACTTCCGCATCCTATAAGAAGTATCGAATCCTATAAAAAGTATCGAAAACGGAATCGGAATCAGAAATGAGTATTTCTGCTTCCGCATCTATTTCCACTTTTTAACGAAAAATCGGAAAAAAAATCGGATCTAAAATCGGTAATTCGGAAACATCTATGTGACATCAACATATGAATTAGTAGATCCACATATTCAAATCATACAACTTTAATTGTAAATATCTTAATCTATATTGCAATAACATTTTGATAAATATAAACAACTCATATGCATAAATTATATGGATGTCTAGATTTATAATCTCAAATCATAAAATCTTAAATCAATTTATTAATTCATACTGCAAGAACACTTGGATAACGATCACAAATTCATAGATCCACAAGGAATGATAGGATCCATAAATTAAAATCACATAATTTAAAATGTAAATTTACCGATCCACAAATTATATAGTCTCAACTACAACTCATAATATATAATAACTAATACAACACTAAATCTTACACACATCTCCATTCACCGATCACATTCTCTCCATCTTCCATTACAATGTCTCCTACAAAATGAGATATATGAGTCATGATAACACTAACATGTCTATGGTTGACGTCAAATATCTAGGGGTAGATACAATTACCTCTCCAGTTGAATGAATCGGATTCAAAATCAGATTTGCGGATTTAGAAACGCTTGTTTTCGTTTCCGCATCCTATAAGATTTTGAAACTCGATTCGGAATCCTATAAGTTATCGGACTTATTTTATCGAAATTCTGAATCCTATAAAAATTGTGGAAATGGATCAAAATATCGGATTTTGGATATCTGGCAGCCCTAGCTCTCATCATAATGTATCTAGGGCTGAAGGTGGACACTCAAGTGTGGGGTCACTCATAAGGGGAGGATAAGGCTTAAATGAATCACTGGATATCACTGTCGGGTCGTGGTAAGCCACCAGATCTGAGACATTGAATATAGAGTTGATGCCATAGTCTAGTGGTCAATCAATGACATACACATTCGACCTGACTCGTTTCAACACTTTGAAGGGGCCAACTCCTTGAGCTTGCAGTTTCTTCACGGCTTCCAATGGAAAACTGTTCAGGTCTGACCCTGATCATCACTTAGTCGCTCTCCTGGAAGTCCCGTGGCGTCGATGTGCATATGCCATCATTTTGTAACATTCATTATTGATCTCAATGTGACGACGGATGCTATAATGTAGACCCCTAATATGCTCAGCCAATGACTCTGCAGACCATGACACATAGGCCTAAATGGGTAAAGAAACTAGGTCTATAGCCAGTGACAATCTCAAATGGGTTCAAGCCAATTGTAGTAATCTAAATTTTAAAAGAAGAATAATGTAATTTTTGAAGAAAAAATATGAACACAAATGACAAAATTACAAGGATATAAATATAATTTTAAGATTTGAATGAAAATATTTTATAAGAAATAATGAAGAAGGGTAAAGCCAACATTGTGTTGTTCCCTGCAGGTGCATGCATGCTGCTGCGGTTTAGGAAAACTCAAAAAAATGGCTTTTGCAGCAGAGTTTTGGCCACTTGACCCTTACGGTTAGAATTTAAGCTGCAAGGGAATATTAAAATATTATGGAAGAGTCACCTAGGAGTTCAAAATCATAATTTCAGTGATGAACTGGGTCTGTAAAATAGGAAAAAAATGATTTTTAACTATTTGCGAACCCATATCTGAACCGTAGCCTTAAGTATATATATATATATATATAATATATATATATATATATATATATATATATATATTATATATATATATATACCTGGTTTGAGGTGAACTCCATTTGCTTGTTCTTGTCCGTGGGGTTCACAGCAACTGCTGAAGAGAGGAGTTCAAAGAGGAGCTTGTTAGACTAGCTTGATAGTCCTAGAAGTTGTAAACAACTCAGGTTGAGATAGGCACTTCTAAACAAGCTAAATAAATCCTTTATTTTGGTCTTGTGTTTTTGTTTAAGAGATTTCTTTGGCATCTTTCTGATATTGTGGGTTACTCTTGATTAAGCTGGGAGAGTTTACCCTTATGTACATACTCTTGTTCAATCCTTTTTGTGTCAACCGTAATCATGGATTCTTTTTCTTGCTATATTATCATAGGATTTAGTATCTTGGAGCCTTGATTTCATTAAAGAAAATCAGTTTTGGACTCCATCTATTCTGTCACCCTAACTCACCCTAACTTGCCCCAAGTTTGAGTTAACCTTGAATTATCATGCCCTAAATAATTTAACTTGTTAGAATTGTCTTGTTTCAGTGTTAATGAGAGTCATTAGTCAAGTTTCTTCACTAATCGAAGTTTTCAGACTAGTTTCTTCACTAATCGGAATCCTTAGACTAGTTCCTTCATCAATCGGAACCCCTAGTTGCAGTTTGTTCTCCAATCGAAAGTTATTCATCAATCAGAAGTTGTTCTCCAATCGGAACACTTCTTCAGTCAAAGTTTCTTCATCAGTCGAAGTTCTTCTCCAATCGGAAAACTTTACCAGTCGTAATCTTCACCAGTCGAAGTTTGTTCTTCAATCGAAACTCGTTCACCTATGGATTTGTTCATCAATCGATAGCTCTCTTCTTCATTAATCGAAATCTTTAGCATAAGAAATTCATTGAGTCTCTTCAGAAAGCCTGTTCTACCTTGATTTTATTATTGACCCAAGATTGAGGACTTTCATTGAAATTCCTCTACAAATAACTTATCTCTTTCAGAAATTAGTTATTCTTTATCTTGATTTCTTGAATTCCATCATCATACTCGATTCAACCTCTAGAAAATCCTTGAAAACTTCCAGATAGATTAGTTAAAAGTTTCCTTGTTATTAATGAGAAAATCTTCTATTGGAATCTTGGATATCTGTGTTCTACCGAAAATTGGATATTTGGCCATTATTTACATGTGAAATGTGAATTATCATGAAAGTAATTGTTTGGGTCTTGGACCCTACTTGTTGCCTGTGTAAATGGGGCCCTAGATCTGGTTTTGGGAGAAGCACCCGACTGCTTTAATTGGGCCGCGGAAAAGCAATGATCAGATGTCCTTTGGCAAGACACCACTACAAGTTACATGTGAATCGATTGCTTGAAAGACAGTTCTATTTGGATCATGGTAAGCAATCTTGCGAGATTCTCGCGAGAATATTGGTCTCGGCCCCTTCCCGAGAAACGAGAAGGCCGAGATGAGTAATCAGGGCTAGGATCCTCTTCAGGTAGGGTTGTCAGGATCTCTTCAGGCAAGGTTGCCAGGATCCCCTTATTTACCTAAATATCATTTAAGTAAATGTTAGTATTATACTGACATTTACTTAAGATATTACATGTAAATAAGGAAGTACCTCCCATTTGAATCCAATAAAAATATCAAAAAAATCATCTCTTACCAATAAAAAGTCAACTCTCCCATCGAAGAAGAAAATCGTGATTTCGGTGATTTTAGCGAAATGCTAACTTTCTAATATCTCATAATTTAGCTTATCTAAAAATTTGATAATTCAAATAAATCACATGGAACACTAAAAATTCAAAGTCCGGTAAAAAAAGTCAAACGTGCATGTGACTTCTCCAAGGGAGCCACTCTCCTACTGACTACACTTAATCTGTTTGAGACATCTGAAAATTTGGTCAAACCTAAATTATCATCACCCAAACTCATGAGAATTCACTTTCTAGTTTCTTTATTTATTTACCTGTGTTATATTAAATATATATATAATAATCCTATGAGAATCGGATCGAATCAGGGCGAACCCGATTCGGTCCGAATCGCCGCTCCAACAAACCATGATGTGAACCTATGTCATCCATGGTTGAGACTTGGAAATGTATGCAATTATCTATGTTCTTAAGGAATTATCTATGTAAACCTATGTGATCCACACTTTTATGTTATCCTGATCTCCCGAGATCTCTTCGAGATCTCTTCTCTTTGACCCTCCCGAAACGAAGCCGAGATCCAATATGGCAAACCTTGATTTGGATTCTGTAAACGATTGTTCTTGTACATGAATGTTCTTATTATATACTTGATTGTATTAATGGCCAAAGATTCTCTTGAAATCTGAAATATACATGTTCAATCAGTACTCTTTCTTGTTTTATATTTGAAATATCCCGTCATATTGCATGGTTTACTTGGAATTTTGAGGCTTAATTCTTACTGTTCCTTGTATCTGAAACTTGAATTTCTTTTCAGAAATCCTGCCCTGAAATTTGGCTATTTGGTTTATTTTAGAGAATAAATCCTAGTGGGCTATGTGTTCATTCAATTATTTAATATTTCAGGACTTACTCAATCTGAAGACTCTCAAGAATAGTTGTGCATGGGCGGGATGAGAGCAGAGAGAATCATACCTCCTCTTGATGATGGCTATGTTGCCTTTATTTTGTTTGACTGCTGCTAGTCTTCCTTTTGATGTAACCCACTTGTATGGTCTAGACTCATTGTAAATATGTTGTTGTTTAGAAGTCTTGTAAAATAAGTTTAACTTTGAACTATGTAATAGTTTTGTAACCTTATATAGTGTGATTTTCTTTTTCTGCCTGCCATTTATCTCGTAGAATTTGTCGTTGCCTTGAAGACTCTGCCTTTGGGGTGTGACACCAATAGACCTATTGACCGAATTATTATATGCAAACTCAACATGTGACAAGACCTGATCCTAACAACACTCATGCTCTCCAACTAGACAACGCAATAGGTCACCCAAACTCTTATTGACTACATTTGTCTGCCCATCAGTCTAAAGATGATAAGTTGTGGAGAATTTGAGCTTAGTGCCCAAAAGATGCCATAAAGTCTTCCAAAAAATAGCTGACCAAATGCACATTCTATCAAAAACGATGGTCTTCGACAGCCCATATAGATGTACAACTCCCTCAAAGAACAATCGGGTTACACGAAACGCATCAGAGGTCTTCAAACAGGGAATAAAATGTGACATCTTGGAAAACTTATCGATGACGACCAAGATAGAATCGTACCTGTAGATGGTTCATTGCAATCCCAAAACAAAATCCATGCTACCATCCTGCCACGGATGATCAAGCATGAGAAGAGTATACAAACCAGTGTTCTGCTTCCTTTGTTTCGCTAAGGTGCACATGCAACACTGGGCAACAATGCAAGCCACGTCACACTTCATGCTAGGCCAGTAGAAGCGGTGCTCAACCAACTCAATCGGCCGAAGTGGCCAACCAGATCCCCAACAATGAAGCTCCTAAACCAAGAATTTACAGACTGAGGTCTGCAGAACGCATAGCCTGTCTCCATGAAATAAATAAGCCTCTTGAAGAATGTAGTCAGGGTGCTCTCTAGAGGGTCCAAACTGAAGAGCAGTGAGGATCAGACTAAAATCGGGACAATCAAAGTACTCCTCTCGAAGCCTCTCAAATCCCGTGACCTCTGCGCTAAGCTGCTAACCAAGAATAAGTGGAAAGAACGACGATTCATCGTGTCGGCCACGCAATTCTCCTCACCCGCCTTGTGCTTAAGGACAAATGCGTAGGCCTGAATGAACTCAACCCACGACTATGCCTTAGGTTTAGCTTCTTCTAGGTGTGGAGAAACCTAAATGCCCCATGGTCCGAATACAGATCAGACTCCTACGGTAGTAGATAGTGTCTCCAATATTTCAAAGACTGAACGACTGCATAAAATTCCTTGTCATATGTGGAATACCTCAAGTTGGCATCATTCAATTTATCGCGAAAGTATGCAATGGGATGGCCTCCTGGCTTAAAACCCCACCTATGCAAACACCAGAAGCGTGACTCACAGGAGACCTCAAACACCTTCAAGAAATCATGCAATCGAAGGACATGTGCTTGGGGTCATGCGCTCCTTGATGTCAAGAAAGGCGGAAAAGCGGCCTTTGTCCAAACAAAGGCTCCCTTCCAAATGGAATCTGTGATCGAAGCCATGATGGTGTTGAACCCAGGATTTGGGAAACTTCTCTATGATTGACATTACTTGAAACTACTCAAGAAGCTTCATATTTGGTTCAAAACCAAACCATTAAGTAAAAATAGGAACTCATGAGCCTATTCTACCACTAATATGCCCACAACCATAAGAAATTTGAAAATTTTTATAATAAAAACTTTTCAAGGTGATGATCTTTAGTACTCTACTTCTTGTCAAATTTATCCTATAGTTGCTTAATAGTCAAGCTGGTAGAACCATATACATCAAACAGCGTATCGGACAACATCGACAAGATGCAACTATGACATGTATGGTCCCTTTGTTTCCATTCATCAAAGTTGCTTAGTCGTACTAGGATCATTATCTTTCAGCTTAGGCTAATAAGATTGAACCAGTTAAATCAGCCCTGCGGTCGTCAACTAGATCTTCATACACTGCTGCCAATGCTTGTAAGTGTTGTCCAAAAAATTTTCGGCATTCCCGACAAATCCACCTTAGGAGCAAAGGTAAACTTAAATTAATGTTATTCTTCTCGAAGACCGATGGAAAGATTGGGAACAACATGCGTGCAAGTTTATAAATTATATATTCAAGCATGCAACATGTAGATGTGATAATAAGTATGTCATTTGCATAGTCTGGCACAACAAGGCAAGATCTAATATAAGCCAAAATCAGAATAACATGCATGGAATGAATAAACTAGCAATGGACTGACATGATTAAATGAGTGGAGCAATCGATAAAGATGTTCTTGAGAACTTGCCTTGTAGAAGAATACACCCCCTACCATATCGGTGCGCAAGAGTCCAATGTTCTTTCCCCATGATACAATCATCACAATGATCTCGTGGATGCACTCTCAACACGATCATACTTCAAAATCAACCCCAAGATGTAGATGTTTTCCTAAATGATCAAGGAGAAGAAGTTGTGCAGAGGTTCCCTTGACAAGGCCTACAACATCTTAATGACAATGGAAATCATGCTCCCGAGTCAATGACGTAGCAAGCATGCTTGACAAAGGCAGTTCGATGGTAGTGCCCAAGCAACCCATGTGAGAAAGAAAGAACTAGAGAGAGACAGAGAGAGCCTATTTCTTCCTATTTTTTCATGCCTCCTCAAAAATCCCCAGAGACCACCTTCATCTCCTCTTCTTTTTCTCTTTAACCTACACCCTAAAGCAGTCAAAACATGGCAGGTCGTGACTTTTTCTCCCAACATTTTATGCTAGGAACCAACCCCTAATTTGTGTGCAGCCCCACTAAAAGGTTTGCATTTCACTTTTAAACCTCTACACATCTATACACATGGTTGCCAGTATTGGCCAAAATTGATACATTTTGGCCAAAATGTATCGGTTTCAAACCTAGCCGATACTGAAACCATGGTCCGAAACCGGATGAACTCCCCTCTTAAGGGGAGTTCGTGTCCAGCCGATACGCCCAATATGCCCAAAACTAAAACCGATCCTTACATATATAGCCATCCTTACATATACAACCAACTAAATATAAGAAATCATACAAAACAAATAATGAAGGTAGACAACAAAATTTCTACAACCATTTGACAATTGAGGCCAACACCGGGACATGGGTAGTTCTCCCAAGATCCATATATTAAGTTAACAAGGATGCAAGAACAAATATGACTACAAGGTTTGCCATATTGAATCTTGGTTTCAACTTGGATGGATCAAAGAGAAGAGATATTAGACATATCCCTGTAAAATCTCAAGAGATCAAGTCTCATGATGTCGGGAATCAGAAAAGATACAAAACATATACATATATAAATCTTGATGGGCAAAAAAAGGTGTTCATATTTGTGCCCTGAATACATTCTCAGTTTCTATACCCTTTTTTTTTCTTTTGAAATGAGGATAGCACTACAAGTATATTAATGAAAAGAGAGAAAGAATGTATAAGTATAAGTTAAAAGGAAAAAACCCCAAAAACAACATTGACTACCTATACATCACAAAGCCACACCAAGGCGGAATGGCGACCTGTTCCCCCCAACAAAGCAAAAAGTGAAGAATTGGATTGGTTCACATTATAAACAATTGCAGCCCATTCCTTAACTTTACTACAAATCCCAACAAAGAGAGCCTTTGCATCCAGAGTAACTCTCATAAATATCCAGTTGTCCCTCTCCCCTCAAATCATCCATAAGATAGCAAGAAGAATGAGCCACTAGATTGTTTTATCACCTTTGATACCCCACTGTCTATCCTACCCATGGATGGCATAGTCGGGTCGGGGTGCTGGGTCGGACCCAGCCGACCCCGACCCGAGTCGGGTTGGATCGGAGGATCCGCCCGACTCCATTGGAGTCTGGCCGATCCAGGATTGGCCAGCTTAAAAAATGAGGAAAATTTCTTTAAAAACATATAATAATAGAACATTTTAGGTATATCTATAGTCTAGTTGCACATATGTTCATATTACAATACAGAGCAACGATAATTATAATGCCTTATTTACCTGAACATCATTTAAGTAAATATTATATTTGTAGTTTCATTTACTTATATTTGTAGTTTCATTTACTTAAGATATTACATGTAAATAAGGAAGTACCCCCCATTTGAATCCAATAAAAATATAAAAAAAAATCATATCTCTTACTAATAAAAAGTCAACTCTCCCATCGAAGAAGAAAAATGCGATTTCGGTGATTTTAACGAAATGCTAACTTTCTAATCTCTCATAATTGGCCTATCTAAAAATTGATAATTAAATAAACCATATGGAACACTAAAAATCCAAAGTTCGGTAAAAAAAGTCAAACGTGTATATGACTTCTCCAAGGGAGCCACTCTCCTACTGACAACAGTTAATCTGCTTGAGACCTCTCAGGATTTGGTTAAACCTAAACTATCATCACTCAAAGTCATGAGAATTGTCACTTTCTAGTTTCTTTTCAATTAAAAAGTGAAAAATCTCATGAGTTTAAGTGATGATAGCTTAGGTTTGACCAAATCCTGAGAGGTCTCAAGCAGACTAAGTGTTATCAATAGGAGAGTGGCTCCCTGGAGAAGTCATGTGCACGTTTGACTTTTTTTACCGGACTTTGGATTTTTAATGTTCCATATGATTTATTTGAATTATCAAATTTTAGATAGGCCAAATTATGAGAGATTAGAAAGTTAGCATTTCGCTAAAATCACCGAAATCGCAATTTTCTTCTTCGATGGGAGAGTTGATTTTTTATTGATAAGAGATATGATTTTTTTGATATTTTTATTAGATTCAAATGAGGGGTACTTTCTTATTTACATGTAATATCTTAAGTAAATAAAAATGATGTTCAGGTAAATAAGGTAAGTGAAGGAGATCATACGTACTTAAGATGAGCAAGGGAATCGGCCAACATCAGATGGAGTCGACATGGAATCGGGCTGAGTCGGCCCGACTCCAGTCGATCCACCCCGATTCCACCTTATACCGTGGGTGGGTCGTTGCCCCCCCCCCCCCCGCAAATCGGGTCGTCAATGGTCGATTCCGCTCCGAGTTGGCCGATTTTGCCATCCATGATCCTAGCTCTCAATTAATTGTCGAACCTCCACATGATGCCTAAAGACACAATGAGTCCTCTCAGTCAAAGTTTGTCGTGCCATTGCATATCGTAGTGGCACAGCCGTACGTATCGTGCCAGGGGATTCGGGTCAATTCATTTTGTTCTTCATTTGTTATTTTATTATTATTTTTACAACTATATCGTCTAGATCGAATAGTGACGGTGCGGCACGGTTCGATCCGTACCGTGCCAAGGCAAACTCGGCATGGCCGAGTCGCCCAGCACGACAAACTTTACTCTCAACCACCTCCCTCCAGACTCCTTGAGTATAGGAGCAACTAGCACAAAGATGAACTAGAGTCTCGTCCTCCTCACCATATAAGGCGCATATGGTTCGAAGCTCTGGCAAAAATCGGTACAACCTATCTCGATGGGTAGTCTCTCAATAGAGATTCTCCAAAGCAAAATCTTCACCTTCAAAGAACTCCTAGGTTTCCCAACCTAATCATGTAGGCCATGGCGAACCCCTCCATCAGATGTGATGCGATATGCCGAGCTGATCGAAAAACAACCTCCCTTCTCCCACCGCCACATCCACCCATCCTCACTGTCCGGGAGGTGGACGGGAGATAAGAGGGAGAGCATATATTGGACCTAAAGTCCCTCATCCTGTGCTAGATCCATCCTAGAAATTAGCGACCACACCACCCTGCCAAGGAAAGTAAGGTCAGCGACTTGGGAAATAGAGACAAGAGGATCCATAGCCAAGCGAAAAAGGTTCGGAAATAGGACGATGAAGGAAAGGTCTCCGAACCACCTACCCTTCCAAAAAAAGAGCCTTGTCCCTCTTCCCCAGCCGAACCCTGGCATCCAAGGAAAGAACATTCCTACATAAAAAAAATATCCCACTAGAACGGGGAAGTACTGACTTGCGAAAGAGGGAAGAAGGTCCCATACTCTAGTTCTCCCAAAATATCTCTGCCTGATGATACGGGCCCAAGGACCGTCCTTTCGACTCCCTAAGTCTCCATAACAACTTACACAAAAGGGCAAGGCTGAAATCCCTGATATTCTTTAGGCACAGACCTCCCTAGATCCTACTTGTGGTGACCCTCCCCCACACTGTATCATGTCAGCCTCTACATCTATCCCCACTACCATGCCATAAGAATCAGCAATGAATATCCTCAATCCTCTTGACCACCTCTTTAGGGATCATGAACAAAGAAAGAAAGCATATCGGCAAACTATCCAAAACAGAGCTGCATAACACAAGTCTGCCCCCGTATAACAAAGTCTTGGCCTTCCAACCCACCAACCTAGACTCGAGCCTAAGAATAATAGGCCGCCAATCAAAAGATCTGAGAGCACATAGGGTGAGAGGAAGCCCCAAATAAGAGATTGGGAAGATCCTACACCCCAGCATGGAGGCCGCCCTCCACATAATCCTATCCTCCAAGTTCACCCCAACTAGGAGGTTCTTGTTGAAATTTACTTTCAGTCTTGTGACCTCTAACAACTCTAGTAAGAACCTCGCCATGAGAAGCATGTCAGATGTGCTCCCCTCCAGGAACAGAATGATATCATCAACATACTACAAGTGTGAGATAGAGAAGCCACCTCTAGCACCCTGAAGACCTGAGATGAAGGCCGATGTCTCCACCCTCAGTCATACCCTACTCAAAACACTAGCAACTAGGACAAAAAGAATGGGGGACAAAGAATCACCCAGCCTAAGACCTCGACCACTATGGAACCACGCTGATGGTTTCTCATTAATGAGGACAACAAAAACAGTCGAGGAAATCCACCTTTCACCAAACTCATCCTCTCCAAAACATGCAAAAGGCATTGCTAGTTAACTTTGTCATAAGCCTTCTCGAAATCCAGCTTCAGGACTAAACCTTTCCCCTTGAGCTACTTGAATGCGAACAAACACTCATAGGTAACCAAAAGTTTTTCAAGAATATGCGTTCCCCTGATAAAAGCTCCCTAGAATTGGTCAACCAACGGATCCATAATGGAGACCATCCTAGTGGCCAACACCTTGGAGATAATCTTGTAAGTCTCATTCAAAAAACTGATTGGCTAGAAATCTATAAACCCCTTCGCATCCTTCTTCTTAGGGATAAGAACAATGTACATCCTGTTGATGTCTCCCAAGTGTGCTCTCCCCTCCTGGAACTCCTTAACCACTGCCACAAGATCACCCTTGATAATATGCCAACATTTCTAGAAGAAGGCTAGTGGGAAGCCATCCGACCCAAGAGCCTTATCCCTAGCAAGCAAAAAAGCATCCTAGTATACCTTAAACCCATGTAAAAAAGGAGGAAGTACTATTAGGAGAGTATCACCCTATCTCTTGAAGCAAAGCATAAGTGTTTGTAGTAGCTCTTTTCAATCCCTTTTCCCCCACAAACAATGGCTAGGAATGTTGTATCGGATCTCAATGTCATCTCGAAGGCCAAAGAGTAGAGGTCTTAGAAAGATGGGGAATAGGAGCCAAATATCATAATGACTATTATTTCATTGAAAATGCCACTGGTTGTGCTATATGATTAGATTAACCAAATACCATGTGAATGATGCAAAAACATATTTACATAGGACTTGCTTTCTTGGATCACAATACCATCTCGACATGTTATAATGCTTAAAACTGGATCATCCTCATCGCCTTCCCCTCCTCATCCAACTCTCTCTCCTTTTTTCTCCTCCTCTTCTTTTCTGTCCTCCTGCTTTACCCTACTCTGCCCTCTACTCTTCCCTCTACTCTTCCTAGTCTTCCGTCTCTCTCTTATTCTTGATCTCATAATAGTTTCTTCTCAGGATCCTTGGAGAGACAAAGATCTCGTAAGAGAACGCAAACAATGGATGACAGACACACATCCCCCAAGGAGGAGGATACAACATCAAGCCATGGCTGGGGCCAGAATATGACAACTGAATACTACAACTATCTTGCAAGGGTGTGACTTGAACATACTCTTCCGGCTTAAAAATTGTCTTGAAGGGCTTTGGCCCAATTGAGTTTGGGAAATATGTCTTACATGTTTTGAGGTGAAACCTGCGTACACAGATGCACGTACTGAAGAATTCATATGTGTACAAAACATTGTTCTCTTTAATACCTATGGAACCTCTCACATGGACTACAGAATTCACTTTAGTATTCATGAAAAAACATCACTACCCAGAAGCTTATACAGATAAATGCTACAGCCAACAACAAACACCCCAGTAAACATTCATACTTCAATCTAAACTTTGCCAAATAATACCAGAAAATTGATAAGCTAACCAAACAGACATCAAAACAAGCTTGCCAGTCGCGTTCCCTCACATCTCTGTCAACGTTAAACATTTGGCACATGCATTGACAAATTCTTAAGCTTCTTTTCACTATCCTCGTTAGGGGTGGGTTTAATGAATCGGGGATGTTACCTGTTAATCGATGCCCCGCATGGACGATCAGAAATCGGAGCACCGGCCTCGCCGCTCCCAATCGCCGTAGCGGGTCGGTTCGGGGCCCGTCGGGCCACCGATTTCCCTAGTCTCCTTATTCACGTATACGCCCCCATCACCGTCGTCTTCCTCTGTGCCCTCCTCCGCCCGGTTCGGCTCACCCTCCTCCTGCGTTCCAGGAGCAGCAGTAGGAGGCGCGGATTCTTCGGAGCCCTCGGAGCTGTGATGCGGCTGCGGTTGAGGCTGCCCTGCCGAACAGAGAGACCGCCGAGGCGCGGTCGAACAGAGAGAAGTCGCACCCAGAGCCAACCCCAGCTTGGGATTGGAGCTCTCCAGCAAGCGCGAGATCAGACGGGGGCCAATGTTCGCCATCGGTCGCCCTTCCTCTTCGCCGCCCTGGCGGAGTGCAGATCGAAGGAAGCGAAGGTGGAAGAGATGAGTTCAGCTGGAGATGGAAGACGAGGTGGGGCGGGGAGTCATTGACTGCGGTTGCGCGGCCACTTCGATGCCACCGAAGCGAGCAGGAGCTGAGCCTGCGAGTTCCTTTCCGATTGTGGTGTTCCTGGGAACGTGTTCTTCTTACGTGGGGTTGTCTCGCTGCTCCATTTCTGTTTGGAACAAAAAATATTTTATGGGTTTTATTAAAATAATTACTACAACAAGACTTAACATATATTATAATATAAAATAATATTACTGTAATAAATTATAACGGGATTAGAAAATAAATCAAATACATAATAGAGACTCTTAATTAATTTATCTTTTATTATTTATTATTAAAATAAATATATTAATAAATAATTTCTAAAAATAGTCACCAAATTTGCCACGTCGACAAATTGATGATCAGACAACTAGATAACAAAGAACTTTCTTTAACAATCGGTGTTCGTAATGACAACATTAGTGTCGACATTCGACATAGCCAACGTCGACACCATTTTAAAAGAAAAAAAAAATGATGCATTGGGTCGAAGTGGGTTTACAAGTGTTGGCATTGATAACGCCAACAGTTGTAGGATCAAAGATATGGGATATGGCAAATGTAGAAGGGGGGTTGAATAGATTTGCAATGGAAAACTTAAGTAATTAAAAATTACTTCGAATTAGGAATCTATTCAATTAATTAAACCCCACAAGTTTGATGTGATTATGTGATTAAATTGTGTGAGTCAATTTGACAAACAGTATGTGAATGTGTAGACTAGTGTGTGAGCAAACTGTCATAGTATGTAGGCAAAAATTCCTATACATGCATCTAGCACAAAGACAACAAACAAACTACACTGCACAAGGAATTTTTAGATGGTTCGAAAATCACATCAAGTGACTCCTATGTCTACCTCTCACACAATGAGGCACACACTATTCAATAAAATTGAGTACAACACATGATCTTGATGGATCTACGATCATGAAAATCAAATCTAGAGCTAAAGAGAGAAGAATTCTTCCTTCTTTCATATTTCATATCTTCAGAACAATTTTGTGTGTGTATGCTGCGATCTATGTCAGTGTTCTGTGCAGATCAAAGCGCGTGTATGTGTTGTGATCTGTGCAAGTCATCTATGCAGATTGAAGTGTTTGTGTGTGTTGAGATCTGTGCAAGGGTACTATGCAGATCAGTGTGTGTGTGGTGTGAGCCGTTGTGCTTGTATGTGTGGTTTGAGCCTTGGTGCTCATGAGTCGTTCTCGTGTGTGTTGTACCCAAGTCTTTGAGTAGTGTGTGTCTCACTGTGTAAGGAGTGGACGTAGGAGTCACTGAATATGATTATCAAACCACCTAAAAATCTATGTGCAGTGGTTTGATTTTATCTTTGTGAATAGATACATGCATAGGGGTTCGATCACACATTTAACATTCATACAATTTAATCACACAAGCTGTAATACCCTCAAATTTTAAATATCGTGATTTACTTATAAATTTATGTTTATGCAAACTAATTAGAATTACATTGAGATATTTACGATTTAGGGTGTGTTTAAGACACTTTATCATACTCAGGTATCACTTTCAGTCGAGCGCACCCCGACAGGACGACACCGAAAAACTATAACGAAAATGAAATCTGAGAACACCATAATTCTTAGAAAAATGTGGTGATACCAAATATGTAAATATCCGGAATTGTTGACGTACGGATTTTGAGATTTAGCCGACGCAACTATTTTTGGGACGATTTTTCACCCAGTGGAAAATAAATTCTAAAAATTAAATTAAAATCACCATAATTTGTAAAACTCTTTCATTAGGCTAGGGTTGAAATTTTAATACAAACAGACTTTGTTTGGACATGTTTACATCAAGACTAAGGGGCCAGTTGAATTATGGGTCAATTACGGTGACCAAATTCTGGGTTTATTTGGGTGCTTACGTGTGAGGCCTTGAGGAGGCCAGCACACATTAGGATAAGGATAAAACATGAGTTAAACCTCTTACACATAAAGGGTTGAGGTGTAAGAGAGTGGAAGGAGGCATGAACCAGGTGTAAGCAGTAAAAACCCAATGGGTTTTACTGTTACACCTGTGCACGGAGGTGTCCTCATGCATGAGAACTTGGCTGGGCTATAAAAGCCACTCCCTCTCCCTAGTTCGAACCTTTCTACACCTTGTCTCCTGCTTCTGTTCTTGCTTTCCCCTACTCTTTGCTGCTAGAAGTATTGTAGAGGAGCTCCTGAAACTGCTGATGGGAGCTATAGGAGTTACTGGCTCCCTTGCACCTACAACTACTTCCACTTCTACTCCTGCTGCCACTATAGCTGTTTCACTTGGTGTGAACATTGCGAGCACGCCATCAACCTTAAGGGGGAAACACTTTTCTTGCTGAGTGTGGGATTTCTCGACGAGGATACTTGCAAGTTCATCATTTTAGCAAGGTAGTATCCATCTCCCATTGATTCAGTTCTGTCCTCCACACATGATAAGGAATTCTTGATGAACGGATAAGTTGTTATACCTATGGTTCTTCCATTTTTCTTCCAGACATGATAAGATTATTCTTGTTGGGAAAGGAAAAACCTTGTTCTATTTTAGAAATTGACTCTTATCTTCTTCCTCCACTCTTGATCCATGTTCATGTTATAGAGTTCTGGTAGAAGTCTAAATATCTTTAGAACAGTGTGATGATTTCGGTTTAGATGGTTGATACTTCAAGCCTTGATTTAGATCTATGAAACACTTTGAGTTTTAATATTTTTCTTGTAGGAATCTTCCAATAAACCATTGCTATCAAGACCATGGTTCCAGTATTACACTATGTTGGTTTCTAGCTCGACAAGTTTGAATTGCAAAACTCTTGTTCCATCTCGCTTGTTTAGCTTGTAAACCACTGTGAGAATTACAATTAGATTCTTCCATTTGATATAAATCATGCCTTGATTCATAGGTTCCATGGTTAAAGTGTTTAGAGTGAATTCAAAGTCACTTATGAGTGAGGAACTGGCGGCTGTCGACAGGCAGCTCATAGCTGTCGACAAGTCAGCCTTCCTGAACTCTAGAATAACTGGCACTGTAGCTAGCTGTCGATAGCCCTCTTGTACCTGTCGACAGATAGACACAGAACTAGCAAAATTGAGCTCTGTCTGCTGCTATCTATCGACAGCCCCTTCCTGGCTGTCGACAGCTACAGTTTGATCCGAATTTCAGCACTCTTTCATGTATGAATCCTTGCTAAAAGTTCATCCTAAAAGTCTAGCAAGTTACCCACTTATTTACATTGGTATTTACTGTCATATTACAGCAAAGTTTACCCACATTATGTACCTTAACCTCCCTTGAATTATTCTTAACATTGTCAATTACGAGTAGTACTCCGATTGAGTCTATTCTCCAGTATTCGGTAACTGAGTCATATAACCTGATGTCCTGAGAGTTCATATGTTTGAACACCTTATGAGATGTGAATAACTTGTGATAACAATTGTGGATCTTCATCTTCTTGGGTTCTTATGTGATTTCAATCTTCCGAAGTTATTGGCTTTGAGTCATAACCCTATCTCAACCAATTGTCTTTCTTATATTATTGAACTCCGAGCAACTTGTCACTAAGATATTTGTATTAATTCTCAATCAAAACTACCTTTGGATTTCCAATTTATATTATGCTCATGAAAAGAAATTTATGATATGAAGACAGTGTTCTCTTCAAAAGAGGGTTTAGGATCGCTTGTGGTAGAACCAGCCACTTGTGATCAGCTGAGGGAGACAGTTTGTAGGTAAATCCAAGTCAATGGACTGATGATGGTGGGTAATAAACCCCGTTCTTGCGCAATGAACAAGATCTAAGCTGCTGGAATCGCCTAGGCACTGAGGATATATTTACGTCTATTTAGTAACCTCTTGAGAGCAGTGATGCCTGTCAAATTTGTTTCCAAAACAAGTTATGGTCTGAATTCTGAAAGACAAATATGACTCTTATTCTGTGATTTGTTTGGGCTCATTATGAATTCAATTTGAGCTATATGTTTCTGTTAAGTATGAAATTCATGAGCAAGTGTGTTTTCGATCCATATATGCTTACTTTCACCTACTGAGTCCTTTCGACTCATGCCTTTATTTCCTCCAACCCTTTCAGATTGAAGGTGTGTATAATCTCAGCTACACATGAATCTCAATTCCGCTACGAACGATGAAGAGATGAAGAAGAATAGCGTAGTTTTAGTAGTTTCTTTTAGTTGATGATGTATTAAGTTAGAGAGAGAAACTTAGCTCTTGTAAATAATGAGTATTAGTACTTTGTCACCTTGTGTCTTATAATATGTTCAAAGATGCCTTTGTGGAATGGTTTGCCAGTTTTATGCATTTCGTGGATTTATCTGCCCATAACGAAATTTGTCAGCGTAACCCCTCTTCCTATCAAAGGTTATATGTGTGGTATATGTATGTGTGTGTGAAGCGGGAGGAGGGTGTTACACAAGCACATTAGATCTGTGAGGTTTCGATTGAATAGTTTCTAATCTTAAAGCAATTTCTAATTGCTTAAGTTTTCCGCTGTGATTTGTAACAGATTTATTCAACCCCCCCTTCTAGATATGTTCTCCGTTTATATTCAATCCAACAATTGGTATCAGAGTCGGTTCTCTGATATTTGAATTTTATGAGCTTTTAGATCTCCGAATTTATGGTCTGATTGAATTGATCTCCAATTGTTTGCTCACTGGTTGATTTAACGATCAGGAGTGATCCAACAATCTATATCAGAGCGGGTAAACCACACTGATCATTGATCTGATTTGTGAATTAATTTTTAGATTTTAAATCTATTTTGATTTTTGCACTAAATATATTGCTTAGAAGTAAAGTAGCAATATGGATGAATACTCTAGCATCATAAATAGACCTATGATTATTGATTTTAATGATGTTGTGTTTTGGTAGAAGAACCTGTGCATCGACACATACATCGAAGTGTGTCGACACGAGTTGTTTTTTTGGAATAATGCCAGAATTATCTGCGATGAATTTTAAAGGTTGTGTCGACACACCTCCTTTGTAGTGTCGACACACTTCATGTCTTTGTGTCGTATTGAACCTCTGTGTGTCGACACATGAGGAAAGTGTGTCCACTTGTGTTAGTTTAAGTTGCACATTGATTGGTCTTTCTTGGTCTCCAACCAATGTGCTTAGGCCGTCGCGATTCAACTTCATGAAACACAGTGACTGGAGTCGACGCGATTCACCACCATCCCCTTCCTTCGGCAGATGGACCTTCTCCCCCTCCCTTTCCTTTCAAGCCACGAGTCTAGAGTAAGGGGGGTACTTACCGTGTCACCTCGTGGAGGGGCCTCTCGTCCCCGACGCCCTCGAGGTTCCGCCGTTTCCTCCTCCGGAGCCTCCTCCTCCATCGGTGGTGCACCTTCCCCTTCTTCCACCATCTCTAGCTCACCGCCCGCTTCTAGGAGCTCGGCTACCATCGCCAGGGTGGCCGTCCTTGGCATCTCCGCCACCTCCTCCTCCATCGTCGCCGGCGCCGGTGATTCCACCTCCGCCGACGTGCTTTCGCCGCCATTGCCCCGCTGGTGCTTCATCACTGTCCTCTTCGTCATCGGAGCTAGAGGGGGAGAGAGCAAGAGAGATGGGAGAGAACAAGAGAGAGGGAGGGAGCAGGAGAGTTGAGGGAAGCGAGCTTGAGGGAGAAGGGGGTTGAAAGGTTGGAACGATTGCGCCCTTGGGCGTTTTAATGCCTTGGAACAAGTTTGAATCGCGTCCGCTACAGATGACGCTATTTGAGGTCGGTTATTTAGAACGCGTCTGAGGCCGTCGACGTAATTCAGAGTGTCATCATTGCCCCAGCATTGCGTTTGAGGCGTGCGATTTTGAATTTTGAGGTACAATTTAAACACGTCAGGGCCAGCAGACGCGATTAAGGTTAAACGCGGCGGTTTTGTTGGACGCGGATTAAGAAGATAAAAGTGGCGTCTGTATGAGACACGATTCAAAATGCTCATCCAAGGGTTTATTTTGAGGAGAAAATCAAAGGTGTTTGGATGATACAATCACGCATAAGGGTGCAATTTGGCTGTATAAAAGATGCAATTTATTTCTTATTGAGAAATTAATTCTGGCGTTTACAAATAGCCACCTTGGGCCAGATTTTCCTGAGCTCCCTTACATATGCCATCCAGTCATCCTCCACCTCCTCCACATGTGGGACCGGCCTCTTGAAAGAGCAGACCTTCCATAGTGCCTTAATAGTGTCTGCCTTTTCGCCGTCATTGTTTGTCTCGATTTCCCGCCTCTTGATTGGTGAAAGGTGAGACGGCCCCTCGAAGTTGCGTCGTGGAAGCCCAAGTTGAGAGAGGCAGCGGTGTGGATTGTAGAGTACAAATTCAGGTGCCCCAATCAGTCGCAAGTCCACACCGGGTGCTAGCCGTCTCCACAGATCCCTGGTTAGAAGTGGCGCCAGAGTACAAGTGAACGCGTTCTTGGGCATGCTTCGGAGATGATCACGCCAATCTGCCCAAGTCTTGAGTTATGGCACCCGATTAGCCACGCTCCCTTCTAAACTGACACAAGTCGACACACTTTCCTCATGTGTCGACACACAGAGGTTTAATACAGCACAAAGACATGAAGTGTGTCGACACTAAAAAGGAGGTGGTCGACACAACCTTTAAAATCCATCGCAGACAATTTTGGCATTATTCCAAAAAGCAATTCATGTCGACCTACTTTGAGGTATGTGTCGACACACAGGTTCTTCTACCAAAACACAACTTACTGAAAGCTATCATGTGTCGACACCCTGATTGGAGTGTGTCGACACCACAGTGTAAACTACACATTCCAACTTACAGGAAACAATACATGTGTCGACACTATGATGTACATGTGTCAACGCACACATGCAGAAAGTTGACATTTGAATTATATTCGTGCAAATTATCAACATGTCAAGTCAATATATGGTTTTCAAACATGATTTAAAGGATGAAGTCATCATCAAAATAATCACAGCACATTATGTATGCCATCATCAAATATGTCTAACATGTCATCATCAAAACACATAACATAACATTCTCCCTCTTTTGGTGATGACAAAATAGTCTCAATCTTTCCACAAAATGTCTACCCCTTTTTGACAACATCAAAAGGAATGAAAAGAATATGCAAATCTCTTCCCATTAATCAATGACATGCATAGTCTTCTCCTTTTATAACATTCTCCCCCTTGTATTTTGGATGAACCAATTGAATGTTTGATTTCCAACAAAATAGATTGTGCAAGAGGGAATGATTCCAATTGATGAAGTAGGAAAATGAGATCACAAGATATATAATGATACAAATTGATAATGACACCCATTGATATAGCAGGAAATATAAAAGTAGAAATGGATTGCTCCCCCTAAATATAAGAGTTATTGGCAAATGGGAACAATAATTCTGATCGACAAAGATTGGTATTTGAAGATATAAAGGTATGATATTAGTATATGAGAGATAATATGATTGTCCCTTTCATAATGTGCACTGAGGCTTAAAAATGAAGATGGTTTTTGATTAATTCTAATGTCATTTTTTTATCATAAAAAATCGCTTCAAGATTTGATTTACAAATGTGATAATATATTTTGTGTCTTAAATTGAGTTGTCAAGAGTGTATATCAACACAAAATCAAAGTTTTGGTCTTAACTCAATGTAGAATAACACTTTAACACTCTAGAACACCATGATTTTTTATTTTAGGTTAGCTACACTCTGTACATCTTTTTGTTTTTGCTTCCATTTCATTCACTTGAGATATTTCAAGAAATTTAACAAAGAAGATTTAATCCATATTTTTCTGTGTAAGCACACACACTTACCAAGTACAAGAATGTCTGACTACTAGGTATGTTAACCATTTGTTTGTAATTTTTTGAACAAAGATAATTTAGCAACACCTTTTGACTCAAGCTCTAACCACATCTCAAGTGAAAGAGCCAGGTTACTCAGTATACTAATCATTACTCTGCAATTTTCCTTGAAATTTTCTTTTCCTAAAATCTTTCTTTTTCTGAATTCTTTCTTTTTGTTTTCATTTTCACTTAGTGATAGGTAGATTTTTACCTTAATAGAGTGGTCTTGAGTTATTAAAATTTTATGATTAGCATATGTTAAAACAAAATTCCAATATCTCATATGATATAAAACTCAAGACTACTCATGTGTCTAATTAAAGTGTTTTGCAATAAAAGTCTAAAATAAACTTTGAGGATAAAGATAGACACATGATACTAGATCATATTTTTCATCTTCATGTTTAATCCAAGAGCACAAATATTCTAGATATTTAAATTTTTATTTCTCATATAAAAATATCATTTAAACCTTGAATGGATTTATGTGAAACATGAAGAGGTCAAACTGATAAGACAAGATTTTCTGTAATAAGAAATGGTTTTAAAATGATCAAAGAGGTTGAACACTTAACAAACAGAGCATAAATGTGTGAGTTTATTCCAAATGAGAGCAAAAACACAAGAAATTTTTATCAAATCTCAATCAAGGTGTTGATGATAGAGATTCACGAGAGTGTACATGATTGTTTTATTTCATGTAGTTTGAACATCATTAAAACACCATAACAACTTTAGAATTTAAGATGACTGACACTCAAATGATTATTTAAGAAGAAAGATTCAAGAATAACACTTTTTTGAAGTGAAATCAGAATCAAGAGACTTGTGTCGACATATGACCAAAAGTGTGTCGATTTACACTGATCAAGGCTAATAAATAGGTGATCAATATCTTCAAAGTGGTGACTACGACAGCATGAGCATTTGGAGGGCATACAAATGCCTTGATCTGAAATTCTTGAGTCAATAGGGACCGCCCAGTTAATCACTTTCCAGTAGAAAAGTGAAGCCTTCCTGAGGAAAAGGCGGTGCCAAATTTTAGCCATAGCAGGTCTATGTATACCACGAGGTCTCAAAAGATTATAAGCCGATTTGGAGGTGAAAATGCCATCATTCGTAGGAGACCAGACACACTTATCCTCCTCTTCT
Source organism: Colocasia esculenta (assembly GCA_014218235.1). Taxonomy (NCBI): domain Eukaryota; kingdom Viridiplantae; phylum Streptophyta; class Magnoliopsida; order Alismatales; family Araceae; genus Colocasia; species Colocasia esculenta. The sequence continues at coordinate 15,258,118 of CM024762.1, read as the reverse complement.
GAAAGATGAACATTGCCTAAGATCTGAACACCCGGCACCAGCTTCCAAAAATGATGGAGGGGATCCCGCAGGACCTCATTGACCATAGCGTGAGGAGCATTGGATGGATCATGTAACAATAACCGCAGAGGGGTTTTGGCTGCCCAATAGTCATAAAAGAAATCCACATTCTTACCATTTTCCAAAATGCATCTAGTATTATCGCTAATCACGACATTAGCAGTGGAAAAGATATTCTTTGGAAGACCCTGCATTGGTTGAGAGTACAGTCTAGCATAATGGGCTCAGAGAGAGGTACCATGGTAAATATTCCAAAGGTATTTAGTAGCCATAGTCAGTTGAACATGCCATAAACTGTGAACCCCAAGACCACCTTCAACAGTGGGACGTTGGATAACAAACCAAGGTAACCAATGACGCCGTTGAACTCCATCAAGACCAGTACTCCAGAAAAAGGATGCACAAGCTTTCTTTAGCAAACGGATAACACCTTTAGGGAGGATCAAAGCCGAGGCAGTGTAGATGGGAATAGAGGAAAACACATAATTAATGAGGGTGATCCTACCAGCCTGAGAAAGAAATTTTGATTTCCAAGTGGAGAGCTTCCTGTTGATTTTCTCAAATAAATACTTGAAATCTGAAATCTTGACCTTACCTTCTTTCAGACGAACCCCTAAATAATTCATGGAACACTTTTGGGGTTTGAAACCCGTAATTGCCTTTATGCTGGTAGTGATACTAGGAGGAGCTTTCCTTGAAAGGATAAAGTGACTTTTGCTATTGTTGATAAGCTGCCTCGAAGATAACTCATAAGCTTTTAGGAACTGAAGCATCTTAGAAATGTTCTTAGCATGGCCGTTGGTGAAAATGAGTGTGTCATTAGCATACAATAAATGGGAGATTGGGGGACAAGCTCTTGGACTTGCATAAGGTCTAAGAGAACCAATGTAAAGTTGGTTGCGAAGACCTCTACTAAGAACCTCCTCTATAATGATAAATAAGGCAGGTGCAATGGGATCACCCTGTCTGAGCCCCCTGGAAGATTTGAAGTAACCAGCTTGATGGCCATTGACAAGCACCGAAAACCAGCAGTTAGAAATCAGCATTCCCACATAAGATATGAATTTATGACAAAAACCAAAATGGCGAAGAACAACAAATAAAAACTCCCATTCAACATGATCATAAGCCTTCATCATATCAAGCTTAAAAATGACATTATGGCCCCTTATCTTACGACCCAGATTCCTGAACAGACTTCTGGAAAGAGAGATGTTGTCAATGATAGAACGGCCCTTAATGAAGGCACCTTGTTCCTCAGAAATGATATCAGGTAGAATTTCCGTAAGTCGACAACATATAATTTTGGAGATAATTTTGTGGCAGAAGTTGCACAAGCTAATTGGCCGAAAATCAGCAAAAGAGCAAGGGTTATTCACTTTGGGAATAAGGGCAATGACAGTAGTGGTGATTCCACGAGGAAGTGGAAAGCCACTAAAAAAACCGTTCACCGCATTGAAAATATCGGGGCCAACAATATCCCAACAAGATGTGTAGAAGTTACCAAAATAACCATTAGGACCTGGGGCACCATTGCCATTCATGGACCAAACTGCATCCTTTACCTCATCCAAAGTAGGGATGGCACAAAGCTGAACATTCTGAGAGTCAGAGATCATACTAGGAATCACCTCCAAAATATTGTTATCAATCTCATAGTCGCCAGAAGATAGGAGCTTATTGTAGTACTGTACTGCAGCGTCCATGAGTGCTTCCTGGTCATCACACCAATTATTACTGTCATCAATTTCAAGTCTTGAGATGTAGCTTCTATGCCTGTTACCTTGGACCACAGCATGGTAAAAGGCAGTATTTTTGTCCCCATTGTCCAGCCACTGAAGTCTGGCCTTTTGACACCAGAAAATTTCCTCACAGTGCTGGGCATTCTTAAGGTGGGCCTAAGCAAGGTTAAGGAGCATCCTATTATCCTGCGTGTATTTATACACATAGTTGACTTTATGCATAAGTTGACTTTTGCTAAGTGGCGGAGAAATATTCTCATACATAGTGATAATTTCCAGACAAACTTGATTTGTCCTTCTATAATCCACCATTTGATATATCAAAAAGTCAATACAAAGTGAGGTGCATGATAACCCAATCATGATATTCATTGTTATGACAAATTGTTATTGGGAGTAGCATCAAAACACATCAATGCAACAACATTTAGCACGGAAAAATTTCAACTGAAGTTTGATTTTTTTATTTTATTTCAAGGATAACATCAATTGAAACAACATTGATCATAACATTTTATTTTCAAATTAGTTTTGATTTTCAAATAGTGCATCAATTATATTGACATGATACCAATTTGACATAAAGACTGATCATGACATTTTTATTCAGCAGGAAAATTTTCAAAAACATTTACCCGATAAGAGTTTCTTTTTTTATTCTTTCTACTTAGTTTCCTTGTAGCCATGGTCATGAAATCCTTCATCTGGTGTTGACTACAAGGATCCATACATCTAAAACTTAAGCAACAAATTTTGGAACCAAACTTGTTTGGGTCCAATATGATGAGTGAGACCATTGGATTGCATGAAGTAAGGAACAAAATCTTTCTTAACCCAAAACTGAGTGACATTTGATTTCTTGGGTGAGGAAGAAGTTTATACTTTATTTTGTTTTTTATTTTTTTAAAAATTTAGGAGTATGTTCAGCATAAATATGATGTTTATTCCTATGAGCATGAACATGTGTATGAACATTAAACTTTAAAGCAAACACAAATTTCTATTTTTCATGCCAATAGTTCCTGGAAACATGACCAAAATTTTGACATGTGAAACATTGAACATATTTGACATGTTTATGAAAATTTTGATTCTTATTCCAACAAAATTTGGCAAGATGACCAAGTTTATTACAATTCAAACAAGTGTGAGTATTTCTTACTGATTCTTACCTTTGATATGATGCACATGTTGGAAATTTTGAAGCCCTTTAGAACGCCTCTAATTTTTTTTGAGTTGAGGAGGAGGTGGAGGAGCCCTATCATAATCTGTTTGTTTTTCTATTTTTATTTTCAGATTTTTAGCAGAAACATGGTTCTTTCTACTGGCAACATTTTTATCCCTTTTTCATTTTGTTTTTGAACATTGTTCTGAACAAGAACTCTCACAGGTTTTTCATTAGACAGAGCAGAGTTCATGTTAGCAGCAACCTTTCTATTTATTTCAAAATTTTTATTTTAAGACATTTTCAATTTATCTAGAGCAGCAATTACATTTTTTTTTCAGTTTTCAATTTCTTCATTTGTAGTAGCCAAATTCACCTTCAATTTTTCATTTTTAGAATTTGAGTCAAAATAAATTTATCAAGTTTTTCACATTTCACATTCGTAGTTTTATCATTCAACACATTTTCAATCTTCTTTTTCAAATGAATATTTTATTCATTCAATTTTTTACATCTTTTACTGATTTTCGAATAATGAGCCATATTATAAATGTGGATCTCATTTGTTCAATTTCATGAGCATATCTTTTATTTTGATCTTTCAATTCATGTTGCTCATTTTTCAAGAAAAGGATTTCAACTTCTAGTTGGCTATGATTCTCATTAAGCTTATTCAAATTGTTTTGAATCAATGTATTTTTAGACATCAAACTCTCATTCTCTTCTTAGATTATCTTCAATTTACTTTTCATTTCCTTGTTTTCTGCTTTGATTCTTGAATTCTTTTTATATAAATGCTCACATGAACTATACAAAACATCATAAGGAATAGCATCATCTTCTGGGTTAGAATTTGATATTGAACAACAAGAAGGCGTTGAGTTTGTTTTACTTATCCTTTTTGAGCTTCTTATTTTTTTTGGCTTATTGGATGACGAATCTTTGGAGCTTCTTGAGTGTGCCATGAGAGCTAGCATTTTTCCTATTTTTAGTCTTCTCTGCACTATGAAGTTAGATTTAGAATTAGCATCATCAAAATAAATAATCATAAGTCTATTTATGATGCTAGAGTATTCATCCATATTTCTACTTTACTTCTAAGCAATCTATTTAGTGCATAAATCAAAACAGATTTAAAATTCAAAATTCAATTCACAAATCAGAATAGTGATCCGAGTGGTTTACCGCTCTGATACAGATTGTTGGATCACTCCTAATCATTAGATCAACCAATGAGCAAATAATTAGAGATCAATTCAATCAGACCAAAAATTCGGAGATCTAAATGCTCAAAAAATTCGAATATCAGAGAACCCGCTCTAAAACTAGTAGGCTATTTATAGCCTTTACAAACATTCCCTTATTACATAAGTACCACCCCAAGCCCTCTCTTGGATGCATCAGTGTATATCACAAACCCACATTGGCCCGACGGTAACACAAGAATCGGTGCTGAAGTGAGCCGCTTCTTCAACTTCATAAAGCTTCACCTACAGTCGGATGACCATACAAATGGTACCTCTTTCCTGGTAAGCTTCGTCAATGGTGCTTAAACCTTAGAGAAATCCTGGATAAACCGCCTATAGTACCATGCCATGCCAAGGAAACTCCGAATTTCTGGTACTGTCTTTGGCTCCTCCCATCTCATAACTGCTTCCACCTTTGCCGGATCCACTGCAACACCCTCACCTGAGATAACATGTCCCATAAATTGTATTTCTTTCAACCAGAAATCACACTTACTAAATTTTGCATATAATTGATGCTCCCTCAATGTCTGCAATGTGGTCCTCAAGTGAGCTGCATGTTCTTTCTCTAAGGCCGAATACACTAGAATATCATCTATAAATACCACAATAATCAGTCCAAATATGGATGGAAGATTCTATTCATCAAGTTCATGAATGCCGCCGATGCATTGGTTAGCCCAAATGGCATAACCACAAACTCATAATGACCATACCTTGTTCTAAATGTTGTCTTGTCAATGTCCTCCTCTTGAATTCTCAACTGATGATACCCTGATCTCAAATCTATCTTGGAGAACACCCTTACTGATTGCAACTGATCAAATAAATCATCTATGCGTTGGAGCGGATACCTGTTCTTTATATTGACTTGATTCAATTGGCAGTAGTCTATACACATTCTCATGCTACCATCCTTCTTTCTTACAAATAAAACCGGTGCTCCCCACGGTGAATGGCTTGGCCGAATAAATCCCTTTTCAAGTAACTCCTGTATTGCTTCTTCAGCTTCTTTAATTCTGTAGGTGCCATCCTATATGGCGCCTTGGAAATGGGTAAACTTCCTGGCTGCAACTCAACGGTGAAGTCCACTTCCCTATGCGGTGCCAAACTCGGAAGCTCCTCCGGAAACACATCCACGAATTCCCTAACCACCGGTACCTTATCCACTGTCTTACCTGCCTCAACCAGGCTAACAGATGCCAAATAGGCTACACACCCTGTGTTAATCAACTTCCTAGCCTTAAGGGCAGAAATGATAAATTTTGAGGTGTAGAACGACATACCTTGAAATTCGAACACATCCCCTCCTGGATGGCTGAATCTCACTCTCTTCTTTCTGCAATCCACAACTGCCCCATACGCTTCTAACCAATCCATGCCAAGGATCATATCATACTCTTTTAACTGTAATGCATATAATCTAGCCGGCAATTGATTACCTTGTACCAAAATGGGAACTTCATCCAAGTAACACGTGGTAAGAATAAAATCCCCAGATGGTACCTCCACCACAAGCTCACACTGCCTTTCCTCAAATGGATGCACCATACTATCAAGGAAATCTTCGGAAATGAAGGAATGCGATGCACCCAGATCTATCAATGTTCTAGTTGAAAATTCAAAGAGCGGAACAATACCTTCAATCAGATTTGAAGCCTCCGCTTGAGCCCTTGTGATCGCCATCACACGTCCTCGTCCTCCTCCCCTCTGGTAGGGTGTGCCTCTACCTCGCTCTACTGGAGGTTGCTGCTGTTGTTGCTGTTGCTGTTGTGGTGCTCCCCCTCTCTTTGGATATGGGCAATTCCTTGCCAAATGCCCCAATTGATTGCAATTGTAACACCGAGTTTCAGCAAGTGACCTCGCTGTACTTTGTTGAAATGCTTCCGCTTCGGCTTGTAACCTCGCCCTTGCTGAAATCCTTACTGCTTGCCACCTCCTCGGCCTTTGAATACCTTCTTTATCTTGTTACCCCATTTGCTAAAACTTCATGAGGAAGCTCCCCCCGATGGTGCTTTACCCTTGCTAACACCCGCCGATTGTTGTGGAAGCCGAAAACTGCCACCACCCGAACGTGACCCGCTAGATTGCCGGGCTTGCACGGTCCTTTCAAGGATTGCTACCTCTTCCACCATATTACACATCAAAGGTATGACGGCATCTTGCAACTCCGGCCTCAATCCCCGAATGAAGTATTCAACCATCATTGCATTGTTGGTCACCATATACGGCGCATATCGACTCAAGGCCATGAACCGCATTTGGTACTCCAACACGGAAAAGTTCCCTTACTGAAATGTTCTAAATTGTTCCCTCTTTTCTTTCTGAATTTGAACTGGAAAGAAAGTGTTGTTGAATACCTCCAAAAACTCGGCTCAAGTGATAGCATCTTCCGCTCTACCTGTGAACACCGTCTGCATTTTAAGCCTCCACCACTCTTGTGCAAATGCCCTCAACTGATATGTTGCTAATAAAACTCTATCTATTGAAGGGCACCTCATTATAGTGAACACCCACTCTATCTCATGTATCCAATGCTCCGCCGTGTCGGGGTTCGGACCTCCGGATTATGTGGGTGGTTGCAAACGCAGAAACCTTTCTACTAACTGTGTAGAGTCCTCCACTGTGGCTGGCCTCACTGGTACCACAGGAGGTAAAGGTACTACAAGAGATACCTCTACTCCGTAAGGTGGAACTAGTGGTGCCGGTGCTGCCTCCCCTGCCATAGGTACGACTGGCTGGACTGGCGGCTGCTGGTCCAACCGAGTCTGAATCTGCGTAATGCTATCTCACAACCTCTCTATCATTTGCTGCGTGGTCACCCCCGGCTCATCATCATCACCTCCACCTCCCCAATCTCTTCGGTCAGCCGTTTATAGCCTCTGCACACACAAAATTTCATACACACATACAAGTATATTATTACATAAACAGGGCCATCTACCAACAGAAGACCATTGTAAGGAACAAGTTATGTACATTTACCATTCCTTCATATTTACACGGACCGGCTCTGATACCAATTGTGATGGTCCACGCCGTTCAGGCCCGTTAACCCAATAACGTGCCCGACACGACACCGCCTTCCGTGATCGTGCCGAAGCCTCGCAAGGGATATCAACTATACGTGTCCATGAAAATACAAAAGAGCATGCTGAACACATAAAAGCTTTCATTGCTTACATATATCCACATGAAATGTACATACTCAGTTCCATACATAGTCATAATAAAGTACAACAGCCCGGGACAATCCCCAGGGCTCCACAAGTAAGAACAATTACTCTGCTGGTGGCGAGAGCCCGACTCCACTACGACGCTGACCCGAACTAGAGGAAAGACGCGAGTCCTCATGCTCTCCTTCACCTGGAAGAAGAAGGGGTGAGCCTCACAAGTCATTGGCTCAGTAGGGTAACTCCCCCAAAGCCGTAAAACACAGTTTATAGCAAAGTTGTAAAGCATTTAAAGAATGTAAACACCTATACATGATGCTATAGCTGAAAGTAAGTAAACAACAAACCACACACGAGTGCACAAGCCACAGAAGGGTACGCCGCACACGAGTCACGTGCACTGGTTCACGACACCAGCCACAGACCTGGACAAAGGACACAAGTACACCTCTCAGCCTCGCAGCCACGGGCGAAAGGCCCAGCTGCCGCTCCACCTCAACAGGTCAAGAAACGTGGAGACAACAAACCACCACACCTGCGGACTACACCGCCGCAGGTCCAAGCTTGACACCTTTAGGGGCTCTGGCCGAGAACTCTAAAGTGAGGCACTGGAAACTGGACTAGCTGGGGACCAGTACGTCTACCGATGTCCGTCCCCCAACCAAGAGCGCGCTACAAACAGCCGCACACCCACAAACACGAGCCGCTGTCCCTTGCCGTCTTTCCCTCAGCCGGACGTACAACTCCACACAGGAGTGAGGGTGTCCAGGAAGACGACTCAAACCCTAACGGTACTCTCGTACCAGGACAAGCCCTGAGCACCCGGTGCTAGGGTAACCGACTGAAGAGGCAACTACGGAAGGCATGACTCCCAACTTGCTATGCACACAAACCCACACAAAACACCTCGTTAACGATCATCACGTAAGTCATCATGACCCACACAGACCCTACATTGCCTTGGGAACACCGCCCAAGCAACGTGGGTCGAAAACCGGACAAACTGGCCAAGAACTCCCAGAGCTCGGGTGGCCACTTATTAAAACGCGTCCAACACAGTGGACATTTATCCATAACACACATTGAATCGCGTCAGACATGGCAGACACGTTCACATGAACTCGTCGGCTGTATTGGCCGCCTTTCAACCATCTGTTACACAACCTGCAAACTGTTTCGGAAAACACACACCACCCTGCCCCATGCACAAGTAAAGCAGGATTAAAGCTATAAACGTGCTCCTAAACATGCTCCCTATCATGCCCATGCATTCTTCCCATTGAAAACCACTAAACACACCATACACATACCAAACATCGGATGACACAGCAAACACAAGGGTAGAATTCCCTTACCGAAGTGAGAAATGCAATCCCAATGATAGCCCCGTGTCCTCTGCGCTCCGAAGCTCGTCACCGCGCCAGAAGTACGCCGAACGGCCGTCAAACGGGTGAGATCTCCCCAAAATCGCCACCAAAACCCCACAGCGACCCCCTTGCAGCTGAGCAGTGCGAAGGCTCTGCTCGGCCAGGGGTGGAAGGCTAACACAACATAAATCTAATCGTGTCGGGTTTTCCCGCCGTGATAAGAAATGCGTCCGACCCCTTCGCCGTATTTAAAAGATGCCGCCCCTGCATGCGCCACGCGGCGCGCATGCAGCGCCGCTTACATGAAGGCGGTGCAGAATTGCGTCAATAACGCGGGACCAACACAACTTCGAAACGTGCCGACTCTGGCGGCCGCGTTCACCCATGAGAATCGCGTCGTCCTGTCTGGGCGCGTTCTCAGTAAGCCTCCCAGAAGCTGTTTTGGGCTGGGATGCCCAAACCCCACAGCTTCCTGCTTGAGCCAGAAAACCTGTAAAAGATCTACATACCTCTAAAATCTCACAATAGGCCACACACTGGCCCCCAAATTTGGTAAACCATGATCCGAACGTACCAGATATTACAAGAACATAAGTGCTTTCTATCGTCTGGGAACTTCAATGGTACAACCAACTCGGTCTCCATGAGAGATGAGGGAATGCACGGAGTACGGAGATTTACGAAGGTCTTAGTAGAAAGGTCCCTAGTCTACCAGAACATAATATTCAGTAGAGTTTCTAATCTCCCAAGAAAGGGCTGCCAATATGTGCAAGTGTGTAGTGTAGAATGTATCTCAATATCGCAATCCACCGGTTTAAAACATAACGGAAAGCCATTAGCAAGAATGCATGACATGGTTTAAGCAAGCAATTAAGTCCATCACATGATTTCTATACTTTTAACATGTAACACTTTCAATTGTTATCAAGCTAGAGTATGAACATAGAACAAGCATTCACATGGTAGATGGAATCAAGTAAACATTAAGAACAATTAGAATAGAGGTTCATGTTATTATCGCTTTCATATGGGTTGATGACTTTTAGGCCATTGGACAACTAAATAATATGATATATAAGTAAGACATGCACATGATAAACCATACAATTAAAGAAGACAGTCTCGGGTTGGCCACTGAATCACGACGGGTTTAGACATTGCAATTCTGAAGACCGTACACAGTCAAAATATGACTCTATCCGTTTACTACAAAATCATAAAATCACGACGGTTTGGTCTATCACCTTCATGTCACGATAGGCCGACATGTCGCTATGGTATTTAAAACGCAATGGGATGGTCAGTCACCTTTATAATGCAACTGTCAAAAGGTCACTATGACTTCAAATAGCGACTACTAGGTACGTCGCATTATCAAAGTGTTTTCAAAATCCAAATATAAAAATTGCACAAAAATCGAGGGCGGGAAACATGGTCAAATTGCAACAGCATGACCGGTTGCGTTCTTGAAGTGCACTGAAATCTATGTGGCATACAGTTTGATGCGCTAGGATTGTTGGGACAGACTCTTAAATGCAACGGGGTGTATGATCACTTTTTAGTTAAACAGTGTGGTACGTCGCATTCAGATGATGAAGAACGCGATGTCCGGAGTGGTCGTGTTCATGGTTCTTGCCCGAAAACAGCAAGAACTATGCAATTTCTCGTGATTGATCTATAACTCGAAATATAGAGGTCCTTAGACAAAACTCTAAACATGAAAGTTGTAGAGGACGACGAGTAGAAGAGAACTATGGCTTTGGGTTGACCAATTTGACCTTGATATGCATGAATCATGGTGTGAACACGAAAAACCCTAATCATGCGCGACTCTTAGAAAACACTTAATACGACTAGCATGCTTCATAAAAATTGGTCAAAACATGTGTATATGAAACTAGACTTGATGCTCTTTCATATGGTATGTGTTACATTTAGTTTTAGCTCAAAAACACCTACCTTTGGTCGATCCTAATGCAGGTCCTTCTCTAGGTCGAAGCAGCACAAGAGTTGGAGAAGAAGCTCAGTTTGTGGTCGTTCCCCTCCTTTGGTGCCCTAGCTCGACTCCTCATGACCCCAACACGATGGTAACCCATTCCCAAGGGGCTTATGATGATTATTTATAGATCTAGTGTTAATTCAAATCCTAGTGTAACTAGGAAAGTGGGGTTGCGGTTCTAGCTTGGTCCCTTCCAAGAATTGAGGATTCCCCTTCCAATCTAGGTGGAATAGCTATTAGGAAACCTCCCATTATGGTTGTGAATGAATTTAGGTTAGTTTTAGGGTCCATTAACCATATTTTTAGCCATCATTAGCCTTTCCAATTCAAGCCCAATTAAACCTACGAATTTCAGATTTAATGTCATTTGGTTTTTGTTTTTTGGTCCAATAAGAGTTGTTTGGCCCGAACAAAAATAAATAGTTGATTCCACTTATTGGAAGTCTAACCATGATTTTATTTTATTTTTACTTGAACACTTTTACCCAATACATTAATAATATTTACTATTTTTTTAATTTTTTATCAATTAAATTTTCGGAGTATTACACAGAGAGAGAGAGAGAAAGATCTTATCGTACTCTCAACTAATAAAATTACTTTTCAAGTAATCCACATTACCTTTATTACCTTCATGTATTATAATAAATATTTCTCTTTCTCTTTCTTTTTTTTCATGAAAAATACTTATTATCTTCCGTGCCTTGCAATAAAGATGATTTGGGTTGCTTGGCAAGTAATCTTATATTGGTTGAAAACAGAAAGGGAAAGATCTTGTCAGGCTCTCAACTAATAGAATTTTTTTTCAAACAATCCACGTTACCTTTATTGCCCTCCATATCTTGTAATAAACATTTCTCTTTCTTAGTTGGTTGCTTTTGAAAAATGCTTTGTACTAAATGTCCATTTTGGTAAGCCTTTTACCCCTTGTATGAGAGTTTATGGTTAATGTTTACCAGACTTTGGCATAGTAGTATAGGCTAACCATAAGGTATTCTATTAAGAAGGGATTTGGCAGTGTAAAGTCCTAGTTACTGTACCCAACTTAGGGGGGTGGGATGGAATGCAATTCCGAATTAGGCCAAGAAAATTGTCAATTTTTCTTAGGTTATAAATGTGATAGAGACCTGAAGAGGCATGAAATTTTCGTGTGCGCCCCCCAAAAATTATTGTTCTCTCTTCGGGATTTTGTCCTTTTCTCTTGGAAAAAAGCCCTCTTGGGGGAGAGGCTTGAGTGTCCTTGTTTTAAGCACATATTTTTTCTCACTCTCTCTGATGTGAGACTAATTCCCCCCTCTACACAGCCCCCCCTTTTAGCGAGGTTAAGGGTGTGTAGCAAATGACACATGGCCCGTAGTTTCACCTAAACGTTCGATCCATCGATTGCTCGATCGCCCGGGAGTGCAGCAAGACCCATGGCTTTTCGTCCCGTTTCCCATAGATGGCACCATTGAAGAGGTGTAAAATTTCCATGTGCATATCCCCAAGAAGTATTGTCCTCTCTTTAAGATTTTGTCTTTTTCTCTTAGAAAAGGACCCTATGGGGGGAGAGACTTAAGTGTTTTACTTTTAAGTACACATTTATTCTCACTCTCTACGATGTGAGATTAAATCCCCCCTTTACAAGACTTAGCTAGGATTTAGACAACGAAGATTGCCAATCTAATCCTATTTTATTTTCAAAGACAATTAAGTGAGTTAATTTCTAAGTTAACCTAACCTATATTCGATTACAATAACCCTCAAGTATTTATCCCGTACCAAAGTGATCCAAGGAGAGACACCTCACACCATTTCCTTCTTCCCCAATCCCCCCTTCTTTCTTCTTCCCTTTCCGTTATGCCAAGACGAAGATAATGGTGGTCGGTTCAAGCACTCCCCTTCCTTACTTCCATTAGAGAAAACAGTGGCGATGACCCTTCACTCCACAGAAAGCTGATCAATGACGTCGAGTGAAGTTGGGCTTTCTTCACTTCCACATATACTTAGCGGTGTCAGGCTTTCTTTCTGTGGAATTAAAAGATCAATAGTGTCAGACAACATCACACTTCCTTCCCTTCCAAATACAAAGTTATGTCTGGTGGTTTCACTCACATGGAGAGGAGGAAGAACATGCCTATGCATTCCACCCACTTCAGCTTGTAAACAAGGCAACCATCGACAATTTCTCCTTTCTTCCCTTCCCCCAGAATCAACAGCAAGACAAATCCAGTGGCAATTTCTCCTCCCTTTCACTGGAAAGGAAAGCAAACATGCAAAACAACCCCCCTTCCTCCTTCTCTTCAATTAGAAAGGACATTTCATTCATTGTGAGATGTAGAACAACATTGTCTAATAGACATTAGCAATTGTCAGGATTTTTCTATGCCTTTGGTTAGTACAAATGTGCATTTGTCTATCTAATTTGACTATCTATTTGTGATAGCTGACTAAATGTTAGGATAAATAAATTATTTGTCTATTGCAGCAATTGTGTGATATATTATTTTTTGCTTAAATACACAATATAGAAACAACTATGTTTGTATTGTTGGCCATGCATGGACTCTGAGAGGGTAAATGGGTCACTATTAAGTAGAAAAATTGATAGACTAAGCTGAATATAAATCAAAATTCTACTCTAAGCGGAAAAATGAGCGAGATGAGAAACAAACACACAAAAGACGCAATAATTTTATCCTAGTTCGGAGCTAAACAACCTCAATCTCCTATGTCTAGTCCTTGGGGATAACATCCGCTAAGCTTTCAGTAACTGTCCCAAATGAGTACAACACTTGTAACACCCCAAGACACTGGTACAGTAACTAATCCTTAGCTCAATGTTTGGAACACCAAACTAAAACGGAATTTTACATACGTATGTTGAGAGAAGAACATACCATTCCACGAGACATTAACATGCCATACGGTCTATCAAAATAATCCAATAGGAGAACAGACCATAACAAAATCCTTTCATAATGACCACATAGTCCAAAGATAACCACTCAACCAAATTACATTGTCCAACAATCATTCCTCGAAATAAGAGCCAACTATTATGAATTAAGCAAAATTGAAGCTCGCCTACAACCTATTCACTCCTCAGACTTAATAGTCTCTAACTCACTGGCTTCTATCTCACTAGCCTCAACCTCTCTTGAAAATGGTTAGTAGCAACTATGAGTCAAATGACCAGTAAACATCAAACCAATTCCCACAATTTTAATACATACTAAATTAAAATAACATATAATAATCATATGTATGTATGATCAAAATCTCAATTCTAACATATAGAAAACGAAAGATAGAGTCATACATATGCTTGGCATATGATCATCATATTTCTTTAATTTGTGTATAATGAGACTTAATGCACAAAATAAGAGTTTATATAAAACATATGATAACATAAAATTTCATAGAGATTCTTATTCACACATTTCACATAAATCCTATGTCATATTTTCATCACATCTGAATCATATTCCATATAGTTTCATAGATCACATGTTTCCACTTTTCATAGATTGGACATGCATCTAAACCACCATAAGATGCCACATAACATACTCATACCCCCATCTCTAGGTAATGGCACTAAAGGAGTCTTGACTGTGCATGCCGCCGAGGGGGGTTTACACAGACATAATTGTAAAAACACGTGTGTTTGCTCCAAAGAGTGAGCAAACATAGGAAATTCAGAAAGGAATAAGAAATAAGAATTACAGCTGTGATCCTTTCTGAATCAGGTAGGGTGGACTAAAAAATATCTAATTATAACTTCCACTCAACACTCAACAAGACTTCTGTGAAGAGGAGAGCTTGGAGATTTTTCTGAGTGAAGAGGCTCTCAATTGTTGCAGCTTAGGAGAAGGCTTATAGAAGCTCTTGCTAGCATAAAGCAGGAGAGAGTTGAATGAATTGCTAGCTGGTTGCACACACACTTGGTGTCTCCTCTTGTTCAAACTTCGGCTTCTATATATGCTTCAGAGTATGTATCCGTTTGAAACAACCCGTTAAAGATCTAGCCGTTTGAGGAGAGGTCTTTGATCCTTTGGGTGCATATGAGATTTTTATTATCCATTAGTTCTTCAGCTTTTTAGCTTTCCAACGGCTTCAGACCATGCTTGTAGCTTCTCAGCTTAGAGGTCAATCTTCATTTAATTTTCTGTGAAAGCTCCATGCTGAAAACGTGCATAATAAATGATATGCAACAAGGACAAGACAAAAGCAAAGATACCTCCATAGTCCATACTTTCTGAGGTAGGTGAGTTAGAGATATATATAAAAGTATGGAAACCTCGAACAGACACAAGTTCAGAGCAAAATAAATACAGACAGACAGTTGCATCAGAATGTAAGGTGAGGTTCTGACAGTGGTGGGTGAGCCTCTGTCAGATACACCATGCGTCTAAAGGCATTAATTTGCAAGACATCTGCTGAACGAAAAGAAAGCCTAAACTTTTGACATAAAGCAAGAGACCAATTTGAATAAATGTTTCAGACATTTTTATAAATAATTTTCTGTGGTTGTTTTGAGTACAATATATCCTATATGTCAGAATATATTAAATAATAATAACAAGACAAGATATAATTTTGAATGATATGTAGGTGCTATGTGTTCTACAGAGGATAGCATTAAGCAAATACAATACCAAACAATCAACATTTCATGAAATTATAAAATAGTATTTGCATGGAAAAAGTTGAAGTACAGAAGTTGTCAGGGAAGTCAGAGACAAAAAGAGATGCAATTCGACATTCTGAAGTCGGAGTCTAAGACATGAGAGATAGATTAAAAATTCGACTCAACAGAAGTCCTAGAGGGAATTCGACTTCATAAAGTTGGAGTGAACTCATTCGACTTCCTGGAGTTGGATATCAATGAAGAGATTTTCGACTTTCTAGAGTCGGAGAATAGACTTCGACTTTTGGAAGTCGGAGTGAGGACTTCGAATTCGATACCTTACTTCGACTTTTCAAAGTCGGAGTCTTAGGATTCGACTTCTCAGAAGATAGAGTCCATACTTTGATTTTCAAGGATAGTCCACTTCGATTTTCCAGAGTTGGAGTCCACAGTCGGAGACAGTATGATACATAGAATATTCTGTGGACTTAGAAAAATTTGAAGATAGTGTTGATACAGTATTGTTCAAAATATGTTTTCTGTGATATATTCTAGTAGATTGATTTGTAAAAATTCTTTAAAAGGTTTTGTCATAGCAAAATCACCATGTTAAAATAATTTAAAATCTTAAATAATTTTCTTAGGGGATAGTTGCTCAACATCTTACCAAGAGTTTGGGAAACTATAAACTTGGAAATTGCACCGTCACGACATTATAGAACCATTGCTAGACCCTATAGCCAACCCTAGATCTTTCTCTTTGGACGAACTTTCGGAGCAAGGGAATGAGCTGGTAGTAGGGATTCGAGGAGCCTTCATCCCCTTAACATCTGCTTCGACTTGTAAGAACCATGGTGTTAGAAGCAACCCAAGGTAGGTGATCTCGGGCACAACTTTAATATGATATATATCACCTGAAAGTCCTTCAAGTCTAGTCTCATGTGTCCCTATTCTTCCTGGTTTCACCATTCGGGTAAAGAGTATCAAGTGTTTTTCCAAAACTTCGCACAAGATCTAGACTTTTCCCGTTCTTCTCTAGTTTCATGCAAACGAGACCAACTGGGTTAAACCAAAGCCATAGATTTGTTTGCTTTCCATTCCCATCAACCCTTTTGTTTATAGTTTCGTCCCAGGAACCTAGATTTGGAGTTATGGATAAAGCAAGTGAGTCTACGTCATTTTCTTGGTCTTGCCAGCATGTTGATTAGTCTACGTCTGTACTTTAAAAGCCATCAACCACATGTTAAAAATATTAATTACATGAATATGATTCTAATATTCTATATGGAAGTTGTTGATCATACTCTCCATTGATTATATCTCTTCGTCCTTATGTTCCAACTCGAAGATAAAAATGTTTTGATATAATCTGTGTCATAACCATGTTGGTGAGAATACATGCTAGGTTTCGACGTGAGTCTACTTTGTTTTCTTTCCATGATCTTTACTATGTCCTGACTTTTCTTATTGAATATGCTTTCCAATTATTGCATGTACTGCCGTTCCTTGCATTCGTAGTTAGGAAAGTCTCCATACTCTATGGATTTCCTCACAAAGACCTAACCGGTTGTACCTTGAAGTTCCCTGGAATTAGAGGACTCTTTATTCTGTGTACATCCTAGAACTTAAAAATAAGTCGTATACTGTCTGGATTGATCTCTCGAACTATTGCCATATTTTTGAACTCCATGTATGATCGTTATCCTTATTACTATGTGTGTCCTTGGAAATCTGTGGCCATAATATGTATGTGTGATCGGCACAATATGGGGCTTCGGTCCCATGACTCTTGTGCAAATAAGGGCTCTGTCTGGTCTTGAGGAGGAGTGCCCCAACATATTTATTAACCGCGAGAGTATGGACTTGTGATGTGTGACATGACATCGGTATATGTGCAAGATTTGTGAATGTGCCTTCGTTTTGATATGATGTGTTTGATCATGTGAGTATATGTTATTTGTGTGATATGACTAATTCCTGTTCATGTGTTATGTCCTCGTTCTTGAATTCCTTGTCCAATGCTCATGAAAGTCTATGTGATTCTTTATGAGAATTATGTTGAGTATTGTACTCTAATTCGTCGATTGATCTTATTAGTAATATCATACATGTTTTATCTTTCATTTTGTAAGAATTTTGCTTCTTAAAAATGTTAATCACTTACATCATTGCCCGCTCAATGAGATGTAAATCTTACTAGGCATTAGCGTGCTCACACTTGTTTTTCCTAAACATTTTTAAGAAGTGATGATGAGTCTATGGATACAGAAGGGGAAGGGAAGAGTGAAGAGCACCTTAGACATCATGCAGCAGTAGCATAGGACTCCTAGTGTATGATAGAGTCTATAGTAGGTTATTCTCTTTAAGTCTATCATGTACTTGAATAATGGGCCCTATGGTTGGCTCTGAAGTTTTATGGATGTAATAAGGAGTTGCTATTTGAATTAATATTGGCTTATGGTTTAGTGTTGTAATATCCTTCTATTTTTGTTTGTTCTATTTATGATCCGAATATAATTGTGTGTTCCGATATTCCGTGTCGGGATGTAATAGTTGGGCCCCGTCAAGGCTGACTGCCTCCACATGTTTGGATTTTGGGATGTAATGAAATTATTTAGGTGGAATCAACACCTGGTCCAATTCCAAAGTCTTTATTTATTTTCCAGTCCATTGACCGGTCAAATTTAATTTTAAGTCCATCAATAGTAAAACTTTTAATTTCTGATCCAAAATAGATAACCACCGTTAGAATGGGACGGTTTGGGGTGCAAAATGTCTAAAATACCCTTCAAATTTGTTGAATAAATAGTCCTAATGATATAGTTAAATTTTAATAAATGATCACATTCATTTCATAAATAATTTAATACTATACTCATAAATAGAATAAAATAAAAAATGAAAACACATATCATATACTAATTACATATGCCAAGATAAAAAATATATCTATACAAACAAACCATATATTTATCATGTATAATTATATAATATGTACATGTAATATTAATCTAGTGATATTTTAACACCAACACTCCCATCCTTGTATCATCTAGTGTTGCTTCATGTAGAGCACCATCTGTTACTTCTTCCATTAGTGAAACAAGCAAAAAATGTCTAGAATAACTAATCTGGTTATCATACAGTTCGCCATGGGGTGGGGGGTTTGATTTGCGGTCAAGCCAAGGGTAGAATAAGATTTTTGGGGAAAAATGGGAGGAGATAATAGAAAAGACCGAAAATTTAACACTTAACAGATTTAGGACTAAAAATTAGAATTTTTAAATGGTGGACCTAAAATTAATTTTGAAGATACTTTTTGGACGGGAAGTCAAAATTCCCAATTTGTTTAAAGGTTGCTCTTATAATTCTTTTCCTGACTGAATTTGCTCTGGCCAATTTTTTCATACTCCTGATTTTATTAGTGGGCTTGGTGCTGGGTATACCCATTTCTTAAAAACTTTCATTAACTACTTCAGTACTTTGCTCAGATTTCAACCATTTACTTATATCCGGAGGTGGCCAGCAAATTTTCCTTTTGACAGAATCAATCGCCATGCAAGAGGGATCAGAAAGGTCTTGTATAGAAACATTAATTGGACTATCAGTGGTGGCATGTGTGGGTGCTGGTCATGCCTCTGCCACACCTACTCCATGTACTAATTTCAGTGGTTTAATGAAAAGTTATCTCCTTGTTCGTCCAAAAAAAAAACTGAGGTGGTTGAGTGTACTGTTTCTAGCATTAAAGTCTGACAACTCTTTTGCTGAATAACTGGGATACTGTTGGGGGTTAAGGCTAACGGGCTGCCTTTATCCACTGGACAGACTGTGCTGTCTGTCTTCACCCTGAGCCAACGATTGAGTAGTAGGTGTAGCAGAAGACTTGCTAGCCTGCTGGGCATTACTCAAACTCTTAGTAGCATTTAATTTATTCAAGTTGACATTTGACTCATTGATTCCACTATAAATTTTATCAATTCCCTCGCCATTGCTGTCTCCCTCAATTAACTGCTACCTTGCCATACCTGTCTTAGTAGGGGACTCCTTAAGCAATTCTTTCCAAAGGCTTCCAGGCAGGGTGACCCATACTAATGTGAACTTGTGCCAGGTGTGGTATTGGGACTAGGCTTAGCGCTATCTTTCTTCCAGTGGGCATAACTGTATTGGATAGCTTCTTCCACATCTTCACTCTCAGACCCGGAGAAGCAATCTGGTGCACATGTTTCAACTTCATGACCAAGCCTTCCACAGAAAGTACAGAACATTGGGAGCCTTTCATAAGTAATTGGAAATTTCCTTATCGAACCATCTGAGAGTTGGGCTTAAATTGATTTTATCAAGAGTATGGTGGCATCAAATCTAAGTTTAATGCGAGCAAAGTCACTCCACTGGCTAACTATATCTGGAAGGGGGTTATATGGAACTCCAATTTGATCTGCCACCTTCATGATAGCCTTTTCAGTCAAATACTCTTCAGGAAGATTGTGGATTCTCACCCACATGTGCACATGCTTAGGTAAGTAATCCAAAGGAGATGCATTTGGTCTGCCTCTCTCAATGAGTATCACATTATTATTGTAGATCCAAGGTGTCCTACTGCAAACCTTGTCAATATCTTCTAGAACAATGAATCTTACTATGAAGGTGTCTATGTGATGGTTAAAGAATTTCCGTTCACCCTTTGCATTCCAAAGCTTTCCAATCCACTCTCTCTTTCAGCCCAGTTGGTCTTACTTCTTTATCAGTGAGAACTTTAAAATTCAAACTCAATTTCCAACGTTCATTTCCATCTATATCGCTTTGTTCTAGAACAGTACTACTAATTGCCCCCCCCTCTTCTTCAGGCATCATCTGATCTTAAAATGCCGTAGAACTTCTTCTTCATCTTGCTCCAATAAGATTTCTTCATTTTGTTCCAACGTCATTCTAGTAAACCAGGATTACACTAGGGAATGAACTAGAAAGGATGTGTCTAGCTTGGTCCCAACGACAACAGGAGAAAAGGGAGAGGAAGAAGGCAATGAAGACCAGAAAGACTACAGAGAATACCAACGATCCGGTTCAAGGTACTTGGGGGAGTTACTCACTAGATAACAAACTATGAACAGGAGGGATCGAAATGGTACTAATGCAAAAACAGGGAGAATAATAGACACCTGCTACTAGAGTGCCATTGCCATTATATATGCTTGCTAATAGGAATCTCCCATCTGCTGAAGAGTTGCCACGGAGTCTCCAGAGGACTTTAGGAAGATGAGATGGAACAGGGAGGAAGAGAAGAGAAGAAGGGAAGAAGTTCCAACGAGAGACCCTAAGCGGAGGCTCCGGGGAGATGCTTTGCTAACCTCAATACATCCTCTTAGTACGGTACCTATCCTCACATGGTGGTGGGGTCTCACAGTTTTTAAATATTTCTCAAAGCTAACAGCTCCTTATCACAGGTTTTAAGTATTTCTCAAAACTAACAGCACCTTATCTAGTATGTCCTCAATTGTGGTGTGGTCCAGCTGATTGAAAATTGGCTAGGCTTGCCTATACAACTAGCTAGCTAGCTGAATGCATGATTGATTTCCTTAATTCTTGGCATGCATAATCCAAGTGTTTTCCTTGCTCTCAGTAATCTTCCTGGACCATGCTAGCTAGGCGTGCTCTCATTTCAATAGGACCTTCTTTTGGTCTGTGATATTGTATAATATATCCAGTACAATAGTTGTGTTTCGATGCACTGCAAAATCTACGGTGCCAAGATTCCTTCCATAGGGCCACCGCCTCTGCTTTTAGCTCTGAAGCAATTCCCAGGTAGTAAGGTATTGCTCATTATGCATGCCTCCTCCCAAACTTCAAACTATAAATACTTCTCCTGACTCCACTTTTAACAAGTCTCCTTAATTTATATATATACAACCTTAAAGGAAATGGTCAGATCGAGTTCGGCACATCTCTGGATCCTTGGATGGATATGTATGCTGGGTATATTTCCTTCTTTTCTTGGTGTTTACGTTGATATCAGATCTCTAGAGTTCACTAGCTGCGATGAACAACACTGTAAAAGGGGACAGTAGAATTCGAACCATGACTTCTCAGGTTAATTACTGTTGGGCATATGCCCATTTGCGCCCCGCAAGGAGTCCACCTCCGCCCCCTCCGTGGGTGGCAGAGGCGTCGCCAGCACGCAGGGCATGCTGGCAACGCTCGGCTGCACCAGCGCGCTGGTGGGCGGGCACCTCGCCAACGTGCATGCGAGGCGCGCTGGCGAGGGTCGCTGCTGCCGCGCGGCAGACACACCTCCCCTGCCGCCTCTCACGGCAGGGGGCCAGAGACGGACGCAGAAATTTTATTTAATGGGGTCATTTGAATTATTTTTTTAATATTTATATAATTTATATATTATATATTATAAATAAATAATTTTAAATATATATTAATAAAAATAAATTCTTGAGGCTGGACACCCCCAATTTCAGTGGGGTCACTCTCATGTAAAAATCACTCAAAATTCATAATTCAAATGGCTATTTCTAAAAAAAAATTTCAGTGGAGTCACGTGACCCCATTGACTATGCTCTGCGTCCATCGGGGCCACCTTCTCCCCTCTCTCTCCTGCCTCTCCACTCCTCTCTCCTTATAAATACTCCTTGGGGGTGTGAGAAGAGTGTCAAGTATGTGCAGGTGAGTGTGCAAAGGTGCAAGTGTGCATGTGCATGAGAGAGTGCATGCAAGTGTGTCTTGTGTGTAGAAGGTAAGTTTGCAAGTGTGTCTTGTGAGTGTAGACTTCTGCTGGAGAGAAGGTATTGTCCAAGGTATGAGACATCATGTGTTCTTTGACCGACATCGATGCACAGAGGTATGTGATCGCCAATCCTCGATTTAAGGCGTAGATCAGTGTAGACAACTTTGGTAGTTGTCTATCTACTTCTGTGGGACCTCTTTATTATGTTTCCTTTGCGAGATATGTCCTCTCATTTTTGTAACATTGGTTGGTTCTAATTTTCTCCTTCTCCTGTACACTGTATAGATGGCAGGTTCTCCGGCACCATCGGACCTTGAGTTGATAGATCATTCTGAGGATTGGTTCTCGGATGATGATCCGACATTGGTCGGATTGATCGATGTCAACTCTGATTTGCTGTCGGCAGATCCTAGACATTGCGACCTGCGCGATGGATGTACCGAGTAGGTGCGTTGGCAGCGGCCAGCAGCACAGCTGCCTCAGAGTTCCAAGTGGTGACTGCACTTCCTGAAGAGGACACTTCAGATAGTCTGAGTGTCCATAAGCCTTCTCCGCTGTCTCAGTCAGATCTTTGGTCCCCTCCTAGTTATGATCAGGAACCTTGGGAACCATAGTCGGTTGTGTGGGAACTGACTGTGCCTATTGTGCCCCTCCCCTCTCCACCTCTCACAGTCACTATTAGGACAGTGGAGGGAGAGTTGGTGGTAGCTCAGGGTTATATACAATTTTTGTAGAGAGTTGGAGATATCAGGTCATGTACTGTGCTAGTTTTAGAAGCGCATTTTTGTTTCTGCTTTTGCGCGTGAGTTTGTTCACGCTTGCAACAGAAGCAGTACATGTAACCTGTGTATATTTATATATATAATAATAAGTTTGTTTGTGGTTAACATATTATATATATATATTTCTTTAATTTTATGCAAATTAGTTTTGCATAGGAGATTATTTGCTCGAAATCATTTTAATTATGTTGAATTATCTTATATAAGTGGGAGATGATTGTAATTGCTTAACTTTATTTTCAATTTTACTATATAAGAAACGTTCAATATAATTAGCTTGGATTTCTAGAAGCAAGTAGGAAGAATGTGTAAATTGATGTCAAAACTCGTTTCCTATTTAACATGTAGTGGTAAATTATGGCTGCCAAAAATGTTATTGCTGATCTTACTAAGGGTGAAAAGTTAAATGGCTCAAACTATGATATATGTCATTGCAAAATGCAGTATTTGCTAGATGAGCAAGATGTGATTGATCACCTTACGGTGTCCTTGTCACCGCTCGTTGAGGGCAGTAGCAACTTAGACCAAGAAGCTTATGTAGCTTGGTTCAAGAAAGATCGTAGTGCACGCTTTACTTTGTTAAGCGCTATGGCTGACGATCTTATTGACGAGTTTGAGAACTGCGCCACTGCTAAGGATATGTGGGATCAATTGCAGTTCATTTTTGGTGGGACCTCAATAAACCGGTTAAGGGCTTTTGTTTTAAAATTTAAGACTTACCGGATGGACTCGCGCCACGTGGTAGCTGAACACCTAAGGGTCATTTCTGCTATGATCCGTGATTTGAGGGCAGCAAGTCATGAACTCACTAATGAATAGTAGGTGTAAGCGGTGATTAGATCCTTGCCAGATGCATGGACCCATTTGAAGCAAATTCTAACACATAATGAGAATATCAAAAACTTTTTGGATATCTCTCAGCATGTGGGGTTGGAAGCTGAGTGCGAAATAGTGAATCGTGCTGTTACTAATGTTGCTCAGAGTAGCATATGCTTCAAGAGAAAAAAGATTGCAAAAGAAGGACAAAGGATCTGACACAGCACCAGATTCCAATAAGGATAAAACTTTCAAGCGCCTACGTGGGAAACATGGCGGTCAGAAAGACAAAAGCAGACTGAAATGTTTTAACTACAAAAAGCAAGGCCATTTCACTATGAATGTCTTGAGCCGAAAAAGGTAACTCACTCCCCCAACTTTCCTGTACATATGTTTGTTCATATGTTTTGACTGCTCATCCTAATCCTGTGTGGATCGTGGATTCAGGAGCAACAAAACATATAACGATGGATCGAGGGGTTTCGTTGATTATCATCGGATTCTAGAAGGCCTGCAAAGAGTCTTCATGGGTAGTGGTGCCAGTGAAGACGTCCGTGGAGTCGGTTCATACCAACTCCGTTTGCAAACGGATGAACATTGCTTTTATGTGATGTAATCTATGCGCCCAGAATCCAACATAATCTCTTATCAGTTTAACTTGTCAGCAATGGGCTTTTATTTATCCTTTTCTAGCAGTCTGTACATATTGTCTTGAACGCGTCCTTTATGGACATGCGTTGCTACGTGATGGTTTTATCAATAGATCTTGCTGACAACTTTCCTATTCTTCTTCTATGGTGATGCTTACTAACTCCAAAAGATTTAGATGCGTGACAGGCATGCTCGTTTAGATCATATTGGACAAGATAGAACGGCTAGATTAGCTAGAGAAGGCCTTTTAGGGTCGCTCGACTAAGGTCAACTTGCCATATGTGAGCTTTGCTTGCAGGAAAAGCATGTCGTAAGTGTAGACGGTTCGTTTCCGCTCCGTACCGGATCTCTCTCGGATGCTTGCGGACGCCGCCGGACTCTCGTTGGCGATGAAGGGGTTGCCGGTTGACCACGTTGACCCTCCGGTTGACTGAGTTGACTAGAAGGAAACGAAGCAAAAAACCGCAAAACAAAGGGGATTTGGTGATCGCCAGGGCCTTACCTGTGCCCAAGGGGTTGCTGTGATAACGTCGGTGCAGTCAGGGCCTCGCGTTGCGGGTGATGGTGGGACTTCAACTTCTCCTCCTTCGGCCGGCCAAAGAGAAGAGCTCCGTAGTCTCCTGCGGGTCGTTCTGCCAAAACAAAAAGACTCTATTAGACTCTAGGAGTGTGGTAAATGCTCAAAACGAAGTATGAAAAACCCAAAAGGAAAGTCCCGTACCGGTTGCGGACTTGAGAAGAGGGTGGCCAAATGCTATGACCACCCTTCTTCCCTCCGTTTTTGGTTGGGAAACCCCTTTCTGTGTGTAGGAGGTGACCTACGTGCCTAGGGTGAGTGGGAAGGTGTGCGCAACATGCAAACTAGCTAAAAGTAAGTAAGAGAAGAGAGAGGGAAGGAGGTGTAGATCCTCGTTGTTGATGTTGTAGCTCCTTGCAAAGACTCATCCAGCTCCAAAGCAAGCCTCCTGGACGTCCCAAGTGTGGAGAGAGTGAAGAGGATGAGTGATGGAAGGTTGGGTAAGATTTTGTCTCTCCTCTCTCAAAGCTTTAGCATATGGACGTCCAGCCTCTCCTTACTGGTTCAGAGGGCTCAAAGGGAGGTTATATAGACAGTGGAGCTCGGGGTTGAGAGCATTGGATGCCCAAGTGTGAAGAAACACACTTGCACACTTGGCAATCCATACATTAAAGGTCCAACCAATGGGGAGAGGCCAAGTAGGATTTTTACTGGGTCAATGGGGTGCCTAGGTGGCTTATATACTCGTTGGGAACGGCTACATGCGTTGCATGGCCGAGAGAATGGTGCAAGTGGGCTGGAATCTCGGGGTAGTTGCGCAACCAGGTAAACCCTATTGACGTCCAGAGATCAGGCCGCCAACCGCATGCAGACGTCCATGGATGTGGACGTCTGTAAGGGTCAGCGTCCAGGGGGATTGTCGCCAACCAGTAGTCGGCGGCCATCGATGCTGCCGTCTACATGGGATCCGAGGCTGGTCAACAAATGGTCAAACGAGGCTTAATGGGCCAAAAGAGCCTTGCGGGAGATGGGCCAAATCTCGCGTCTACAAATGCCCCTCCGAGACATCCGGCCTTGCAAGGGAGCAGAGCGGACTGAAAGGTTGGTGTCTCGGTAAACAAAGGACGCAGAGATTTAATGAAAGGGCCATCTCCGAGGATAGGAATTCTAGCGAACCAAACGAAAGAGTCAGGCTAGAAACAAATGACATATCGTTTGAGAGACAAATAAGGGTAAGGAAAAGGATGATCTACCCGTGTAACTACAACTGCGACCAATGGCAGGGTCCCTGGCATGGCCGTTGTTGGACTTTGACTAGTTTCTAGCGTGTCTGAGTCAAAGGTGTTGTAATATGACGGTTGAATCAGGAGGGTCTCATAACCGGAGCTCGTGGACTCGCTGGCCTAATCAGGACGTCGGTCCCGAATTTAGGAGGTCATGAAGACAAGGAGTTGGTTGATCTCTCAAAGGATTATCAAAAGATTCTAACTGGAATCACATGCTTGGAAAGCCTGAAGTCCGGAATTAAGCTCGTGGCTGGCGAAGGCTCAAATGAACTCAATAAGGCTGCTTGACGATTTGTGAAAGACACGGTGGGACAAGTGAAGAAGGGGGGACAACAAATACCCGATATCAACCTGGATATCGAAGGCGACCCAGTAGGCTACCGAGCTGGGGGAGCCAGGAGCAATCATATGATCAAGGAAAATCACCAATTTTTTTTTTGAGTGTAATGTAACGTCGCGCGTTTTCCGATCCCCGTGGATCCAGGTTTAGTGGGTTTGGTGGCCAGTGTGAGGCCCTTAGTGTTGTGTGTTCCTTATTAGATCCTTACCGGGTTTGGTTTGATCCGTGTGGTGTTCAGCTTGCTGGACACACTGTGTTGGCGTCCAGGTGGGTGACGTCGACTGTGTGTTGGCGACAGTGGTGTGCCGTTAACATTGTGTTAACGTCCATCGATGAGGACGTTGACTGTTGAACTTGGCGTCAAGCTTTGTGGACGTTTAGGGTGGCGGTTGTCCTTGGCGGCAAAGGGGTTGACGCCAACCTGAGAATTCTGCAGGTTATAGGGTCACCCGAGAGTAGGTTTCCCACCTGCCTCTCTCTTCCCCTTGCCCTAGCTTCGTGTCCCCGTGTTTCTGGAGCTTCCAACAGGTACTAAAGGATGCTTGGAGGATCGTGGAGCGTGTGGCGGTGACGAATCTCGCAAGGAAACGCCGTGGCATGGTGCAATTCCTGTGGGAGCTTGCGGAGGGTTCGGTGTGAACCAGGAGATTGCGGGAGGTTTGAGCGTGTTTTGAGGTAGGGGTCGAACCCTGTTAGCTTGTTAGAAACATTAAAACATGATTTAACTACTTGAACCAGCATTTTTATTGTATTTTCGGATTGAGTTGCACCATGTGGGGTTAATGGGTGGTTTGAGTAATTTAGTGAATGAAGCATGTTGTAATGGGTTGTTTCGGGTTCTGGTATGTTAAAGGAATTGCTTTTGTATGTTTCTCTGTAATTTAAATGGTTGGAAAACCTGTAGATTCGGATTAGGGTTTTTGCAGGGTCTGGGGTTGAAGATCTTGGCGTCAACATCGATTGACGCCAGGTTCATCAGCCATGATATAGACGGCTAGATCCATTGCCGTCAAGTTCCTTTAAGCGGCAGTCGATGTTGCCGCCAACTTGTGCATGTACTCATGCAGTGTGGGTTACGTAGCTTTTCTGGTTATGAGTATTGTGTGTTTGTGTGTGCATGGCGATGACCTGTGTGAGCCAGTGCACTTGTTATGCTCTTGGAGCATACTGCTCATGTAATGGGCATGTTTTATGTGAATAAGATATGATGTACGTAGTGGTTTAATTATGTTGTTGTTGTCCATATGTTGTGGACATGTGGTTTACGTGGAAGACGTGTGGTACACCATCCAGGTGTAATATACACGTGTGTGTGTTATGTGGTTTGAGTGTGTGTATACTACACACTTTTTCGTAATGTAATTCTTATGATTTGTCGTAGTAACTGGGCAGTGAGGTTCTTGTGAGCCTAGCCATGATTTTGTGGTGTTTGGGCAGTGAAGGTCCCCATTGACCTAGCCTTGGTTTGTTGTTGTCTTTCGATAATATTATATGATTATGTATTAAGTGGTGTTTATTGCCACGGAGGTCATGAGATGACCAATGATAGGCAAGTTTTTGGGTCAGGTATGTGTTGGTGTGGGATAGCTTTGGGGTCACATGGTGACCAATTTAAGCTAATCCTAACATATTATATTGTGAATTATAAGTAAAGGCTATATGTGTAAGTATCGTGGTTTGTGCTAGCCGAGTGTGGTGGTCCGGCGCCTATTCCGGAATGCCTCTCTAGTCGGGTACCCAGTTTCCTTTGTGAGCCAGGCACGTGTGTTTGCTGTGCTCGGGGTTTTGGTCCCGGTACTTGTGTTGTACTGTTGAGGTCTGTGTCGTCTTCCTGGACACCCTCACTCCTGTGCTTGAGTTGTACGTCGGCTGAGGGAAAGACGCCATTAGGGCAGCGGCTTGTGTGTGGGTTGTGTAGTCGCTTGTAGCGCGCTCGTAGTTGGGGGTACGGACACCAGTAGTCACACTGTCCCCAGCTAGTCCTGTTTTCCAGTGCCTCACTTTAGAGTGCTCCGGCCAGAGACTCTAGAGGTGCCAGCATGGGCCTTAGCTGTGTGTCTGCAGGTGTGGTGTTGGTTGGTCTCCACAGTTGTTTGACTTCTCCTTGTGGAGCGGCAGTTGGACCTTTCGTCCGTGACTGCGAGGCTGAGAGGTTGTTCTTGTGTTGTGTTGTCCGGGTTGGATATTGGCCTGATCAGCCAGTAGTCCGTTCCCGTGTGGTGGCGTCGTTCTTTCTGACTCGTGCTTTGCTTGCTTTGGCTGTGGCTTGACTCGTGCTTTGCCACTGGCTGTAATTCGTGAGTTTGTGACTCGTGGTCGAGGTTTGACCTTTTTGAGGTGTGCCTGGTGTTGGCACAGTTGTGACTGAGTTGTGGTTTGTGTAACTTGCCGGTTGAAGTTTTACTTGTAATATTGTGCCTAAATAAAGGTATAATATAATTGTGGTTTAGTGTGGTGTTTATCACCTTCTTGTACCCTTGTTCGGGTGTTTGTGTTGTGGTACCTCAGAGTAGCAGGTACTTGTTCCCTTCGTGGGTTACTTTATAGTTTTGTGGTGGTACATTGTGTACTAACCTTTCCGGATACTTGTGTATTATGGAGGTCTTGTGGTTTGACCTGCCACTTGTTGTATTCTAATTGTTTTAAGTAGATCTTTGTTTATAATTTATTGTGGATTAGTTTATGATTATTAATTATGTTACCTTTGTGGGTAATTTGCCGATGAGGCTTGTGGCCTAGGCATATTGTGGTTTAGTAGAGCTGTGCTCTGTGGAGGCCGTATGAGACCTTCCACTTGTTGAGTTTTACTCTTCTTGGGTATGATTCCATTATAGTTTTAGTGTGTTTATGATTGGCTTCGTGGTAGCCAGTTCTGTTGCCTTGTGTGTAGTTTCCGACGTAGTGTGATTTTGAGTAAAGGACCCTCTTTGTTAGCAGTCCTGTTACTTAAGTGTTTTGGGTTTGCCTGTGAAGCTTGCAGCTTAGGCATGACTTGCCTGTGTGGCTCATAGCTTAGGCAACTAGTTGTTGTAACAGTGTGCCAGTGAGACTGTGGTTTAGGCACTTTAGTTGTTGGGCTGACTAATGATATTGTATTAGTCCTGTAGTCCTACTTTTCTTTGGAGGACTTTATGTTTATTATCATGAATATGTTTAATTGTTATTTATTGTTATGATGTGAGCATGAAATGGTTTGGCTATTGTTGTTACCAGTGAGACCCATTGGGGTTGAGGTGTCTGTGGTTACGTTGTTGTTTTGGGTAGCCCCTACTGAGCCAGTGACTTGTTGAGGCTCACTCCCCTACAGTTCTTTTCAGGGCTTGCCGTGTGTTTGGCCTGCAGCGGTGTTGTGTCAGACTTGTACCACCAGCAGTTGTTTAGTAGTTAGTGTTGTGTGAGCTTGTGCTCCCTCGGGGTATGCCCCAGGTAGTTGTACTCTTTTTAATTGGACATGTATTAATATGATGGGACAGTTGTACAAAATTGTGAACAGATATGAGCACATGTACTTTCTTGTGTCTTATATTCTTGTGGTTTGTCTTTTATACTCTTACTGGACACGTGTGTGAGATATCCCTTGCGAGACTTCGGTTCGTTCGCGGGAGGCGGATCTGGATATGGAGCCTTAATGGGCATAAATACCCCGGTCCGTTACAGTTAATAAGAGAATGTTAGCAGTGAAGATGCATGGTGGTGTGGGTTGCCTATCTAAAATGCAAGTTAGCACCAGAGGAAAATTCTAAAGGTCATACGAATAACTGAGAGATCGCAAACCATCATGGTTTTTGGTGAAGGGGAACTCAGGGTTCACGGTCGCCAAGTTATTCGCCTCTGGTGGGGTCCTATGTTAGACATACCTGTAACGCTCAAGGTCGCATGAGCATCCGAAATTGAAGCGCAGCTTGTGCTTAAGATATCTGCAAAACAACTTGAAGCACAAGATAAAGGATAAATGGTAATGGCCATATAAAGAATAAGACATTTAAAAGTATCCGGGGAGTAAACGTCCACATCGATGGCCGCCAGTACACTTGTTAACGTCCACAGATGTAGCCGCCAACCTGGAACTGACGTCCACCGATCTGGACGCCTACATGACAGCGGATCAGGCCGAAAATATAGGTGATGGGAGTCCATAAGGACTCTACCATCTCCTACCTCCGTCCCTCCCTGCTCCTGTTGCGAACCAGAGAGCTGAGAGTCAGAGAAACACAGCGAAATGGCCTCTTCTTCGACCGAACGATCCACAGGCGCAATCCCCGGAGTTCTGAGTGAAGTTCCGGGACACCTGAGCACGCGTCTGGCCAAGGGAGAGGTAAGCAATGATCGATTCTATTTTGTCCTGGGCTAAAAACGCCCCAAGCAGCGTTCTTAAAAAAAAACCCCACCCTCATGCAGGAAATCCCAGCATTCCCGAGCGAAGGCTAGGTACGGGCCTTTTCCTGGCTTGTGAACCTGGTAAATGCTATCACGCTGGACATGCAGGGCTTCGTTGGCATGTGGAATTTGAACTTCATGGTGGTACTGGCGAAGAATATGAAGGACATGTGGTGGGGGTTTGACGCCCTGGGGGCGTTGGTTGAGAGATGGCACCCGCACACGCACACGTTCGTGTTCCAGGGCTTCGAGGCGAGCGTGTTGCTGGAGGAGGTGGAACTCTTCCTGGGATGGCAGCGGTGCCTGGAGTACGATGCAGCGACTCCTCTCCTCTCGTGGGAAGAGATCCTCGCGGACATCGTAAGAGACAAGAAGGAGGTGTTGCGAATGACGAACAAGAACGAGATCTTCCTAGACCGTCTGGCCTGGTGGTTGATCCAGCATGCGAGGGAGATTAGCGGAGAGAGAGCGACCCGGGGATTGACACTCTGCCTGGCTGGAGTCTTCCTGTTCCCCACGAGCGGCGACTTCATCCTGTATGAGCATGTGGGGATTCTATCCCTGTTGTGGCGCGGGCAGTCACTTGCCCTTGCAGTGCTGGCACACCTCTACAGTTCTCTGACCACGATGAGCTTGGGCGGACGCACATGCGGGAGCTTGTTTCTGCTCCAGGTATGGATGGAAGCTCATTTAAAATTTGATTTTGCTGATGCACAACCTACCCCCTCCAGAGTCTTCCTTCGGAGTTCAGTGCATTGTAGCAAGGCATGGTACGAGCCAGAGAATGAGATCAAGTGTGTGACAGCACACTTGAAGGGCAGAGATGCTTGGAGAGATCATTTGGCATTTCTGGTAATGGATGACTTCAGCGAGGCCATTGTTTATGAGGACAATTGAGTTTCGGGTCCGAACTAGGGTGGACAGAGACTTGTGGTTGATAGGAGCTGATCAGATGGTGGTGTACCAACACATCGGTGCCACTGTCAGCTTGGGATTCCACGGGGAATCCCAACTCCATTCAACTGCACCGATATGATAATCACCGGGAAGAATGAAAGGATGAGGAAGAAGTCTATGAAGACTTGGAAGAAAAACACACGTGAGCAAGAAGGTAGGACTGGCAGTGCAGGAAACGCCGGAAGACATATGGCAGTACGAGGATTTCACAGACACTATTTCTCCCATTTCATGTGACTTCTTCATGGCCCGCAGGGCAAAATGATGTATTTTTCCTGTTTTGAATAAGCGTAAACAAAATTGATGAATAAAAGTGAGTTGTATTTGTGTTGAATAGCTTGAATTGCTTGATTGTGGAATGTGTGGAATGAAATGCCTCAAAAAGGTCCAAAGAGTGTGCTGTGAGAACTCAGTGCGGGGTCATTGGCGTCCACATCGATGGCCGTCAAGGACTGGTAAACATCCATACATTGGTCGCCAACCACTGAGACCGAAGATCGACGTCCACATATGTGGCCGTCTATTTCAAACTAGACGTCCCAACATGGACGTCGACCAGACTTCGAGGTCTGACATTGAAGAGACCTTGACGTCCACCACATGGTCGTTGACGTTACGTCAGTGGCCAAGATTTGACGTCAGGAAAAGATAAACGTCGAGATATGGACGTTAAACCAGGAAACTGCCTTTTTTGAACCGACGCCCTCTCCTGGCGCCATTACGCCTTCCAAACGCCGGGAGAGGAAATCGAACCCCTTGCTCGAGACTTCAATGAGGACAAGGGAGAAACGAGGTATTCTCCGGAGCCGCCGTCAACCGGAGGAGGAAGAGGAAGAGGTGGCCATGGCTACGACGGAAGAAGAAGAAGAAGTGGCGGTGGAGGACGCACCAGAGGGGGAAGAGACCGAGGGAGGAGACGAGACGGAGGCGGAGGCACCTCGACGGCCCAAGGTAGGCCTCTAAAGCCTTTGTTTGTATGTGTGTGTGATTTGGTGAAAAGGAGGGAAAACAGGGGAAGTGCCGTCGGGTCATACAGGAACTTGGCGGCAACATCGGTTGCCGTCGAGTTCCTCCCGGCGTCCAACCCTTGCCGTCAAAAGGATCTTGACGTCAAGGCGCTGGTCGCTGACAGAGGAACTTGACGGCCACCCCTTGACGCTGACTCTGAGTGAACGGCCAACCCTTGCCGTCAATTGTTAATAAACGGCAGTCGATGATGACGTTAAGGTTTCTGTGTTTTTGCAGGGCAAGGGCCGGATGAGGAGCAGGGTGACCTAGGATTTGTGCTGGGCATGGTACTGGGCGCTGCCAGAGGTCCAGCAGACCCGGATTGCTCGGATGAGATTCGGGCATATCCTGTCGGTGCGGCCCTTCCACGTGGACGTACCGTACCTGGAGGCACTCCAGGAGAGGTGGGAGGAGGATTGCAAGGCATTCATCATGCCTTGGGGGCACATGATACCCACATTGGAGGATGTGGCGTATCTGATAGGACTGTCGGTTCAGGGAAAGCCGGTAGTCGGACTGGAGAGGAGGGACTACTATGACGACATAGTAGAGCTGCTGGGGCCAGAGTTTGTGGCCGGGAGGAGGAGACCGATCCGGAGCATCCTGCTCGGATAGTTGTCAAAGGCGGTGGGCCTGAGAGGTAGGAGGAGAGGGCCTCTGGAGAGTTTAGATGAGTTCTGTACAGGAGTGAGAGGAGCACTGGATCTGGGGGACAGGAGCGAGGAGCGCTCGATCTGGATCTTCGTCTCTTATTTGCTCGGGCGGCTCCTGTTCGCCACGCAGTCATCACAGATGAACTGCAAGTTCGTGTTGCTGCTGCGGGACCTGGCGCAGGCTGGCCGGTATGCATGGGGTGCCGCGATGCTAGGGCATCTCTTCTCTCTCCTCCCTAGCAGCTCGCAGCGTTCTCAGAGCACCGGGGGCTTCACCCCCTTTCTTCAGGTATACAAATTTAATGCTCATCATTGATTAACTGCCTGACTGACCATTCTTTTTGCTGCCTTGCAGATCTGGGGGTACACCCGCTTCCCCATGGGACGCGGGATACATGTAGAGGGGCACCAGACGATGGTGCCTCTCATGACGAGGTGGGAGGTGGCCCCGGTCACAGACAAGAGAGTAGGGGATGTGCGGGTCGCACTTGACCACTACCCGCACGAGCAGGTATGAAACCCTCAACTAGTTCTTGCATTCTTTTACTTACTGCTGCATTTGATGTTACTGACCAGTGTCTTCTTGTTTTTCTCAGGTAGTGTGGACCCCCTATGCGGGGGAGGCGGACGCCTCGCACCCGGCGGTGGCGGCGGGCCGGCCCCTTTTCGACCGCCACCTCCTCTTACTGTGCCTCGGGACATGTGAGGTGCTGTATTTGGAGCTGGTGGTACGGACGTTGGGCTGGCACCAGTCGGCCGTCGAGGTGCCTTCCCTCGGGAGAGAGGGACACTCGCGCCGGCGATTCTTCGCCGAGGACCGCAACTGGGGAGCAGACCACGGAAGCACAGTCGCGTACTGGCGCGAGGGTGGAGAGCAGGTGGTACAGCAGACGGCCCTTCTCGACAGTTCAGCGTACATGGAGGATTATCAAGCACGGTACGCTGGACGTCTCCGACTTGACCGGCGAGTGGTAAGTGAAACTTCTAACCTTAAGCCTTGGTTGATTGATTGCCTCGTTTGATTCTAACCTTGAAGTGCATTTGGCAGATGCCGGAGTCACAGGCCATCCGCCTTTTGGAGGGGCGACTGGCCGAGCAGGAGGTGGAGCTGACGAGGCTCCGGGCCGAGGTCAGGACACTGGTAAGTAGCATTAACCCTTGAATTTGATTTGATTTGATTCGATTGCTGACCAATATATGTGAATGTAGAGGGCGGAGCAGCAGAGGGTGCGGGCGAGCCATGATGCAGGGGCGAGCTCGTCCGCCCAGCCAGCCAGAGGGGACCTGGCGGTCCGCCTACAGGAGGCCCTGGATAGGGCGAATGAGCGGATCCAGGAGCTCGAGGCGGAGGTAAGACACTGAACCAAACCTGAACACTTATGATTTGATTTGATTTGACGTGTTCGCTTTTTTTTTGGTGTGCAGCGACAGGCAGGAGGAGTAGCGACCCTCCAGGCGCAGGTGGAGGCCCTGCGTCTGGATCTATCGAGGATGGAGGGTCGTATGACCGCGTTCCGGGATAGCGCGAGGGATGCGGAGGCCGAGAAGATACAGGCCATCGAGCCCGGGTGCAGGCTGTCGCGGACCTGGAGTTCTGAAGAACGGGTGTTGAAGAAAACGCCGGGAGCAGCAACGACAGACTCAGCAGGAGGCGGCCGGGAGGATGGGGTCCGTGTTCGGGTCTCTTGATGACATCGTGTCATTGGGAGATCCGTCCGTCGGACGAGGAGCGGGAGCACGCCCAGAGGCTTCCACTGCGACGAGACCTCCCGTCCCAGACAGGCGTCGGGAGAGGGAGGAGGAGGAGGTCAGCAGCTCGCGTAGGCCGAGGCCTAGCGAGAGGGTGAGAGGAGGAGGAGTGAGTTTTGTACCACCAGGGGTGTGCCCCTGTCATGATATGTACAGAACTTGATCATTATAGTGAAATTGTGGACTTTTGTCATTTGCACTTGAATGGTTTGCTTCTGTTCTTTGGTTCCTGCATCCTGTATCCACAACACTTAAAGGAAACGAGTTAGTGTAGATCTGTTTTTAGCCCCTTGCCTACGATATACCTTTCTTGAGATCTGGTCAAGGGGCTAATTTCTAATCAAAGATAGGAACATAATAAAATAACTAAAAGGGGAATATGCACATGCATTTTTTGTTTTGTTGTTTTCTTATTTTTTTTTTTGTGTTTTTGTTTTTGATAAGAAAATAAGGAGAATGTTAGTATATATACATGGTACCACTAATTTTTTTTGATTTTTGTTTTTTTTGATTTTTTTTGGCTTTTGAAAATAAGGGAGAAAATTCGGGAGAAAATATGTACAACGTGAAATATATACATCAAGGGACTCTCTTTTTGTTGCTTTTGCATTCTTGTATTTTTTTGGATTTTTGGACTCTAAGACACATATTCATCACATGTTGCGGTATAGGGTTTACACGACCTACTTAACCACAGAGGTCAAAAGTAAGGAGGGACGTGCATGTAATTTTTGATGTTAGGCATTGCCCCTAGCCTTCTTGATGTTTTCCACCACGGGAAGTCTTATACGATCAAATTGCCCCTAGAGGGAGAAATGGGAAGAAAAGTATAGAAAATCATGTATGACTTTGGTTCAAACTACTTTTTGTTTCCAAACCGACATCTCATATTAAACAGACTTGGTCAACCATTGTTTTCAGGGGGATTTTTTTATTTTATTTCTGATTTCTGGGGTGGAGGCACGTACTTTTTGCTACCTCCTTGAGTTGGTCAGCCTTTTTCCGGGTACGTACTTTTTGCTACCCTTTTTTGACCTTCTGGCTTTCCTTTTCCCCTTTTGAGGCTTGATTTGACATTTTGCCCCTTGCTTTCATTAGTTGCCCCTGTTTTATGGTGACCTTGTCCTTTTAAAAGAGAGTGGGTGGTCCCCTACTCGTAGTTTGTTCCACTTCCAGACACGACCGAGTGGGAAAAGAATAGGGGAAGCATATTGACCGGATGAGACCGCCCAAGTGTACTTGTGATTTTCCAGTTAGGGGTAGTACTCCAACATCGTGTGGTGTGTGAATAAACCTTTCCTTACTAGTGGCCATATGGAAGAGTAAAGAAAGTATACCCGCACCTTAACAAGTGATGAATGACCGACTTGACGGACTGACTGACTGACTAAGGGTAGAATTTCTTGAGGTAGACTGCATTCCAAGGGTGCGTTAGCTCAACTCCCTCGGCATCCACTAACCTATAAGCGTTCCCTGAGTATGCTTCTTTGACAATGAACGGACCCTCCCAATTTTCTTGTAATTTGCTCCTGGGACCTGGTGCCTTTAAGATTTTACGCTTAAGGACCATCTCACCCACTTCGAATTTTCTCTCAAGAACTCTTTTGGCATAAAAACGTGCAATTCTCTGACGATAGACTTGTGCATGGTCAGCCGCTATCATTCGCCTTTCATCTAAGAGTTCAAGTTGTGCCAACAAGGCTTCCCGACGTTGATCAGGATCAAGTTCGGAATCCAATTGAACTCTAAGCGAAGGGACGAAGATCTCATATGGGAGTATCGCATCCGATCCGTATGTCAAAGCATAGGGGGTTTGCCCCGTAGGAGTGCGGACGGAGGTGCGATAAGCCCAAAGAGCTTCAACCAAGCGATCTGGCCAGTCAGCATTGTTGTGAGATTTGCATGTTTTCTTTATGATTTTAATGAGAGTTTTGTTAGTAGCTTCAGCTTGTCCATTACCTTGTGGATAATATGGTGATGAATGATGCAAGTTAATGCCATATTTACCACACATGTCGCGAAGCTCCTGTGAAGTGAATTGCGGTCCGTTGTCGGTGACGATGTCCCGAGGTACACCAAATCTCGCAAGGATGTTGCGCTTGATGAACTTGACGACCGTTGAAGCTTTGACTTCTATGAATGCTTCTGCTTCAGCCCACTTTGTGAAGTACTCCGTGGCGGTCAGAATGAAGGACTTCTTCCGATTTCTCCGTTCTGTCCGCAAGAGGACCGACCACGTCAATGCCCACATGGCGAAAGGCCATGGTGCGATGAGAGGGTGAAGAAGAGGAAGGAGCATGAATTTTGTCACCGTGTAATTGGCATTTAGCACAGTGACGGACAAAATGGCGACAGTCCTCTTCCATGGTGGGCCAATATAGTGTCTTAGCAATTCTGGGCGATTGCTCTACCATTAACATGGCCACCACATTCACTAGAGTGAGCGGCTTCAACAACATCTTGAGATTCGATTTCATCAAGGCAACGGATAGACCCCACTGAGACTTTTTGTAGAGAATGCCACCTATGATCTTGTAACGCTCAGAGACGCGACGAATTGCCCGTCTATCGGCCGAGGTGGCATAATCAGGGAAGGATCCATCTTTGAGAAAGTTTTCGATGTCAAAATACCAGGGATGGCCATCTTCAAGGTCAATTTCTGGCTCTTTAGAAAGCGCATGGACCCGAAGGGACGGAGAAGGATGCATGAGCTGAGAGAACCACGGATCGACAGGGGAAGGGACTCTTAACCTCTGAACAGAGACGGTTTCAGACGACTTTCCCAAAGGAATGGGAATGGAAGACGCGAGGGAAGCAATGGAATCCCTAGGATATTTTGGGCCCTAGGAGTGTGAACTAAAGTGAGCTTCCTAAACTGCCGGACTACTTTTCCTACCAATTCTTGGTATGGTTTTAGCTTGGGATCCCGGGTCTGGTACTTACTGAGGGATTGCCGGAGTATCAACTGCGAATCTCCAATAATCCTTAACTCCTTGACTCCGAGCAATAAAGCCATTTTCAGCCCGACTAGGAGAGCCTCGTACTCAGCCACATTGTTCGTGGTTCGGAAGGTTAACTGATAGGCGTGCGGTATGACTACCCCTTCCGGTGAGAGGAGGACTGCCCCTATCCCACACCCTTTAGAATTGAGCGCCCCATCGAAGTAAAGCACCCACGAAGGTTCACCATCAATAATGGCTCCTAACTCTTCATCGGGAAAGCTTTCATCAACGGGGAGTATAAAGGTAAGGGATGGTGGGCCAAATGCTCAGCTATGGCATGCCCCTTGATTGACTTTTGGTTGACATAGGTGATATCAAATTGGTTAAGGAAGCTTTGCCACCTCATCACCCTCAGTCAGGACGGGCTTCTCGAGCAAGTACCGAATAGTGTCCATACGCGCCAGAAGTTTTACTTCATGAGCCAAGAAATAGTGCTTCAACTTCTGGGCAACCCAGACGACGGCCGCGCACGTTCTTTCCATGGCGGTGTACTTCTTTTCAGCCTCATTGAACAACTTGGATAAATAGTATACCGCTCTCTCCTTCTTCTCGTCGTCGTATTGGGCCAAAACCGCTCCAGTTGAATCTTCTGTGGTTGACACATAGAGCAGTAAAGGCTGACCCGGGATCGGAGGAGCGAGAACAGGGGGATTAAAAAGATAGCTCTTCAATTCATCAAAGGCCTTCTGACATTTATCGCCCCACTTAAACTTCTCCTCTCCTCTAAGCATCTCGTAGAAGGGCTTACAACGGATTGAATGCTGGGAGATAAACCTCCGAATAAACTGGAGTCTGCCAATTAGCCCTCTAACTTCTCTGATATTCCTAGGAGGAGGCATGTCGATTATTGCTTTGGCCTTGTTAGGATCAATTTCAATTCCCTGCTTGCTAACGATGAACCCAAGCAATTTCCCCGAAGAGACACCAAAGACGCACTTCTTGGGGTTCATCTTAAGATTGTGTTCTCTAGACCTTTGGAGAACTACCCGGAGGACTTCGGCATGGCCATGTCGAGTTTTTGATTTTACCAAGACATCGTCCACATAGACCTCCATGTGCACATGCATCATGTCATGAAAAATTGCTATCATTGCCCTTTGATAGGTTGCTCCCGCATTCTTCAATCCGAAGGGCATGACGACATAACAGTAAGTCCCCCAGGGCGTTGTAAATGAAGTTTTCTCCTGGTCTTCCTCCGCCAAGCGAATCTGGTTGTACCCAGAGAAACCATCCATAAACGACAAAAGCTCGAAGCCGGCAGTATTGTCCACTAGGACATCTATGTGTGGGAGAGGGAAATCGTCCTTGGGCAAGCACGATTAAGGTCACGGAAATCTATATAGATCCTAACCTTACCGTCCTTCTTCATTACAGGGACGATATTAGCTACCCACTGTGGATATAGCACAACCCTAATAAATTTGGCTTTGTGCAACTTGTCAACCTCCTCTTTGATCTTGAGTGCCAGCTTAAGATGTAGTCTTCTCAACTTTTGCTTGACGGCCTTTGCGTCGGCTTTTAGGACCAAACGATGCTCAACCAAAGAGGTGTCGAGTCCCGGCATGTCCTCATAAGACCAAGCAAATCCGTCGGAAAATTCTTTGAGAATGGCTACCAGAGCTTCTTCTTCTTCAACACTCAAGTTGGCACTAATCAAAACTGTCTTCGGGGATTCTTCAGTGCCAAGGTTGACTTCTTTAGTGGGCTCGTCAGCAGCTCGTCGAACCTCTTTGTGCCATCCACATAGGGGCTCACTGGGTCCTCTTCTCCTAACCCAGGATCTCCCGACTCATCTTTTTCCTCAAAATCTAGTAGATAAACTCCTAAACCATCATCTACGGAGTCACCTTCTTCAAAATCCGACTCGACGAGAGCAGGATCCTCAAGAAATTCTGGCACCTGACTTAACTTAGCACATCTCTCAGCCAAGGCCATAACAAAACGGGCAGGAACTTGCCTACCCCTCTCCTTGCGTACACATGGCTGAGAGGAACTAGACTCTCCTAGACTTAAACCAGACTCTAGACTAGCCTCTAGACCTGACTCTAAACTAGAATCTAGACCACTATTTACATGACTGCTATGTACAAAACTATGTACAGGGAAGTGCCCCTAGAGGGGCAAGAGGAAGAGGAATTTAAGCCAGGAAAGCGTCGGCCCCTGGCGAGCGGAAGAGGTTCCAGAGAGGAGGGGTGCTCAATGGAGACCTCGGATTCCAATTTTCAAAATTGGCATTTTTTTTTGGAGTCAAGGCCAAGAACCCATGAGTTGCTGACTCAAGGTAACCTCGACTGGCGGATGAGGGATGGAAAGAGGACAAGAGGAGAAAGAAAGGGATTAGAGGTGGATGGAGGAACTAATTGTGTGGTGGCGAGCTCACAGCAGTGGAGGGAGATGAAGATGATGTTGATGATGATGGGGGAGAAGGGAGATCAGAGCCAAAGAGGGAGAGGAGGCCAAAATCGTCGAAAATGTCTTCTATTTGGGCATCCTCTTTCTCTCTTCATCCTCACTCTCAGAGCAAGGAATTTCTTCTATTACGGGCTCCTGGTCCCCAGCTGGTTGGCCCCTGACAAAGTGCTCCTTCAAAGTCCAGGTAAGGGGTTGATATGGTATAAATGGGTCCGGATGGACAGGGTCTGGGTGGAACCTAGACCGGCTTTGGGTAACAACCTCCTAATTGCCTGAACGCTCTGGATCTCTCCCTTTTCATCCGTGCCAACCCGAGGCCATGAACATAGCCGATGTTGGCCATCACTTCCCAACCCTTTCCCGGTGGACATGGAACATGGGGTTCTATAACAGGCCGGGGAGGTTGGCTAAGCTCACAGGGTGTGGGGAAGTCAAAGAGAGACATGACTGGCTTCTTCCCCTTATCCGGAATGAAAAGGTGCGGCATTTGCTCAGTGACCGCATTGAGGGTCTCCAAGATGGGATACTCTTGATCTTGATCACCCGCCCATTGAAAGGAAATTTGAAGCATTGGTGGGCGGTGGAAGGGACCCTAGAGTCTATTCTATCCAAGGACCATCGAGAATGGCCTTGTAGGCCGGATCGACGTCAAGAACTAGGAACTCAGTGGACATAGTGACAGGTCTGATTCCTAATTTAAGAGCAATTTTGCCTTTGGCAACCCTTTTAGAGTTGTCATAGGTGGCGATGATGGAGCAACTTTTCTCCAGATTCTCTTCCCCTAAACCCAACTGCTTAAGGGTCTTCATCGGACAGACATTAATGGATGCCCCGTGTCGATAAGAGTGGAGTCCACCGAAACCCCATTGAGATTGATGGTGAGACAAGAGGGAGCGAACGACACTCGGGGGTGGCGAGATCCTTGTCCGAGAAAGAGATTGAGGGTCCTTGGGTGAGGGAGAGAATGGCGCCGGTGACCCCACTAGGAGGGAGATCATCATTGACCATGACCTTCTGGAGGAACTGGAGGAGAGTGGATTGATGTGATGGCGACCTCCGAATCAATTCTAAAATAGACACCCTCACGGGTGTCTATCAAGATGTTGGAGAATATCATATCGGTGCCGGCCGGGGGTGGAGCCCATTATCCTCCTCATCTT
This sequence comes from Colocasia esculenta, assembly GCA_014218235.1. Lineage (NCBI taxonomy): Eukaryota > Viridiplantae > Streptophyta > Magnoliopsida > Alismatales > Araceae > Colocasia > Colocasia esculenta. The sequence continues at coordinate 15,216,310 of CM024762.1, read as the reverse complement.
GGGATGCCGCGGAGGTGGAGGAACAATCCGGTTTCGGAGCATGACATGCACGGCCTCCTGAGACTGAGGACGGATGAGCTGGAGGGGGTCGGGAGGATGACTCATGGCAAGGGGAGTGAGGATAGTGGGGATGAGCATCTTGGGAGGACGGATGAGCACTAATGGTCTCTCCTCAAAGATAGCATCTACCGAGATAAAAGGCTCCTGAGACTCGGCAGTGGGACAAGGGTACCATTCTTCGAAACCTTCTACCCCCCACTGTGCTCTCTCCTCACAACCCGAGGTCCTAGGTGTACCATGGTATGCATGCTCTCATGGTTTTTAGAGGAGAGGGATTGTTGCTTTGGTGGTTGGGGAGAGGGTACTGAAAATGCCAAGGTCCTTTGGTGTACCTAGACTTTGCTATGGCCACCTTGACGTCATCCCAGTTGATTCTACCTTGGTCATTCATATCATAGACCCAGTCACGGAACGTAAAGCAATGTTGATGAAGTGACCATGAGTCCTATGGTATGGACAGTACTTGGAGGTGTCTACCCTTGAATTGGTGTTCTCCCTTTGTGGGGGGAGTTGAATTGCATCACAGGACATGAGGCGAAGAATACGTCCTCGAGAGGTCTCAGGGAGAGAGGGTAATGTGACCTTCTAGGGCCAGGTCGGTGTAGCCAGCAGGAGGAGGAACGGCAGAGTAAGGCTTGGAGGGGTGAGATGGGAATTGGTGAGGGTTGAAGGAGGATGGGAGGATTTGTTGGGAGGCCTCAAAGGCTGGCTGCAGGCACTGACAGACTCATTGATGGTCACCCCCTCGGTGGTGGGTGCCGCGGGAGCCTTACATGCCTTTGGCTTCCCTTCGAAGAAATGTGGGAGAGAGGAGTCTTTGATTTGGGTCTGGACCACCCTAGCTCGGTTGTATAGATGCGCGAATGAGGGGAACTCACTCAACATCAAGATGGAACGGAGAGCGGGGGTGGTGTTGGTAACCAACATAGTTATGGCCTGGGACTCCGGGATAGGAATATCTGCCCTCGAGGCCATGGACCTCCATCAGTTGGTATAAGTGACAAAGTCTTCGTTCGCCTTCATCTTTTCCGCCACCAAGTCGGGGAGTGTAGGGATTGAGTGGCCATGTATGAGAAGTGAGAGATGAATCGCTCGGAGACTATGTCGAAATTAACCAGGTTCGCGCGGGTAAGAGGTGAACCACCTCAAAGCTTCCCTTCTAACGATTGTTGGAAGAGGTGAACTAAAGAACCCGTCGTACAGACACCGGTGGGAATCCATGGTGAATCCGCTAGATGACTGGGGGTCAGAGGTCTCGTCGTACTTGCGATACTTCGGGGCCTTGAAGCCCGGAGGGAAGTAAGCGTTGGGGAGCTTGCAGTAGTTTTGTAGTGAATGAGGTTTGGAAAGGGACAGAGATTCAGCCAAGAGTTTCCGAATAAGACCCTCTGTCTCAGACCGGGACATGGATTAGGATTGAGCGGGAGGAGTGGTTTGGACATAGGATGGGTGGATGGGTGGAGGATTGGGGTAGAAGTAGGTAAAGGAGTGGGAGGAATAGGAGTGGAGATAGGGATAGGGGATACATGAATTTGGGAAGGGGTGAGAGGCCTAGGAGCGGGCCTAGATGAGGAAGCATAGAAAGGGGAATGGGATGGAGGGGAAGGAGAAGCCGCTGCCCGAATGGTATGCTTGGAAAGCATAGAATGATATCGTCGGGCGAATAGCGGGCATGAGTTTGGAAAACTCGGGTCCTCTTAAGTACTTTGGGGATGAGTGGGGTTGACCCTCAAACTGACTTCCTCATGTCGGCCTGGGAGGATGATTGGACTGATTCCTCGGGCTGATTGTTAGTGTTTATCATACCGACAACTTCATTGACATTCATCATACTCAAATGTCGGTTCATTAGCCATATTAACAGGATCCAACCAAGTGTCCATTAGCACACAACCTACTTTTTTTTTGAAATGGTTTAAGTTGAAGTGATTACACTGTTTTCAGCAGAAGTATGGATTTCTACCAAACAACGTTATCAAACAACATCCCCAAACTTTTAAAGATCAAAGTTGTGTATTTACTTGAATTGATTTAAAAGGCCGTTCTCTCAAGTCTCACTTGAATCCCGGTGAGTAGGTGAGCTAGACAGGGAGGGTAAAGGTCCTCCTGCCCGTACCGTGAGGGAATCCACGGAATTTAGGGACTTACAGAGTTTCCTTGGAGCCAACCCGATTTACCCGAGAGGGAATCCCGAGTAAAAGGTTGTAAACCAAGGAAGGGTGATCCTAAAATGTGAAGGGAGGCTAGCAGAGGTGAGAAAAGGGACCCCCAGAGACTGTGGACTGTTAGTAGAAACAGTAAGCAAACAGAAACAAAAATCACAACAAACAATAAAAAAAATAGGGAAAAGCATGCTTCTGTGAAACTAAACGACCAGCATGTGGACGCACAGTTCATGATTAGAGAATAGACGACATGATCGACGGATGCTAACAGACAATAAATGACAAGGGAGATAGACGCTAAAATAAAATTAACGGCAGGAACGCTAGACGTTTACCCGTATAGGCGGCAAGATCTCCTGCCGTCTACCCGGTCACAGTAAGACCACAGTGGCAGAAGCTAGTCTCACCGTGATCGCCTGAAGAGAGCTGTAGACGGTTCGTTTCCGCTCCGTCACCGGATCTCTCGGATGCTTGCGGACACCGCCGGACTCTCGTTGGCGATGAAGGGGTCGCCGGTTGACCACGTTGACCCTCCGGTTGACTGAGTTGACTAGAAGGAAAATGAAGCAAACAAGCGAAACAAAGGGGATTTGGTGATCGCCAGGGCCTTACCTGTGCCCAGGGGTTGCTGTGATCACGTCGGTGCGTGGCCTCGCGTGCGGGTGATGGTGGGACTTCAACTTCTCCTCCTTCGACCAGCCAAAGGAGAAGAGCTCCGTAGTCTCCTGCGGGTCGTTCCTGCCAAAACAAAGACTCTATTAGACTCTAGGGAGTGTGGTAATGCTCAAAACGAAGTATGAAAAACCCAAAAGGAAAGTCCCGTACCGGTTGCAGACTTGAGAAGAGGGGTGGCCAAATGCTATGACCACCCTTCTTCCCTCCGTTTTTGTTGGGAAACCCCTTTCTGGTGTGTAGGAAGGTGACCTACATGCCTAGGGTGAGTGGGAAGGTGTGTGCAACATGCAAACTAGCTAAAAAGTAAGTAAGAGAAGAGAGAGGGAAGGAGGTGTAGATCCTCGTTGTTGATGTTGTAGCTCCTTGCAAAGACTCCTCCAGCTCCAAAGCAAGCCTCCTGGACTCCCAAGTGTGGAGAGAGTGAAGAGGATGAGTGATGGAAGGTTGGGTAAGATTTTGTCTCTCCTCTCTCAAGCTTTAGCATATGGACGTCCAGCCTCTCCTTACTGGTTCAGAGGGCTCAAGGGAGGTATATAGACAGTGGAGCTCGGGTTGAGAGCATTGGATGCCCAAGTGTGAAGAAACACACTTGCACACTTGGCAATCCATGCATTAAAGGTCCACCAATGGGGAGAGGCCAAGTAGGATTTTTACTGGGTCAATGGGGTGCCTAGGTGGCCTATATACCCGTTGGGAACGGCTACATGCGTTGCATGGCCGAGAGAATGGTGCAAGTGGGCTGGAATCTTGGGGTAGTTGCGCAGACCAGGTAAACCCTATTGACGTCCAGAGATCAGGCCGCCAACCACATGCAGACGTCCATGGATGTGGACGTCTGTAAGGGTCAGCGTCCAGGGGGATTGTCGCCAACCAGTAGTCGGCGGCCATCGATGCTGCTGTCTACATGGGATCCGAGGCTGGTCAACAAATGGTCAAACGAGGCTTAATGGGACAAAAGAGCCTTGCGGGAGATGGGCCAAATCTCGCGTCTACAGTAAGCCTTTTTGAAAAAGCTGTTAGAACCTCCGAAGCATTGGAATTGATCCATTCTGACGTCTGTGAACCAATGAGTGTTAGAGCTTGCCATAGATATTACTATTTTCTCACATTTATTGATGATTTTTTACTGTACAGATATGTATATTTGATTGCTCATCACTATGAAGTGCTGAATTGTTTCAAGCATTTCTTAGCTAGAGTTGAAAATCAAAAGGAGAGGAGTGTCAAAGCTCTTCGGACAGACCGTGGACGTGAATATTTGTCGAATCAGTTTTGATCATTATGTGAAGAAAAAGGTATACATCGGCAACTCTCTATTCCATATACTCCGCAACAAAATGGTGCTGCTGAACAAAGGAATAGAACAATGCTTGACATGGTTAAGTCAATGATGGCGCAGACAAATCTGTCAATCTCTTTTTGGGGAGATACTTTGTTAACTGCTGCCTACATTCTTAACTGAGTGCCCTCGCAATCAGTTCCTTCTACCCCATATGAATTGTGGCATGGCTACAAACCGGACTTAAATTGTTTACGTCCATGGGGATCAACTGGATATGTTCATGACATCACAAGCAAGTTTAGGAAACTTGGCCTACGAGCCCAAAAGTTTATCTTTATCAGATATCCTGAGAGCTCAGTGGATTATGTCATGTATGGACATTATCCAGATGGAGGAATGATAGAGCGTGAGGTCCGAGATGTTGTTTTCTTAGAGAATGAATTTCCTTGTGACGACCATCCTTACACCGGTACGGTTATACCAACCCACGTCGATATAGAGAGTGTTGCCACAGTGGGACATTTACCCATCACATTTATTAGGTCGAGATGTACATAAATATGAACACATAACAGCGGAATAAAAGAACTGGAAATAAATATCTTATTCCATCATCCACATTTATCCACAGTCTATATAGTACAAAAGAAAGTAACTATTTCATAACTGAGAAATTTAAAATGAAGTACATTGTCCACAATTGACATCCACAATTTCATTACATGGTTCCAATGTAATACAAAGTCTTCCTTTATTACATACTATGAAATAAAGTACAATGTTGCTATCTCCACAAGTAATCTCCTACTCTCGCTCCGAGTCACTCCGAACCAACTTCTCGGAAGAAGTAGAGACACCTGCAACTGTACGCTAAAGCAAGAATGAGTCCAAAGACTCAGCAAGTAATTCCATGCACACTATACTTACATACATCACATGAATCTTTATCTTTTACACAAACAACTAACATATATAACATGGATTTGACAACCTTAAACAAAGAAAGCCTAACATGATGCTTCTACAATTTCATGGTACATGGAACAAATATTGAATTTCTTTCACAACAAGTAAACCTATACATGATTTCTACACATTCCTTAACCCATCCGATCATTTTAAACTCAATTAATTAAGCAATTATACACCGGTGATTAACATGAATTCTACACATTAGGAAAAACAATACTTCTAGCATGGATTCTATATTCATTTCCATATACTTAACACAAATATAAACATGATAGCTTGCTGTTTGGTCAAAATTTTAACATATTCATAACATGGTTTACAATTTCACATGCTCTCACATTTATTCTACGATCACATGCTTCTTTACACTTTATACAATTTTCACAATTCGCATACACAATTCATATTATTCTCATTAAGATGCCGTGACACATAGTCCAAACCACCTCTAGAAGGACACACACTTATCACATCACACACATATCTATCACCTAGGCATTTCAGTGATAAATCTTAGTTACTACGCAGAACCGGGAGAAGCACTCTCCACCCTAACCAGTGGTACTTGTCCACCTCCAGGATTTTATCCCAATGCCCATGGGATTTCACTCACATATGAACCTTCATGTAGGAACTTTACTATGGTACAGTTCCTCAGCCCTCTAAGGTAGCAATGTCACCCATTGGCACAATTACACATTTTCTATTTTTAACACACTTTAATTACACACCGTTTAACACACTATTCTCATATTCACACATACTTACATGGTTCAGATTACATAGTATGGTACTACTGTTAACAGAGTTAAACCAATTATACACTAATCCTAATCATGCTATAATTATCTAATTGATCACTAATTATATTAAACATGCTTTGATTGATCATTTTATCATGGAAAATAAAAATGTTTATCTACTATCATCCATTCAGCACTAAATTTTAACTACATATTGGGTACAGATTAATCATCATGTATGTAAATTTTCATATTTTTCGGAAATACACACTATTTATGAAAATTTGAGCAATATATCACACAACTTGTCAATAATCATATTTATATGATTCACAGTATTACAACTACAATGACCATCCTATCTCATGTATTTGACAGTCATGAAGTCATACAAAATTTCCAGGAATTTAGTCAACAACACCCTATTTATTTGTAAATTTAAACAGGAAACACATGCTCATTGTTTTATACTCCAGAAAATTTAATAATTAACACAGAGGTCAGAAATTTACCCAATTTTTATAGCATAATCTCACACATATTCAAATGTTACAAAAATTTCTTTCATCACAAATCAACACAAAACCATGCAAACAATAATTAATAGGATTAAAATATGTTCAATACCACATTGCAGATAATTTAAATAATCATTACAGTGAACGGAAATTTACCATAATTTCCTGTCATGATCTACCATAGATATTTAACAATAGAACAATTTTTACCATATATCCTCATGCGCAAAAATCCAGAAAATAGATTATAAAGGGGCAACAGTTCACTGTTCTTGCCTGAAGAACTCAGCGGCAAGGGGGTGACCGCTTACCCAGTTAACGGCAACATAAGTGGCCGCCAACCTTGGATCTTAATGGCAGGGGATCTTGCCGTTAAGTTCCTGTCTATGCAAAACACAGACTGAACGCCAAATCTGATAGAAAAGGAGGTTCCAGGACACGATTAAAAATCGGAAAAATTACCTAGGACCTACTAGACGCATGTAGGGATAACGTGAATGGTTTACTTGCCTTCAGAAAAATCTATAAATGGGGATTTAGGTCGAAGAAGCCCTCTTCGGACAGAGCCAAAGAGCCTTCAAATCCTCCCCGATCCGGCTGCCGAGTTGATCTTTGAAGTATACCGGAGTCAGGAAGACGATCCTCGATGTCTAGGCTTCCTCCCAGTCGAAGAAGAATGCCGGATGAAGCCTCAAATCGCCGGATCCACGGGTCCAAAGATCAGGTTTCGCACATGAAAGTTAGGGTTTTTGACAAAAGAGCCAAAAAGACCCAACAACGCCCCAAACTGAGTCTTTTATAGAGTTAGGGTTGAAGACGCACTTGGGGTAGGCTAGGTTACCGTTGGAGAACGGTTTCCTAAACTAGGGGCGACATTTTCGCTGGCGTTTCCGAATCTGAAAACGCAACAGATCTGGGAGACTAATGTCAACATCACTGGCTGCCAATATGGAGTTGGCGTCCATCGATGTGGCCACTGACTCACCATCAACGTCAACCCATGTTGACGCCAACAGGTCGTCAGCACAGAACTTAAAACTGTAGAAAATCATATTTACACCATACAAATACATAAAATATACAATGTACATTTAAAAAATAGTACTATGCATGAAATGTAATTTATATATATATATATATATATATATATACACAATAGGTATACATACCTAAATCTACGTCAATCTATCAATTAGTTTATTTACATACACATATTTAGATTTCTATACATACAAACATCTATTTCTATCATAAGCAAACACCTATACTAGAGAGCAAAATTCTAGGGCCTTACACCCTCTCCCCCTTAAAGAAACTTTGTACTCGAAGTTAGACTGACAATACTCAAACAACTGAGGATACTTCTTCTTCATTGCGTCCTCAAGTTCCCAAGTAGCCTCCTCTCGCGAGAAGTTGCGCTATAACACCTTCACCGATGCAATGCTCTTGTTCTGGAGATGCTGAACCTTCCGGTCAAGAATAGCTACTGGTTGCTCCACATAAGAATGATTTGGCTGGATCTCCACTGGCTTATGGCTAATAACATGAGATGGATCTCTGACGTACCTTCTGAGCATAGATACGTGGAAAATAGGATGAACACTAGCTAACGCTGGGGGTAAAGCTAGCTCATATGCCACGTTGCCCAATCGTCTGAGAATCTCATACGGGCCAATGAATCTCGGACTTAAATTACCATGCCTGCCAAATCTAACTACACCACGAGTAGGCGAAATCTTCAAAAAGACATGCTCACCTACCTCAAACTCCAAATCCTTCCTCCTGTTGTCGGCATAACTCTTCTGCCTATCCTGTGCCGCAACAAGCCTCTTCCTAATCAATTGGATCTTATCTGAAGTCTCCTGAACTAACTCCAGACCAATTAGTTGCCTATCTCCAGTCTTCTCCCAACATAAAGGAGATCTACAAGGCCTACCATACAACGCCTCAAATGGAGCCATACCAATACTCGCATGGAAACTGTTGTTGTATGCGAACTCCACAAGAGGTAAATGGAGCTCCCAATCATCCTTCCAATCCAGTACACACGCCCTCAACATATCCTTGAGCGTCTGGTCGGACTGTCCATCTGTCTGGGGATGAAACACCAAACTGAGCTTCAGCTCCGAACCTAATGCATCCTGAAGACCCTTCCACAACCTCGAAGTAAATCTCGGATCTCGATCCGAAATAATCGACTTCGGGACACCATGCAATCTAATAATACTACTAATATACAATCTAGCTAAACTCTCTACTGACTGCTTCTTCTTCATAGGCAAGAAATGCGCAGTCCTTGAGAATCTATCTAACACTACCCAAATCGAGTCATTACCCCGTCTAGATCGAGGCAAACCCGTAACAAAATCCATAGTGATAGCTTCCCACTTCCATACTGGAATCTCCATCTTCTGCATAAGCCCAGATGGTCGCTGCCGCTCTGCCTTCATTTGCTGGCACACAAGACATCTAGACACATACTCCGCTACATCCTTCTTCATGCCAGACCACCAAAAAGATCTCTTCAAATCCTGGTACATCTTAGTGTTACCCGGATGAATAGAGAATCTAGACCTATGAGCCTCTTGTAATACATGCTCACGGACATCCACGATGTCTGGAACATAAACACGGTGATGGAATCTAATCACACCATCCTCATCACGAGCAATGCCTACCTTGCCCACTAACCCTTGGAGTCTAGGGTCGGCTTTTTGTTGCTCGATCACCTCATCCAACACCGAAGACCTAATGGACAACTGAGCTATAAAAGCCTGACACAAAGATGACTCTAACTCAGTCATTGCACACGCCGCATCCTCCAACATCTTCCAATCCTGCTGGAGCGATAACCTCTTCCTACTAAGGGCATCCGCTACAACATTCGCCTTTCCAGGGTGATACTGAAGGTCGAAGTCATAGTCCTTCAGAAACTCAATCCATCTTCTCTGCCTCAGGTTTAATTCCTTTTGGGAGAAAATATATTTCAGACTCTTGTGGTCAGTGAACACCTCAAATCTGACACCATAAAGATAGCGTCTCCAGATCTTCAGTGCATGCACCACTGCCGCAAGCTCTAAATCATGAGTCGAATAGTTACGCTCATGCTCCTTCAATTGACGAGAAGCATATTGTAGCAAACTTGATTTTTCAAATCAATAAAAATAAAAAAAATTTATTTAAATAAATGAGATAAAATGATTTAATTGAATTAAAAGAGGAATAAATAGAATTAGAATGATTTAAATCAAAGCCCATTAGGCTAAATTATTAAATGGGTTATCCTAATGGTCCAAACATGGTTTATTGGGCCCAAAAGAGGAAAGCCCATCATGGGATGGGAAGTAATTAGGTTAAATTCGTACCTAATTAATTAATAAATGGAAAAATGGTCAAATTAACTATTAAAATAAGTCATATCTATCCTAAAAAGAGTCCTACACTTACCCTAAACCTTTACCCACAAAATTGGATCCCTTCCCAACTCTAGTAGGTGGATAAATAAGAGAAAGTGGGAGATAAAGAAGGAAATTTTGAGTTTAATGGAAGGGAGGACTCTTATAATGGTTAGGACTCCTATAGTTAGCCATATACACCAAAAACTCATCCCTAGCAACCCATTTTCGTGGCTGGAACTCTGGAGAACGAGGAGAAGGGCTGGAGACAAAGGAGTAAGGAGGAGGAGGCTAGAACAAGGAGGAGTTTTTCAATTTTCATCACTAAACTAGGGTTTTCTTACTCCACGAAAAAGGTTGGCAATCTCTCAAGCAAAAATCGTGTAAAAATTATCCTAGGTAGCCTTCATGTACCTCTTCAAAAGCCCTATGGTTTTGTTGTATTCTGTTCATCCATTTGGGCGAATTTAATTCATGAAACCCTACTATTACCATGAACCTGAAATCTCATATTTTCTATAATCCCCTGCACGTACTTGTTCCCATGCTATGAGAAAATTCTCATTGATACTACAGTGCAATAACTTTCAAACGCCCCTAGTTTCGTTCTATTTCGATCTCCCATGAGGGAGAATTAATTCTTTGAATCCTTGTCAAATATATGCACCCAACCTTTGATGTTTGCTTGTGAACCTTGTTTATACTTGACTTCAGATCATGAGAAAATTATCATAAATACTAAATCTTGTTATATTTTGAACGCCCATGTTTTCGAAATTTTTCGTCATGTATCCATCATTAATTAATTCGTTGAACCCTAACTGCGCATGTTTAGGTCACTAAAAAGTAACCCGATCAATGCATGTCTAAATCTTGTCTATTTTCAAATTAATCGTGCATGTTGATAGATGTACATGTCTACTTTTGTTTAAAATTGGTTTCGTGCTCTTTGGATCACCGTGCTATTTTATATGAAATTTAGAACGTCTATGTATCATAGAGGACTCGCCCTGGGAAAAAGGGAAAAGGGCAAACCCACCTGGTATCGCGACGGCGCGATCCGCCGCGATATCAGCGGGGTCGCGCCGGCCGATGGCATCGCGTTTAGAATGCGGCAGCCTAAGGCGCCACGATTCAGTCCGGACCGGGCCAGACCGGCCAGGCCCCGTGTCGCGCCCGACCGCCCCGTCGCGACTTGAATCGCGACGGGTAAGTCCGCCGCGTTTCCATGAATCCGACCAGAATGGAAAATTGTGCATATGCCCTGTTGTTTAATCTATATACCCCTTAATTAGCCATGATTAACCCATGTTATAGTGAATTCGACTTGGTAAATTAATAAATGACATTAATGATATAAATTTAATTATTTAAAATGATATTTACACGACTTGTCATATCTTTAAGATTTCTTTACACTTACACACCACACAACATTATTAAATGCCATTTGACCTTGATAAATTATGTAATAATGTATTCGGTAAATTAGTAAAATAAATGACTAAATTACCCTATTTTTATTAAATACAATTATTTTCATTTTATACGAGTATTTTAAATACCGATATCGTTTTCCCTCGGCTTCGAGCACTCGAGGCACGACGGACCCGTTTTCTACACACTTTTTTCTTGACTTGGACCACCTCTCCACCGGGAATACTCTCGACTGGACCAGGGACTCCTTGTCAAGACCTCCGTAAGTCTTCTTGGCTTTGGCGCACGTCCTTAGTCAATGAGCTGGTTTTACCCCAAATCCCGATACACATTAGGGATCAGTACGATCCATGCCTTAGTGTTTTTCCTTCTCGTCTCGGGATCACTCCGAACCATTTGGCCGTGTTAACGACACGACTAAGTGGGTGGTTGTGACTTCTACCAGACTGCTGGCACCCGACTTGGGGCTGTGCAACCGTTACTATCGGAATTTCACGTTGTTTTACAAAATTGTCCCTATCTCATCTAATGTCCATATCCTCTTATCTGTTAACGTTCTCTCTACTCTCTCATCTATCTCGTCTAGTACTCTCTTATCTCTTCTTGGTACTCTATTGGCCATTCGTGTGATTGTCTAAGATAAAAGAAATGACTAATGCCAGCGCAATAAGGCCCGATCAGGTCTTGGGAGGAGCGCCCGAAAAGTGCCAGTGCCCATGGGAGTTAAAATGATCAAGGATGTGTTACGACATGCATCCAGTGCCAGTTTACTATCTAGATTAATCTATGACAATCAAAGTGCTATCTCTACAAGTGCAAGCGTGATTGTTACTAGTGCACCGTTGTGCAATTTACATGTTATAACGTTACATGGCCATTCTATTGTCGTTCTCGTTGTACTATTTTCCCTGTGCCAGTTGCAATTGTTCTCTCGTTATCATGACATTCTCTACATGACTTTACTCTCTAGTTAACCTGCCTTTAAAACATTAACTATTTAAAGCATACTTGTGTTCATGAGATAATAAGTCCTACTGGGCGTTACTCGCTCATCCTGCGTATTTATTTAATGTGTTTCAGGTGAGTCGGATCATGACCACACTCACGAGGATGGGACCGATGAGGAGACTCAAGAGTGACCATTCAGCAACCAGTGCTATCCAGTAGTAGTTTGTTAGTGAGTCAGTTAGTCGTCATGTAATAGTTGATTTTGAATAAAGTACTATGGGCCCTAGTTTTGGCTCTGATACGTTGATGTATTAGTCAGTTTATGAAGATGGTGAGTTATTAGTGAATGTAATGGAGATTGTTGGATTATTAATGAAATTGGAGTTTATTTGGTATTATTCCATTGTGCAATGACTTACATTTATTTCTTGCTCTGTACTATTTAATAACTGTAATCCCACTCCGATATTCCGCGTCGGGGCGTTACAGTTTTGTGGTATCAGAGCCTAGGTTATTCTTAAGTATAGGATGATCTAGGTTTGACTGCCTGACTTAGAGTCTAAATTCCATACCTATGTGAGATGGGTAGAACCGTGGGTAATAAGATAAAATGGATACCCACACGCACAAACTTAGTGCAAACCCAACGACTTACATTTAAATTCTCTTTTGAAGGAACTTAAACAATGGCATCGGAGCGTGCTCAACTCCGTGACATGCACACACAATTCAGAACTCACTCAAGCTCTACTTCAGGCTGCTGGAGCCAACAACAATATACAACAACCGAGCAACTGGTGATTTACATAGAAATTTCCGCAACCTGAATCCGCCTCGATTCAGTGGTACCACAGACCCTGATGAGGCCGAGAACTGGCTCAAGGAGATTGAGCGTATCTTCCGCGTCATGCAATGCGCGGATGGGGACAAGATACTGCTAGCTACTTCCAGTTAGAACGGGACACCCGTGCATGGTGGGAGTCCGTCGAGGCTACCCGAGCAGATGCACAATCACATGGGAGGAGTTTAAGGAGCACTTAAACTCCAAATATTTCTCTGAAAGGGTCCAAGAAAAGGCCCTGAATTCGCTGCACTCAGCAGAGGAACCTGACTGTTGTTGGTATAGCTCAGGGCTCTCCGATTGGCGCGCTATGCCAATCTCTGGTGAGCACAGAGAAGATGAAGGTGAAAAGGTTTTCTTAATGGGCTCAGGCCCGCTTATATCACACAGCTGGAACTTATGGACATTCAGACCTACCCAGATGGTCAAAAGCACAACTACTCGAGGATGCAACCGATCTCACTGATCGCATCAAGTAAATGGTAAAGAAGGAACTAACTTCTGGAGCACCAAGCAAGCCTGCCTACAGCAGAAAAGACCATTAAGTATCACTGATGGGCCAGCCAAGAGCAAAAGCCCAAGTCCCTACTCCTACTACCCCAACAACAAGCCCAGATGCAAACACTGTGACAAGCTTGGTCACACGACAGAAGAATGCTGGAGGAAGGCAGGGCATGCCTTCGCTGTGGGAGCCGAGAGCATCGGATCCCTGAATGCCTGTTACTGAGGGAGAACGAGAAGCGTCCTGCGGGACAAAAGCAGCCAGGAGACTCTAAGCCCTGCAAGAGGTAAGAACCACCGAGGAAGGTGGAGTTGTGGAAGGTACACACTACCTCTCTTTCTCCTCACAGCATTTGTTTTTTGTTTGATATTTCACAGCAACAACTGTCGTTCATGTCACAAGCTTTGCTGATACATTAAATGAAAAACCCACATCCATGGAGTTGAATTACCTGTCCAACACCCTTGGGAGAAAAGGCTCAATTGAATAATACTTTCCATTAGCTGATGTTAAGGTTGGTGAACTCAACCTTAGAGCTGATCTAATCTGTATGCCCAGGAGGGGTACGATGTCATTCTGGGAGCCGACTGGCTATCTACTATGGGCTTGTGTTGATTATAGAAAGGGAAGATTACTTTTAGTGAATTTCCTAAGCTGTCCTTCATAGGACGTAGACACAAGAGGCACTTGTCTCTCGTCTCTACCATAAAGGCACAAAACATGATAAGAAGGGCTGTGTGGCATTTCTTTCCGCAATTGTAGTTGAGAAGAAAGCAACCAAGATATCAGACATTCATATAGTGTAAGAATATCCAGACATGTTTCCCGATGAGCGCCAGACATCCCACCTGAGAGGGATGTAAATTTCTCATTGATCTCGTACCTGGAGCTGCACCGGGTTCACGCCAACCCTACAGGATGTCCCCTGCTGAATTGAAAGAGCAACGATGGAACTTCTAGAAAAGGGTTTCATTAGGCCAAGTACTTCTCCTTGGGGAGAACCAATGTTGTTCGTCAAGAAGAAGGACAATCCATGAGATTATGCATCGATTACAGGCAGTTGAACAATCTCACTATCAAGAACAAATACCCTCTGCCTGCGTGTCGATGAATATTTGATTTATAATCAGGAGCAAAGTAATTTTTCTAAGATTGACCTTAGATCAGGATATCATCAGATGAGGATTAAAGATGCAGATATCTACAAGACAGCTTTCAGAGAGCGTACGGTCATTACAAATTTGTAGTCATGCCTTTTGGGACTACCAATGCTCCTGTAGCTTTTATGCAATTAATAACAACAACTACCCGCCCTACCTTGAAGTTCGTCGTGGTATTCATTGATGATTCTTCATATACTCCAAGACCAAAGGAGCATGAGGAGCATCTGAGGATCGCTCTGCAAATCTTGCGAGACAACCACTCTACGCCAAATTGAGCAGTATGAATTCTGGCTCGAGGAGGTGTCGTTCCTAGGCCATGTCCATTTCCAAGGATGGTATCGCTGTCGACCCTTCCAAGGTAAAGCCGTGCTCAACTGGGAAAGGCCGACCAATGTCACAGAAATCAGGAGCTTTCTTGGACTGGCTGGATATTACAGACGGTTTTCATAAATGATTTCTCCAAGATAGCTGTACCTCTTACGCGTTTACGCGGAAAGAGAATCCTATGTCTGGAGCAAGGAGTGCGAGAAGAGCTTCCAGACACTGAAGCAGTTGTTGACGTCTGCACTTGTCCTCTTACCACGACCATCGGGAGCATGATTCTTAGTCTACACTGATGCATCTGGAATCGTTTAGGCTGTTACTAATGCAGAATGAGAAAGTGATAGCTTATTCTTCAAGGCAGTTGAAGCCACATGAAGTCAATTATCCTGTCCATGACTTAGAGCTAGCTACTGTGGTATTTGCACTCAAAATCTGGAGGCTTACCTATATGGGGAACAATTTATTGTCTACTCCGACCACAAGAGTTTGAAATACTTATTTCTCAGAAGGAGCTCAACATGAGACAACGGAGATGGCTGGAGTACCTAAGGATTTTGATTTCAACATCCAATACCACCCAGGCAAGGTAATGCAGTAGCCGATGCACTTAGTAGAGAGCCAGTAGCTTCGATATCCTGTCTAGTCATGGGCGAGATGCAATTGTTAGAGCAATTCGCCAGTCTAGATCTGAATATTGAAAAGAGAAGTGATAAGATATTAGTGGCTAATCTTAAGCTCAACCCGACATCTTTGTCGAGATCAGAGAGCAACAGCTAATGATCCGTTTCTAATCAGAGTAAGGGAGACCATAGCTGACAAGCCAGACTTCTCCATCGCTGAAGATGGAAGAATATTATTCCCAGCCAGGACATGTGTGCCTGACAATGAAGAGCTGAAAAGGAAACTGATGGATGAGCCCACAAGACCAAGTACACAATTCCCCAGGTGCAACCAAGATGTACCAGATATGAAGAGGTCATTTTGTGGCCAAACATGAAGCGTGAGGTAGCTGAGCATGCCGCGCACTGCCTCACTTGTCAGCAAGTAAAGCAGAACATCGTCGTCCTGCGGTGTACTCAGACCCCTAGACATACCTGAATGAAGTGGGAAAGCATCGAATGGCCTTCATCATGGGTTTACCCCGAACTCGTGGTGGACTAGATGCTATTTTGGTCATTGTGGATAGATTGACAAAGTCTGCACACTTTCTAGCAATTCGAAGTACCTGGAGTGTTGATGTGCTTGCAGCTTTGTATGTGAAAGAGAATAGTCAGACTACATGTAGTTCCAGTATCCATTGTCTCAGATCGTGACCCTGATTCACTTCTAGATTTTGGAAGGGACTCCAGACTGCCCTAGCACAAAACTCAACTTTAGCACAGCTTTCCACCCACAAACGAATGGACCAGACCGAAGAACAAATCAGATAGTAGACAGTGCTGCTACGAGCTTATAGACTTGAGGTAATTGGAATTGAACAATTGTCACTGATATAATTCACCTACAACAAATAGTTTATCAGCCAGCATCAAGATGGCACCATTTGAAGCACTGTATGCAGAAGTGCGAAGTGCGGATCGCCAGTACTGGAATGAAGTAGGTGAGCAGCAATGGCTGTGACTAGACATGGTGCAGAGCACTAGCAGGGACATACAAATTATCAGAGACAGAATTAAGGTAGCTCAGTCCAGGTAGAAGAGCTATGTTGATAGAAGAAGAAGGGACTTAGAATTTCAAGCCGGAGATCATGTAATGCTAAAAGTATCCCCGACCAGAGGATTCCAAAGATTTGGGATGAAAGGTAAATTGAGACCAATATTCATAGGTCCGTTTGAGGTGTTAGATAGAGTGGGCGAGGTAGCGTATCGACTGACACTACCACCCCAGTTTTCAACAGTACACAATGTTTTCCATGTATCCATGCTGAGAAAGTACGTGTACGATACGTCACACGTAATCAGCTATGATGACATTATTCTGAATAAGGATATGACCTATGAAGAAGGCCAGTGAAAATCTTGGACAAGAAATGCAACAGCTTCGGAATCGGTCTATACCCTTGGTGAAGGTATTATGGGAAACCATGAAGTCGAAGAGGCACGTGTGAGCTCGAAGCATTATTACGACGGAATTATCCGGAGTTATACAGTAAGTCATTCTTCCTCTTACGATTCTATGAATTGTGGACCAAATCTTTTTAAGAGGAGGAGGATGTAGCAACCTTGAATTTTCAAATCAAGAATTTTATTTATTTAAATAAATGAGTTAAAATGATTTAATTGAATTAAAAGAGGAATAAATAGAATTAGAATGATTTAAATCAAAGCCCATTAGGCTAAATTATTAAATGGGTTACCCTAATGGTCCAAACATGGTTTATTAGGCCCAAAAGAGGAAAGCCCATCATGGGATGAGAATTAATTAGGTTAAATTCGTACCTAATTAATTAATAAATGAAAAATGGTCAAATTAACTATTAAAATAAGTCATACTATCCTAAAAAGAGTCCTACACTTACCCTAAACTTTTACCCACAAAATTGGATCCCTTCCAACTCTAGTAGGTGGATAAATAAGAGAAAGTGGGAGATAAGAAGGAAATTTTGAGTTTAATGAAGGGAGACTCTTATAATGGTTAGGACCTATAGTTAGCCATATACACCAAAACTCATCCCTAGCAACCCATTTTCGTGGCTGGAACTCTGGAGAACGAGGAGAAGGGCTGGAGACAAAGGAGCAAGGAGGAGGAGGCTAGAACAAGGAGGAGTTTTTCAATTTCGTCACTAACTAGTTTTCTTACTCCACAAAAAAGGTTGGCATCTCTCAAGAAAAAATCGTGTAAAAATTATCCTAAGTAGCCTTCATGTACCTCTTCAAAAGCCCTATGGTTTCGTTGTATTCTGTTCATCCATTTGGGCGAATTTAATTCATGTAACCCTGCTATTACCATGAACCTGAAATCTCATATTTTCTCTAATCCCCTGCACGTACTTGTTCCCATGCTATGAGAAAATTCTCATTGATACTACAGTGCAATAGCTTTCAAACGCCCCTAGTTTCGTTCTATTTCGATCTCCCATGAGGGAGAATTAATTCTTGAATCCTTGTCAATATATGCACCCAACCCTTATGTTTGCTTGTGAACCTCGTTTATACTTGACTTTAGATCATGAAAAAATTATCATAAATACTAATCTTGTTAGTTTGAACGCCCAAGTTTTCGAAATTTTTCATCATGTATCCATCATTAATTAATTCGTGACCCTAACTGCGCATGTTTAGGTCACTAAAAGTAACCCGATCAATGCATGTCTAAAATCTTGTCTATTTTCAAATTAATCGTGCATGTTGTTAGATGTTCATGTCTACTTTTGTTTAAAATTGGTTTCGTGCTCTTTGGATCACCGTGCTATTTTATTGAAATTTAGAACGTCTATGTATCACAGAGGACTCCCCCTGGGAAAAGGGCAAACCCACCTAGTATCGCGCCGGCGCGATCCGCCGCGATATCAGCGGGGTCGCGCCGGCCGATGGCGTCGCGTTTAGAACGCGGCGGCCTAAGGCGCCGCGATTCAGTCCGGACCGGGCCAGACCGGCCAGGCCCCGTGTCGCGCCCGACCGCCCCGTCGCGACTTGAATCGCGACGGGTAAGTCCGCCGCGTTTTCATGAATCCGACCAAAATGGAAAATTGTGCATATGCCCTGTTGTTTAAGCTATATACCCCTTAATTAGCCATGATTAACCCATGTTATAGTTAATTCGACTTGGTAAATTAATAAATGACATTAATGATATAAATTTAATTATTTAAATTGACATTTGCACGACTTGTCATATCCTCAAGATTTCTTTACACTTACACACACACACAACATTATTAAATGCCATTTGACCTTGATAAATTATGCAATAATGTATTCGGTAAATTAGCGAAATAAATGAATAAATTACCCTATTTTTATTAAATACAATTGTTTTCATTTTATACGAGTATTTTAAATACCGATATCGTTTTCCCTTGGCTTCGAGCACTCGAGGCACGACGGACCCATTTTCTACACACTTTTTCCTTGACTTGGACCACCTCTCCATCGGGAATACTCTCGACTGGACCAGGGACTCCTTGTCAAGACCTCTGTAAGTCTTCTTGGCTTTGGCGCACGTCCTTAGTCAACGAGCTGGTTGTGCCCCAAATCCCGATACACATTAGGGATCAGTACGATCCATGCCTTAGTGTTTTTCCTTCTCGTCTCGAGATCACTCCGAACCATTTTGCCATGTTCATGACATGACTAAGTGGGTGGTTGTGACTTCTACCAGACTGCTGGAACCCGACTTGGTGCTGTGCAACTGTTACTATCAGAATTTCACGTTGTTTCACGAAATTGTCCCTATCCCATCTAATGTCCATATCCTCTTATCTGTTCACGTTCTCTCTACTCTCTCATCTATCTCGTCTAGTACTCTCTTATCTCTTCTTGGTACTCTATTGGCCATTCGTGTGATTGTCTAAGATAAAAGAAATGACTAATGCCAGCGCAATAGGGCCCGATCAGGTCTTGGGAGAGCGCCCGAAAAGTGCCAATGCCCATGGGAGTTAAAATGATGGGAGTTAAAATGATCAAGGATGTTACGGCATGCATCCAGTGCTAGTTTACTATCTAGACTAATCTATGACAATCAAAGTGCTATCTCTACAAGTGCAAGCGTGATCGTTACTAGTGCACCGTTGTGCAATTTACATGTTATAACGTTACATGGCCATTCTATTGTCGTTCTCGTTGTACTATTTTCCCTGTGCCAGTTGCAATTGTTCTCTCGTTATCATGACATGCTCTACATGACTTTACTCTCTAGTTAACCTGCCTTTAAAATATTAACTATTTAAAGCATACTTGTATTCATGAGATATTAAGTCCTACTGGGCGTTACTCGCTCATCCTGCGTATTTATTTAATATGTTTCAGGTGAGTCGGATCATGACCACACTCACGAGGATGGGACCGATGAGGAGACTCAAGAGTGACCATTCAGCAACCAGTGCTATCCAGTAGTAGTTTGTTAGTGAGTCAGTTAGTCGTCATGTAATAGTTGATTTTGAATAAAGTACTATGGGCCCTAGTTTTGGCTCTGATACGTTGATGTATTAGTCAGTTTATGAAGATGGTGAGTTATTAGTGAATGTAATGGAGATTGTTGGGTTATTAATGAAATTGGAGTTTATTTGGTATTATTCCATTGTGCAATGGTTTACATTTATTTCTCGCTCTGTACTATTTAATAACTGTAATCCCGCTCCGATATTCCGCGTCGGGGAGTTACACATATGCTACTACCCTTCCTTGCTGCATCAATACACAGCCAAGGCTAATCCGAGATGCATCTGTGTAGATAGCAAAACCCTCTACACCACTCGGCAAAACTAACACAGGAGTCGAAGTGAGCTTAGTCTTCAATAATTGGAAACTACTCTCACACTCCTCGGACCAAACAAACTTCACTCCCTTCCTGGTCAGCTGAGTCATTGGGGAGTCTATGGATGAAAATCCCTCAATGAATCGCCGATAATAACCCGCCAAACCAAGGAAACTCTGAATCTTCGAAGAGGTCTTGGGAATCTCCCAATCCATAACAGCCTGGACCTTCGCTGGATCAACCGCTACTCCAGCATCGGAGATAACATGCCCAAGGAAATGAACCTCGCGCAACCAAAAATCGCACTTGCTGAACTTTGCATACAGCTTGTGCTCACGGAGAACTTCCAACACTACCCTCAAATGCTGATGGTGTGTGGCCTCATCCGGAGAATAGACCAACACATCATCAATGAAAACTACAGCGAAATTATCTAGATACGGTCTAAACACCCTGTTCATGAGATCCATGAACGCTGCAGGGGCGTTGGTCAGACCAAACGGAAGAACCAAAAACTCATAATGTCCATAACGGGTTCTAAAAGTTGTCTTGGACACATCCTCACTCCTAATCCTCAACTGATGATAATCAGATCGTAAATCAATCTTAGAAAAGACCGATGCATTTTGCAGCTGGTCAAACAAATGATCAATCCGAGGTAAGGGATACCTGTTCTTCACCGTCACTTGGTTTAGCTTCCTATAATCGATGCATAACCTAAGTGACCCATCCTTCTTCTTTACGAATAAGATAGGTGCGCCCCAAGGAGAAACGCTAGGGCGTATGAATCCCTTATCTAACAAATCCTGCAACTGCTTCCTTAGCTCAGCTAATTCCGCAGGTGCCATCCGATAAGGGGCCTTCGAGATAGGAGAGGTGCCTGGAAGCAACTCTAGAGTAAACTCTATCTCTCTAGCCGGCGGCAATCCAGACAAATCCTCAGGAAAGACACCTGGAAAATCCTGCACTACATCAATCTCTGCAAGAGTAGGTGTCTCATCAGCTTTGGGTACTAATACCACGCTGGCAAGAAAAGCGTCACAACCCTTGATCACCATTCTCATTGCCTTTATGGCAGAGATGACAAACTTCCCCGCTAAGTTCCTTGGCAATGGATGAGAAAATTCATCCTCACCAGGAATGCGGAAAACAATCTTCTTCCCACGACAATCCACTGATGCATAGTGCTCCTCTAGCCAATCCAGACCAAGAATAGCATCGTAGTCCTTCATCTTAAGCAAGAAGAAACACCCTTCTAGAACTCTATCCTCAATGCACACTGGTAAAGACGGAATACACTTCCTAGTCGATACTGTACCCGCAGGTGTGTGCACAGACAGAGGGACTTCTAAATCCTCAGACTCTAACCCAGACTCTAAGGCTAACTGCCTAGCAAAACGCTCGGAATGAATGAGTGGGTAGCACCCGTATCGAACAAAACCCGAGCGTACACACCTAAAAACAAAACTGTACCTTCGGTGACATGCTCTGCCTGCTCGGCGTCCTCACGAGCTAATGCAAACACTCGAGCTGGGGCTCGAGGTCTCTCTGGTCGTCCTGTCTCTGGCGCTGCTGCTGCTGCTGGGGCTGGTGCCCCTCCACGCTGTGCTCCCTGCTGAAGCCTGGGACAATCTTTGATCCTATGCTCGCTGCTCCCGCACTTCAAGAACTTTTCTGCCAACTTCCAACATTCCGTACCACCATGTGCCCTCCCGCAATGAGGACACTCCTTCTTGCCACAGGGGAAATGCTGAGAAGATAACTGATGACTTCCCAATGCCGTGGGACGCTGCGGTGACTGATGCATCGCTTTCTTCTTCTCCTGCCTCTGGAATGGAGCTGCAGGCCTCTTCTGCGAAGCCTTCTTCTCCTCAAGGTACAGCTCCATCTCACCTTCCTGCCGACAAGCCGCGCTAAGAGCCTCATCGAGGTTACGATGGTCAAATGCCACCAACCTCATCCTCAGTGATGGCCTTAGACCCATCACGAACTTCTTCGCCTTCCTGCGCTCATCAGTCACAATATGGGGTGCATATTTGGATAGTTCGGCAAACCTGGCCTCGTACTCCAGTACGGTCATGGAGCCCTGAGTCAAAGAGAGAAACTCCTGCTCCATCTTATCCTGGATGTGCTCCGGCACGAACTTGGCTCGGAAGAGCCTCATGAACTCATCCCAAGACACCTCTACAGCACCATCCTCGAACCGGGTACGAAGTAACGAGGACCACCACACGTCGGCTCGCTCCTGTAGCATGTAGGTGGCTAAAGTGACCTTGTCATCATCAACACACCTAATAGCCCGGAAGATCTTCTCGATCTCCCTCATCCAGTTCTCAGCTAGTAATGGGTCACTCTCCCCCTTAAAAAAGGGTGGCGACATTCTCTTGAACTGTTCCATGATGGAGGGTCCACCATGGTCCTGAGCCTGAGGAACTGGCACCTGAGCCTGCTACAGCAAACAACATAAGCAACACATATATAGCATAATAAACATATCATCAAGTAAGACAAACTACTCTATCTATCGTTCTAACCTGAGCCTGCTGAGCCTCTAGCTGAGCCTGGAGTGCAGCCTGGGTGTGGGCCTGCGTCTGCATGGCCTGCACTAAACCCTGCATGAACACTCCATAGTCTACTGGTGGCGGTGGGGGAAGCACAGGACCCTGGGGTGCTGGGGCCTGCTGCTCACCCTGATCCTCACGCCTAGGCTCAACTCTCTCTTCT
This sequence comes from Colocasia esculenta, assembly GCA_014218235.1. NCBI lineage: Eukaryota > Viridiplantae > Streptophyta > Magnoliopsida > Alismatales > Araceae > Colocasia > Colocasia esculenta. The sequence continues at coordinate 15,193,146 of CM024762.1, read as the reverse complement.
CTCCTCTGCTCACCCCCACGAGCAGGAACACCACGCCTACCATGTGAAGCCATAGCCTGCAAAATGGTTTAATTACAATTTAGAAACTAGACTATCTAATTTCCAACTATATACTTAACTATGTGGACAATCTATAGAGACTTAGCATATAATGAGGATGATGGTATATGCATACTCATATACTATCTCAACCACTCTCTGTGACGACCCTCCTTATACCGGTACGGTTATACCAACCCACGTCGATATAGAGAGTGTTGCCACAGTGGGACATTTACCCATCACATTTATTAGGTCGAGATGTACATAAATATGAACACATAACAGCGGAATAAAAGAACTGGAAATAAATATCTTATTCCATCATCCACATTTATCCACAGTCTATATAGTACAAAAGAAAGTAACTATTTCATAATTGAGAAATTTAAAATGAAGTACATTGTCCACAATTGACATCCACAATTTCATTACATGGTTCCAATGTAATACAAAGTCTTCCTTTATTACATACTATGAAATAAAAGTACAATGTTGCTATCTCCACAAGTAATCTCCTACTCTCGCTCCGAGTCACTCCGAACCAACTCCTCGAAAGAAGTAGAGACACCTGCAACTGTACGCCGAAGCAAGAATGAGTCTAAAGACTCAGCAAGTAATTCCATGCACACTATACTTACATACATCACATGAATCTTTATCTTTTACACAAACAACTAACATATATAACATGGATTTGACAACCTTAAACAAAGAAAAGCCTAACATGATGCTTCTACAATTTCATGGTACATGGAACAAATATTGAGTTTCTTTCACAACAAGTAAGCCTATACATGATTTCTACACATTCCTTAACCCATCCGATCATTTTAAACTCAATTAATTAAGCAATTATACATCGGTGATTAACATGAATTCTACACATTAGGAAAAACAATACTTCTAGCATGGATTCTATATTCATTTCCATATACTTAACACAAATATAAACATGATAGCTTGCTGTTTGGTCAAAATTTTAACATATTCATAACATGGCTTACAATTTCACATGCTCTCACATTTATTCTGCATATTCACATGCTTCTTTACACTTTATACAATTTTCACAATTCGCATACACAATTCATATTATTTTCATTAAGATGTCGTGACACATAGTCCAAACCACCTCTAGAAGGACACACACTTATCACATCACACACATATCTATCACCTAGGCATTTCAGTGATAAATCTTAGTTACTGCGCAGAACCGGGAGAAGCACTCTCCACCATAACCAGTGGTACTTGTCCACCTCCAGGATTTTATCCCAATGCCCATGGGATTTCACTCACATATGAACCTTCCCGTAGGGACTTTACTACGGTACAGTTCCTCAGCCCTCTAAGGTAGCAATGTCACCCATTGGCACAGTTACACATTTTCCATTGTTAACACACTTTAATTGCACACCGTTTAACACACTATTCTCATATTCACACATACTTACATGGTTCAGATTACATAGTATGGTACTACTGTTAACAGAGTTAAACCAATTATACACTAATCCTAATCATGCTGTAATTATCTAATTGATCACTAATTATATTAAACATGCTTTGATTGATCATTTTATCATGGAAAATCAAAATGTACATCTACTGTCATCCATTCAGCACAAAATTTTAACTACAGATTGGGTACAGGTTAATCATCATGTAAGTAAATTTTCATATTTTTCGGAAATACACACTATTTATGAAAATTTGAGCAATATATCACACAACTTGTCAATAATCATATTTATATGATTCACAGTGTTACAACTACAATGACCATCCTATCTCATGCATTTGATAGTCATGAACTCATACAAAATTTCCAAGAATTTAATCAACGTCACCCTATTTATTTGTAAATTTAAACAGGAAACACATGCTCACTGTTTTATACTCCAGAAAATTTAATAATTAACACAGCAGTCAAAAATTCACCCAATTTTTATAGCATGATCTCACACATATTCAAATGTTACAGGAAATTTCTTTCATCACAAATCAACACAGAACCATGCAAACAGTAATTAACATGATTAAAATATGTTCAATACCACATTGCAGATAATTTAAATAATCATTACAGTGAACGGAAATTTGCCATAATTTCCTGTCATGATCTACCATAGATATTTAACAATAGAACAATTTTTACCATATATTCTCACGCGCAAAAATCCAGAAAATAGATTATAAAGGGGCAACAGTTCACTATTCTTACCTGAAGAACTCAATGGCAAGGGGGTGGCCGCTTACCCAGTTAACGGCAACATAAGTGGCCGCCAACCTTGGATCTTAACGATAGGGAATCTTGCCGTTAAGTTCCTGTCTGTGCAAAACACAGATTGAACGCCAAATCTGATAGAAAAGGAGGTTCCAGGACATGATTAAAAATCGGAAAAATTGCCTAGGACCTACTAGACGCATGTAGGGATAGCGTGAATGGTTTACTTGCCTTCAGAAAAATCTATAAATGGGGATTTAGGTCGAAGAAGCCCTCTTCGGCCAGAGCCAAAGAGCCTTCAAATCCTCCCCGATCCGGCTGCCGAGTTGATCTTTGAAGTATACCAGAGTCAGGAAGACGATCCTCGATGTCTAGGCTTCCTCCCAGTCGAAGAAGAACGCCGGATGAAGCCTCCAATCACCGGATCCACGGGTCCAAAGATTAGGTTTCGCACATGAAAGTTAGGGTTTTTGACAAAAGAGCCAAAAAGACCCAACAACGCCCCAAACTGAGTCTTTTATAGAGTTAGGGTCGAAGACGCACTTAGGGTAGGCTAGGTTACCGTTGGAGAATGGTTTCCTAAACTAGGGGGGCGACATTTTAGGAGGTGTTTTCGGATCTGAAAATGCAACAGATCTGGGAGACTAACTTCAACATCACTGGCAGCCAATATGGAGTTGGCGTCCATCGATGTGGCCGCTGACTCACCATCAACGTCAACCCATGTTGTCGCCAACAGATCGTCAGCACAGAACTTAAAACAGCAGAAAATCATATTTACACCATACAAATACATAAAATATACAATGTACATTTCAAAAATAGTACTATGCATGAAATGTAATTATATATATATATATACAATAGGTATACATACCTAAATCAACATCAATCTATGAATTAGTTTATTTACATACACATATTTATATTTCTATACATACAAACATCTATTTCTATCATAAGCAAACACCTATACAAGAGAGCAAAATTCTAGGGCCTTACATTCATAGTCTTGGCGATAATCAGAAAATCTTGATCTTTTTGAAACAGATGAACAATTGAACATCTTACCATCTTCCGGTGAAGGGAGGGAATGCGTTCCCATGCAATGTCCGCCGAAAATGATAGGGATGGTTAGTCTAGTGCGAGTGCGCCCAGTGGGAGTAAACCAGTAGAAAGTCAAGAGTTTTTACGTTGTAGCAAGTGTGGGCATGTTCCCCATCGATTTTTTGAAATTGACAATGAGGTATTTCTTTGTGAACCCACTGATGATGAAGAGCCTAGATCTGTTTAGGAAGCTCTTACGTCATCATCTAGGAAAGAATGAGAGATTGCAATGTAGGAGGAGATTCATTTAATGAGACAGAATGAAGTCTGGGAGTTAGTGTATCTCCCATCTGAGCGTAAGGCGATTGGAAACAAGTGGGTTTTCAAGCTTAAACGCAAGGCTGATGGGACTATTGACAAGTATAAAGCAAGACTTGTGGCAAAAGGTTATGCCCAAAAGGAGGGTATAGATTATGATGAGACTTTTTCACCTGTGGTAAGATTCTCATCTGTTTGTCTTATTCTAGCTATTGTCACACATCTTGACTTGGAATTGTTCCAAATGGATGTGAAGACTGCATTTCTCAATGGAGAACTAGACGAGGAAATATACATGGCTCAACCAGAGGGTTTTGAGACTAAAGGCGAAGAGTAAAAGGTTTTCTGCCTCAAGCGTTCAATATATGGATTGAAGCAATAGTTTAGACAGTGGTATCTAAAATTTCATAATGCTATTATCTCATATGGTTTTGAGATGATTGAAGAAGACCAATGTGTGTATGTTAAGCGAGTGGGAGAAAATCTCCTCATTTTATCATTATATGTTGATGATATTTTAATGGCTGTAAATGATATAGAGTTGATCGTTACCACTAAAAGGTGGTTATCTTCCATCTTTGAGATGAAGATATGGGTGAAGCGAGATATGTGCTCGGAGTAAAGATTGTGAAGAATCGCTCAGAAAGATCACTGAATTTGTCTTAGGAGACATACATTAATAAGATTCTGAAGCATTTCTGAATGCACAATTCTAAGCCCATAGCTACTCCACTTGATAAAAGATGTGTCCTTAGTACTTGTCAATACCCTAAAAGTGAAGAAGAAATAGAAAGTATGTCTAGAGTGGCATATGCCGCTGTGATTGGAAGTCTAATGTATGCTATATTGTGTACTCGGCTAGACATTAGCTTCGCAGTGGGTTTGGTTAGTCGTTACCAAAGTAATCCTGGTCTCGCGCATTAGAAAGCTGTCAAGATCGGATATTGCGGTATTTGCGAGGGACGATAGATTATGCACTATGTTACAAGGGTGGCAACCTAAAAATCATCGGCTATAGTGATGCAGATTGGGCTGGTGACTGAGATGAGAGGAAGTCCACTTTAGGCTTTGTGTTCTTGTTGGCTGGATGAGCTATCTCGTGGAGTAGCAAGAAGCAGTCTTGCATTTCCCTATCCACAATGGAGGCCGAATATGTTGCGTGTTCAGTCGCTAGCCAAGAGGTGTTTTGGTTGCAAAGTTTGTTACAGCGTTTGTCGATCACACCTCATCAGAATGAGGGTGTACATATGTAGACAGTACCTCCGCATTGGCCTTCGCTAAAGATCCAAATTTCATGGAAGAACGAAGCACATTGATATTCGTTACCGCTACATTAGGGATTTAGTGGCAAAAGGTTAGAGGTGCTTTGTCATATCAGTTCTGTTCGAATGATAGCAGATCCACTAACTAAACCTTTAGTCAGAGAGAGTTTTGTGACCCACTGTAGATCTATGGGTTTTTGTAAGTATAGTAATTTACAATATTTTGACATCATTAAAGTTTTGTTCATCATAAAATCTTATTTATGTGAACGAATGGTTACTTTATACATTGTCAGAGTGTCACCAGGCTAGGATTAGTCCTCTCACATGGGTGATTTGCCTTTGACGCTTATGGATAGCGAGCAAAGATGAGGCACTTGATGTTGTGGAACTCTAGATGACTAGAGGGCGAACATATCCCGAGTCTTGTAAGTGTGCCGCCTTGGCTGAGGCCGAGATGAAATTTGAAATAGTTTAAATTGATCATGTGGATTTTAGATATAATCCTATGAAGCCTATTATATCCGGATATGTGAGTCGCAAAAAGACGCTAAATGGGAGTGACTGGTTTGTGAGACTCTGGTCGGTTGCATTTGTTACAATTGGATTTGTATCTGTGTGGTGTTATTTGACACACCCATATGAATGGAAGAACATCACATCATGTGAATCATACCACATGTGTAATATATGACGCATATGAGAATGATGAATGGTTCTCTCTTCATCATTGTGTGAGCTCATGAATCACGTTTGTCTGTGATTTCTTATGTATCCTTAGTGACCTGCAACGTTGTGCCATGAAGAGGAAGCTTAATGTCGCTACTTTAGCGTGTTACTTAGGGCAATGGCTAATACCGTCTAGCGAAACATGTCTAGGAAAGCAGTTAAGACAAATTGAATTGGCATGTGCAGCATAGGAAGGTATCTTGTTATTTCACCATGCTTAATTACTCATATCTTTGGAGGATCAGTTGCCTAAGTAGTAATAGAGTCATGAGTATTACGATTTTGTATTTGATATTGCCTTCTGAGAGACACAGAGTATCAGAATCAGGTGAATGTTAAGAGCTTGAGGTACATATTGAAATTAAGTGACCCGTTAGTAAGATGACGACTTAATGGAACACTTGTTGGTGATTCGACAAATCTCACAGAAGTTGCACACCATATTTTCGGTATGACTGTTGATGTCGAATGCCATAGAGAACAATGGATCTGCTATCAACCCTAAGTGGGTAAGTGGGAAGTCAACCCTAAATGGACAAGTGGGAGCTTGTTGGGTGTATGCCCATTTGGCGCCCTGCCGCGCCAGCGCGCGGGACACTGGTGGGTGGGCACCTCGCCAGCACTCCTTGGGTTGCTGCTGCAGCGCGGCAGCAGCTGCAGCCACACCTCCCTTGCTGCCTCTCGCGGCGGGGGGCTGCCTTTTTCCCCCTCTCTCCAGCCTTTCTACTTCTCTCTCCCTATAAATACCCCTTGGGGGGTGAAGGTGAGAAGTGTGTCAAGTGTGTGCAGGTGAGAGTGCAAAGGTGCATGTGCGTAAGTGTGCATGTGTGCAAGTGCATGAAAGATTGCGTGCAAATGTGTCTGTGTGTGTAGAAGGTAAGCTTGCAAGTATGTCTTGTGAGTATTGTAGACTTCTACTGGAGAGAAGGTATTGTCCAAGGTATGAGATATCAGATGTTCTCTGATCGGCATCGACTCACGGAGGTATGTCATCATCAGTCCTCGGATTTAAGGCATGGATAAGTGTAGGCAACTCTGGTAGTTGTCTATCTACTTTTGTGGGACCTCTTTATTATGTTTCCGCTGCGAGATATGTCCTCTCATTTTTGTAACAATTACAATGATATGCGACATCTTTTTCCAGAATTGATGGAGTGAGGGACGATTTATCGCTGCTTGTCTTATTTGTAGATGTTCGAGATGGGAGCTGTCATATTCATAGTACTACTAACTGATAACACTAGTCATACAGGGCCTTCAGGACTGTTAATTAGAACATAGCGTAGTAGTTAGGTCTAGCTTCTCTTGGTTAATTAGCACACAGCGACATCTTAAATCCTTGATTCTTTTGGCTCATGGAAGGGCAGATATGCCTCAGGCCCCTACCTATATATATGTATGTCTTCCAGCATTTATTCTCCAACTTGTCGGGTGGAATGCATAAAGTTTGTCGCATATATATATGTTCCATCCAGTGTACATGTATATACACAATATTTCTACCTAGTTGATGCGTCAATCTCCCTAGACTGTGAACACACGTATAAGCCAATATTGCGTAAAGTATGAATACATGGTTTTAGAGCATTTGATACCGTATTTTGAGTGCCACTAGTGCCGTGCGATGGATCTTTTTCTCATACTTCAATATTTTTTAATTTAATTTTAAAGAGGCAGAAAGAAAGTTATTTCCCACGTGTTGCTATCTGAATTAGCTTTGATTCTGTTTCCACAGATTCTTAAAGCTAATGAAGTCCTTTTATTTCCCTTCTGTTAAGATGAAAGCCAAATTATTTATGCTAATTGCTTCTCATGAGAAATATTCAATTGTTGTCCTCCAAATAGGTAATAAATGTGATGTGTATTGTTTTATTGATTGAGAGTCTGTCAAAATTTCTCTCTCTCTCTCTCTCTCTCTCTCTTTTCAACTAATACAATTACTTATCGAATAATTTATATCACTTTAATTTATGGCCCTAGTGCTCTTGGTAAAAGTTATAGCCTGGGTTATCTGGGGGTATATACCTGGTTAACATAGAAATGGACTTTGGTAAGTTGGTTACTATATCTAGGGATATCTCGGTTAAGCAGGGGTAAAAGCACGGTATCGTACCCGGGGTAGTGGACTTGGTTACACCTGGTTAACCGAGGGCTGACCTGTAAGGTCTCGGGTCTTAGTGGATCCTTATTGGGTCTTATAGAGGTTCGGTTGTGGTTGGCGGCCAGGGGGTTAGCCGTTGACTAGGATTTAGCGTCCAGAGATGTGGACGTTTGTCGATGAACTCGACGGCATGCGATCTGGACGTCAACCCTTTGGCGGTTTAGTAGGCGGCGAGGGATGTGGACGTCTACTGGTCGCGCCTGTAGAAATAGGGCAACCCGAGAGCAGAAGTCTCTTCTCTTCCTTTCCTTCCTTTCCCTCCACTTCTGCCTTTGTCTGTTTCCACTGCTTCTGATGGTTGATGGGAGTTCGTGGGAAGGCTCTGGTACGCGTGGTGGTGCTAGATCGGGCGGGAAACGCGAAGATTTGGTGTAATTCGCGCGGAGACTTCGAGGGGTTCCGGTGCGATTGGTGGCCGTTTGGGAGTTTTTAAGGCGTTCTGAGGTAGGGACTTAACCCCTTTAACCCTCCTTAGCAAATTAGCATACTAATCTGATGTAACGACTCAGAATCCGCATTACCAGTAAGCAACCAGTAACCCGAATTCTGACCCGCTAACCCACGAGACAAGCTTGGAAGGGTAAAAAGGAATGTCCGAGGAGACTATATATAAGAAGATACACACCATGTAAAGCTGTAAAATTTCACTATACATGAACATAACATGTACAACTCAGAGTCTGAGCTAAGTACAGAGTACAGAAGTACAACAAAAAGTACTACTCACTGCAGCTAGGGCGCACCAACACCGGAGTGGCTAGACTCTCCTGGAACGGGAGTCGACGACGACCCACCTGAAAGGGAGGGGAGTGAGTCTCAAGAAAAGAGACCCAGTAGGGAAAAGTAACCCACCGGAAACAGTACTAAAGTGCGGAAAGTAAAAATGAAAGTAAATACACGTCGCATTACAACCCAAAACTGTAAACCTCGCGGCTCAGTAACACACACTCACACACACACAGTAAGTAGGACTCAGCTAGGGTATGTGGCTCGGCGTCCCGTCACCACAGAGGCTCTCAACCCTAGCCACGTGTGCACACTACAGACGCTCTCTCTCACGTCTGGTCCACGACTGGTTTTCCCCCTACGCCTGACCCTAGCGGTAGAGAAGGGGCTCCACGGAGACCGGCTCGAAACCACCACAAGGAGTACACACAGGACATAGACGCTCTCAACGTCCTGGCTCACCGACGGAGGACCCCCACACGCCGGTCATCTAGACAGAGCGTCGCTCTATGTCCAGGTGACAAGCAGAAACAGAAGCACGGTAACTCAACGCGAGTACAGACGGTAACACTCTCAACGTCTGAAACACCGTACAATAGACGGACACCTCATGTCACGTCACGACACAATTAAATACACATATGCACAGGCGGAGCCACACTCTAAACTTGGCAGAATGTGTTAACAGGCGGACAACACACGTCAACACCTTGAAGTACAATGCAGGACCAAGGCCTGTTGGGGAACAGGATATTAACGGCAACAGCGATCGTCACCAACATTGATGTAGACGGCACTCACCATGCCGTTAACCCTAAATCAACGGCAATCGACCTTGTCGTTTATATCAACTTTGAAGATCTCAACGTCAACAGATGTGGACGTTAAGTTCCTCAGTCCCCTAGACCCAGAACAGCGCTGGGTCAGTCTAATTGGGTAAAATCACCCAACCAAACACCTACTGATGGAGGGAAATACTTCCTCACATCTTCTAACACTACCAGAACTTCGGAATTAAACGATCCAACACTTAGATTGCCTAAAATACCCAAAATCCCAGCATGATATAACCCAACCCTAAAATGCAATTAGCATACTAATCTACACAAATAAGCATGCTGATTTGCTAAGGAGGGTTAAAGGGGTTAAGTCCCTACCTCAGAACGCCTTAAAAACTCCCAAACGGCCACCAATCGCACCGGAACCCCTCGAAGTCTCCGCGCGAATTACACCAAATCTTCGCGTTTCCCGCCCGATCTAGCACCGCCACGCGTACCAGAGCCTTCCCACGAACTCCCATCAACCATCAGAAGTAGTGGAAACAGACAAAGGTAGAAGTGGAGGGAAAGGAAGGAAAGGAAGAGAAGAGACTTCTGCTCTCGGGTTGCCCTATTTCTACAGGCGCGACCAGTAGACGTCCACATCCCTCGCCGCCTACTGAACGCCATGACGTCCAGATCGCATGCCGTCGAGTCATCGACAAACGTCCACATCTCTGGATGCTAAATCCTAGTCAGCGGCTAACCCCTGGCCGCCAACCACAACGAACCTCTATAAGACCCAATAAGGATCCACTAAGTCTCGGGTCTTAGTGGATCCTTATTGGGTCTTATAGAGGTTCGGTTGTGGTTGGCGGCCAGGGGGTTAGCCGTTGACTAGGATTTAGCGTCCAGAGATGTGGACGTTTGTCAATGAACTCGACGACATGCGATCTGGACATCAACCCTTTGGCGGTTCAGTAGGCGGCGAGGGATGTGGACGTCTACTGGTCGCGCCTGTAGAAATAGGGCAACCCGAGAGCAGAAGTCTCTTATCTTCCTTTCCTTCCTTTCCCTCCACTTCTGCCTTTGTCTGTTTCCATTGCTTCTGATGGTTGATGGTAGTTCGTGGGAAGGCTCTGGTACACATGGTGGTGCTAGATCGGGCGGGAAACACGAAGATTTGGTGTAATTCGCGCGGAGACTTCGAGGGGTTCCGGTGCGATTGGTGGCCGTTTAGGAGTTTTTAAGGCGTTCTGAGGTAGGGACTTAACCCCTTTAACCCTCCTTAGCAAATCATCATGCTTATTTGTGTAGATTAGTATGCTAATTGCATTTTAGGGTGGGTATATCATGCTGGGATTTTGGGTATTTTAGGCGATCTAAGTGTTGGATCGTTTAATTCTAAAGTTCTGGTAATGTTAGAATATGTGAGGAAGTATTTCCCTCCATCAGTAGGTGTTTGGTTGGGTGATTTTACCCAATTAGACTGACCCGACGCTGTTCTGGGTCTAGGGGACTGAGGAACTTAACGTCCACATCCGTTGACGTTGAGATCTTCAAAGTTGATATAAACGACAAGGTTGATTGCCGTTGATTTAGGGTTAACGGCATGGTGAGTGCCGTCTACATCAATGTTGGCGACGATCGATGTTGCCGTTAATATCCTGTCCCCAGCAGGCCTTGGTCCTGCATTGTGCTTCAAGGTGTTGACGTGTGATGTTCGCCTGTTAACACATTCTGCCAGGTTTAGAGTGTTGCTCCGCCTGTGCATATGTGTATTTAACCGTGTCGTGACGTGACATGAGGTGTCCGTCTATTGTACGGTGTTTCAGACGTTGAGAGTGTTACCGTCTGTACTCGCGTTTAGTTACCGTGCTTCTGTTTCTGTTTGTCACCTGGACATAGAGCGACGCTCTGTCTAGATGACCGGCGTGTGGGGGGTCCTCCGTCGGTGAGCCAGGACGTTGAGAGTGTCTTTGTTCTGTGCGTACTCCTTGTGGTGGTTTCGAGCCGGTCTCCGTGGAGCCCCTTCTCTACCGCTAGGGTCAGGCGTAGGGGGAAAACCAGTAGTGGACCAGACGTGAGAGAGAGCGTTTGTAGTGTGCACACGTGACTGGGGTTGAGAGCCTCTGTGGTGATGGGACGCCGAGCCACAGACCCTAGCTGAGTCCTACTTACTGTGTGTGTGTGAGTGTGTGTTACTGAGCCGCGAGGTTTACAGTTTTGGTTGTAATGCGACGTGTATTTACTTTCAGTTTTTACTTTCCGCACTTTAGTACTGTTGCCAGTGGGGTTACTTTTCCCTACTGGGTCTCTTTTCTTGAGACTCACTCCCCTCCCTTTCAGGTGGGTCGTCGTCGACTCCCGTTCCAGGCGAGTCTAGCCACTCCGGTTGGTGCGCCCTAGCTGCAGTGAGTAGTACTTTTTGTTTACTTCTGTACTCTGTACTTAGCTCAGACTCTGAGTTGTACATGTTATGTTCATGTATAGTGAAATTTTACAGCTTTACATGGTGTGTATCTCTTATATATAGTCCCTCGGACATTCCTTTTTACCCTTCCAGCTTGTCTGTGGGTTAGCAGGTCAGAATTCGGGTTACTAGTTGCTTACTGGTATGCGGATTCTGGGTCGTTCAGTTTGGTATCAGAGCCTGGTCTGATGAGATATATATTGAAATACCCATCATGTTAACTCAGAGTTAAAAAGTACAGTTGCAGCTATTTAATCCGGAGTTAGTGTATTTATGTATGTATATGTTTTGCTCTGTGTATGTACTTTGGCACCTAGGCGACGTCCTAGAGAGCGAGTGGCCGAGCAGGCGACTCGTCAGGAGGCTGGAGACGCTCCGCCACCTCAGCAGACGCAGCCTTTGCCACAGGACGCACACAGTGGCATTGTTCCTCCGCCGCCAACTCCTCCTCAGGTAGCTCAGGGATTAGACATGACTCGATTTCTTGAGGGGATGACTCAGTTTGTAGCTCAGCATCGTGATGCGCCGGTACCCCAGGGTGGTACTGGGAAGGTGTTGAGGGAGTTCTTTCAGTTTCAGCCTCCTCAGTTTTTGGGCCAGCCTGATCCAGATGCAGCGCGGGCGTGGTTGGATGCAGTGGAGCGGACTTTCCGTTCCATAGAGTGTGTCCCCGAGGAGCGAGTGTTGTTAGCCAGTTACCAGTTGCAGGCGCAGGCGTTGACTTGGTGGTCCTCTGAGTGGGAGACTACTTTTCAGTCTCGCCCACTTAGACAGATTTCGTGGCAGGAGTTTGTCGTTTCTTTTGAGAGATCCTTCTGTCCCACTTACGTTCGGACGGAGAGGTTGTACCAGTTTCTGGACTTGCAGCAGAGGGACTTTACTGTAGTGCAGTACAGGGCCAGATTTGTAGAGCTAGGGCATTATGCTCCGCAAATTATGGCAGATGAGGGTCTGAGGACTCAGCAGTTTGTGAGGGGCTTGAGGCCAGAGCTCAGGCAGGCGTTGATAGTTGCTCGTGTCACAGACTTGGACGCGGCCTATCAGACAGCGGCAGCGTTGGAGGCTGACACTTTGCGGACCCGTGCTCAGAGTGCAGAGGTTCAGACACAGGTAGTTCCTACTCAGCCTCGATAGCAACAGGGTAGTGCGCAGACGACTCCGAGGATTACGACTTCCTACGCGTCCACTTCTGCTAGGACGACGGCGAAGTCAGGATCTCGGAGGAAGTTTCGGCGTGACAGGAGGCAGGCAGAGCAGAGACAACAGTCTGTTGGGAGTGTTCAGCAGCTGGTAGGACAGCCTTCGCAGCAGGTACCGCGTTCTTTTGCTGGTCAGTGTTACCGATGTGACCAGATGGGTCACATGGCGCGAGATTGTCCTTTGTTACCTCGTGTACCGCAGCAGCAGACCCAGTCACAGCCCCGAGTGCAGCAGCAGCAGGCACCCGTGCAGTAGCGTCAGCAGGCCGGAGGTTCTGGTGGGTCAAGAGGTAGAGGTCGTGTTACTCACTTGATCCGTGCAGACGCGGAGGCAGCTCAGCTAGTGGTAGGTACTGTTACAGTTTTTGGTTATTTAGCTAGAGTTTTGTTTGATTCCGGTGCCTCTCACTCTTTTGTGTCTGAGGAGTTTTTAGACTCCCTTGGAGAGTTGAGTTCGGGAGAGTCTGTTGAGCAAGTAGTAGAGTTGCCGAAAGGGGACTTTGTCTTACGTCCTACTGTCTCGAGGAGGTACCTGTGCAGTTGCAGGATCAATGGTTGTCAGCTCGTCTGTTTGCTTTGCAGTTGCAGGATTATGATGTGATTTTAGGTATGGACTGGTTAGAGCGGTATGGTGCAGTGATGGATTGCCAGAAGAGAGGGTGCACTTGCGGATACCTGGGGAAGCGGCGTTCTACTTCCAGGGTATCGTACCTTACTTCTCGCTTTTTAGTTTCTGCTTTGAGGGCAGGGAGGTTGCTTGCTTCTGGTTGTCAGGGTTTCCTAGTTTCTGCAGTGACTCTTGACCATATTACCTCGGGAGTGGGGGACATTCCCGTAGTGTGTGAGTTTCCAGATGTTTTTCCGGAAGAGTTACCTGGTCTATCGCCAGAGAGAGAGATTGAGTTTACTGTTGAGTTAGTTCCTGGCACTGTACCATTTGCTCAGGCACCGTACCGTATGGCACCAGCAGAGTTGAGGGAGCTGAAGAGGCAGCTTGAGGAGTTGTTGGAGAAGGCCTATATTCGTCCCTAGATTTTCTCCTTGGGGGTCACCTGTTTTGTTTGTCAGGAAGAAGGATGGTAGCCTGAGATTGTGTATTGATTATAGGAAGCTGAACCAAGTGACCATCAAGAATAGGTATCCATTTCCTAGGATTGACGATCTCTTTGATCAGCTTCAGTCTGCTCATGTCTTTTCGAAGATTGACCTGAGGTCGGGCTACTATCAGTTGCGGATTAGAGATTCTAACATTGAGAGGACTGCTTTTCGGACCAGATATGGACATTTTGAGTTTTTGGTGATGCCGTTTGGGCTCACCAATGCTCCAGCGGCCTTCATGGATCTGATGCACCGGGTGTTCCACCAGTTCTTGGACCGGTTTGTCGTAGTGTTTGTTGACGACATTCTGGTGTACTCCGTTTCGGAGGAGGAGCACGCCGAGCACCTGAGGATCATGTTACAGACTTTGCGAGAGCACCAGTTGTATGCCAAACTTAGTAAGTGTGAGTTTTGGCTACAACAGGTTCACTTTTTGGGGCACGTGATCTCAGGTGAGGAAGTTTCTGTGGATCCAGCGAAGGTCGAGGCAGTTTTACAGTGGGAGAGTCCCAGATCTGTGTCTGAGATTCGTAGCTTTCTGGGTTTGGCAGGTTACTACTGCAGGTTTGTTCGAGACTTTTCTCAGGTTGCTGCACCCTTGACTCGGTTGACGTGAAAGGGGGTTCCGTTTGTGTGGTCGGAGCAGTGTGAGCAGAGCTTCATAGAGTTGAAGCGACTGCTTACGTCAGCGCCAGTCCTTGCCTTACCTTCAGGTGAGGAGGGTTTCGAGGTTTGCACAAACGCTTCAGGTGTTGGTCTGGGTGCGGTCTTGATGCAGCAAGGCCGGGTGGTGGCTTATGCGTCTCGCCAGCTTAAGCCTCACGAGGAGAGTTACCCGACCCATGACCTAGAGCTTGCAGCTGTGGTGTTTGCTTTGAGGATTTGGCATCTTTACTTGTACGGAGTGAGTTTTGTAGTCCGTACCGACCACCAGAGCTTGAGGTATGTGTTTTCTCAAAGGGATCTGAATATGAGACAGCGTTGATGGATGGAATATCTGAAAGACTATGATTTTAGCATTGAGTATAAGCCTGGAAAAGCGAATGTAGTTGCAGATGCTTTAAGTAGGAAAGCACAGATGAGTTATCTGATGCTAAGGGAGTCGCAGTTGTGGCAGTCTGCGGCAGAAGGGTCTTTCAGAGTTTCGTCCAGATGTCGACTGTGTGTGTTGGGCAGTTTGTTGGCGGCTCTCGCCGTTGTGAGACAGGTTGTTGAGGCTCAGCAGGCAGATCCCGAGTTGCACAGTGGTTGCTTCTTCCAGAGGTTGAGCTTCGTGAGGACGGAACTGTTAGGTTCCGAGATAGACTCTATGTTCCTGTTGAGGAGTCTGTCAGGAGAGTTGTGTTGCAGGAGGCACATGGTTTCAGGTACTCGATTCATCCAGGGTCGACCAAGATGTATCACAGGTTGAGACGTCAGTTTTGGTGGCCTGGATGAAGAGAGACATAGCGGCTTTTGTTGCTAGGTGTTTGGTCTGTCAGCAGGTGAAGGCCGAACATCAGCGTCCAGGAGAACTTGTGCAGCCATTAGAGATTCCGATGTGGAAGTGGGACCATGTGACGACTGACTTTGTTTGTGGTTTGCCGAGGACAGCTGGAGGTTTTGACAGCATTTGGGTTCTTGTGGACAGATTGACGAAGACTGCCAGATTCTTGCCTGTCAGGACTAGTTGGGGCGTGAGTAGGTTGGCCGCGTTGTACGTAGAGCGGATTGTTCCCTTGCACGGAGTGCCGATCTCTATTGTGTCAGATAGGGATCCTCGCTTCACTTCTGGGTTCTGACGCAGTTTCCAGAGAGCTTTGGGGACAGAGTTGGCTTTTAGTTCAGCCTACCACCCTCAGTCAGATGGTCAGTCAGAGCGGACTATCCAGACTTTAGAGGACATGCTTAGAGCTTGTTGTCTGGAGTGGCAGGGATCGTGGACAGCTCACTTACCGTTGGTCGAGTTCGCATATAATAATAGTTATCACTCCAGTATCGGTTTGGCTCCATATGAGGCTTTGTACGGACGACCGTGTCGCACTCCTCTTGACTGGTTTGAGGTTGGTGAACGGATTGTCACAGGGCCAGAGTTAGTTCAGCAAGCAGTTGAGGTAGTTCAGCTTGTGAGGCAGAGGCTTCAGTCAGCTCAGAGTCGGCAGAAGAGTAATGCAGATCAGCGCAGACGACCGCTCGAGTTTCAGGTAGGAGACCAGGTGTTTGTTTGGTGTCTCCTATGAAGGGAGTGGTGAGGTTCGGTAGGCGTGGAAAGTTGAGTCCTCGCTTTATTGGACCTTTCACAATTACTGAGCGTGTCGGAGGTTTGGCGTACAGACTTGAGCTTCCGTCAGAGTTGGCAGCAGTCCACGATAGTTCCACGTGTCGATGCTTCGGAGGTACCTTTATGACGAGTCTCATGTTCTCTTGAGTACAGAGTGGTCTGAGGTGACTCTAGTGTTGACTGTACCAGAGTTTCCGTTGCATATTAAGGATCGCCGAGTTCAAAGGTTGAGGAACAAGGCAATCCCATTAGTTCGTGTTGCGTGGCAGCGACATTCAGGTGGTGAGTCGACATGGGAGCGAGAGGACGAAATGCGCGAGCAGTTTCCGTACCTCTTTGGTGAGTCTTCTTTCCTTTTGTTGTTTGAATTTTGAGGGCAAAATTCCTTAAGGGGGGAGGGTTGTAAGGTCTCGGGTCTTAGTGGATCCTTATTGGGTCTTATAGAGGTTCGGTTGTGGTTGGCGGCCAGGGGGTTAGCCGTTGACTAGGATTTAGCATCCAGAGATGTGGACGTTTGTCGATGAACTCGACGGCATGCGATCTGGACGTCAACCCTTTGGCGGTTCAGTAGGCGGCGAGGGATGTGGACGTCTACTGGTCGCGCCTGTAGAAATAGGGCAACCGAGAGCAGAAGTCTCTTCTCTTCCTTCCTTCCTTTCCCTCCACTTCTGCCTTTGTCTGTTTCCACTGCTTCTGATGGTTGATGGGAGTTCGTGGGAAGGCTCTGGTACGTGTGGCGGTGCTAGATCGGGCGGGAAATGCGAAGATTTAGTGTAATTCGTGCGGAGACTTTGAGGGGTTCCGGTGCGATTGGTGGCCGTTTGAGAGTTTTTAAGGCGTTCTGAGGTAGGGACTTAACCTCTTTAACCCTCCTTAGCAAATCAACATGCTTATTTGTGTGGATTAGTATGCTAATTGCATTTTAGGGTTGGGTTATATCATGCTGGGATTTTGGGTATTTTAGGCGATCTAAGTGTTGGATCGTTTAATTCCGAAGTTCTGGTAGTGTTAGAAGATGTGAGGAAATATTTCCCTCCATCAGTAGGTGCTTGGTTGGGTGATTTTACCCAATTAGACTGACCCGGCGCTGTTCTAGGTCTAGGGGACTGAGGAACTTAACGTCCACATCTGTTGACGTTGAGATCTTCAAAGTTGATATAAACGACAAGGTCGATTGCCGTTGATTTAGGGTTAACGGCATGGTGAGTGCCGTCTACATCAATGTTGGCGACGATCGATGTTGCCGTTAATATCCTGTGCCCCAGCAGGCCTTGGTCCTGCATTGTGCTTCAAGGTGTTGACGTGTGATGTCCGCCTGTTAACACATTCTGCCAGGTTTAGAGTGTTGCTCCGCCTGTGCATATGTGTATTTAACTGTGTCGTGACGTGACATGAGGTGTCCGTCTATTGTACGGTGTTTCAGACGTTGAGAGTGTTACCGTCTGTACTCGCGTTGAGTTACCGTGCTTCTGTTTCTGTTTATCACCTGGACATAGAGCGACGCTCTGTCTAGATGACCGGCGTGTGGGGGTCCTCCGTCGGTAAGCCAGGACGTTGAGAGCGTCTCTGTCCTGTGCGTACTCCTTGTGGTGGTTTCGAGCCGGTCTCCGTGGAGCCCCTTCTCTACCGCTAGGGTCAGGCGTATGGGGAAAACCAGTCGTGGACCAGACGTGAGAGAGAGCGTCTGTAGTGTGCACACGTGGCTAGGGTTGAGAGCCTCTGTGGTGACGGGACGCCGAGCCACATACCCTAGCTGAGTCCTACTTACTATGTGTGTGTGAGTGTGTGTTACTGAGCCGCGAGGTTTACAGTTTTGGTTGTAATGCGACGTGTATTTACTTTCAGTTTTTACTTTCCGCACTTTAGTACTGTTGCCGGTGGGGTTACTTTTCCCTACTGGGTCTCTTTTCTTGAGACTCACTCCCCTCCCTTTCAGGTGGGTCGTCGTCGACTCCCGTTCCAGGCGAGTCTAGCCACTCCGGTGTTGGTGCGCCCTAGCTGCAGTGAGTAGTACTTTTTGTTGTACTTCTGTACTCTGTACTTAGCTCAGACTCTGAGTTGTACATGTTATGTTCATGTATAGTGAAATTTTACAGCTTTACATGGTGTGTATCTTCTTATATATAGTCTCCTCGGACATTCCTTTTTACCCTTCCAAGCTTGTCTCGTGGGTTAGCGGGTCAGAATTCGGGTTACTGGTTGCTTACTGGTAATGCATATTCTGGGTCGTTACATGACCTGTCTTTTTACTGTACACCATCATCTTCTTCCTCCAGCTCCCCCCTTTCTCCGCAACCCGTGAGCAGTGATGTCGGCCGGTCAAGCTTGCGTGATGTCTCGCGCGGCGCATTTTAGAACGATTTGACAATACAGAGCAGAGAATCTCCGGCCCATCGTTAGATTTGAATTTTTGGAGGTTGTAATCTGATCTGTAGCATATTTATGCAGCACTCTGTAACACGGTGTATGGCAAGGAATGAGCAACGGAGCTCCTGCGGTGACGTCCGCCAGCTGGACGCCAAGCTCTTCCTCTTCCTCTAATCACCTTGCAGCCCAGAGGTACGTTTCCATTTTAATAACCCTTGGTTCTTTCATCTTCTACCTCACCTGCGCAACACCCAGATCCACCGCCCTCTCATACAACGCGTCATGTGGACTTGTGGGGTGAGGGTTTCAGGATAATGTGTTCATCTTTCACTCGTTCTTCCCCCTCATCAGCCGTGCAACAGGCAGATCCATCCCCTTCTCTTCAACCCATCACCAACCCCCATGCAATGTGTCCTTGGATTTGTGGGATGAGGGTTTTATGATAACATGTTCATCTTTCGAATCTTGGATGAAAACTTTGTTGGTTTGAACTGCTTAGGTTCAGCCAAGTTGCACGTAAGAGACGGCGTTTAGAAGATATATGTCTGCAGGAGGTATGCACACAAATATGGTGTCATTCTTGTTCACTTCATTACATGCACCCAAATCTGCAAGAATTTTTGATTGAATTTTCCTTTCACATATATGGTTTTGTAAACGATATTCTTATGAATGTTTGTCTAAATTTCCCATTCACATGTTCATTTTTCTTATCAATGTTTGAGTCAAGTTCCATTTCATTTATTGCCTTGGGACATTAACGTACATCATACACAATTCTCGTATGACAACTAACCTGTGGAATCAAATGGACGTTAAGGTCGTCAATCGAATCAGGATGCTGGGATGGATATCGATTGTTGATTGACCTAATGATTAAAGAAATGCATCGTAACAACTACCCTAGTGCAAACTTCAACACACACAGTTGGAATATGTTGTCCGCAGCATTCAACGCTACACTAGGCTTTTCACTAACAAGGGATCAAGTTAAGGACCACTATAGGAATTTGAGGAGGAAATTTGGTCTGTACAAGGATTTACTAAAGTTGAGTGGTTGGGGATGGGATCCAGAGCAACATATACCAATTCCTGGCTATGACGGAGCTTAGGAGGAGGTGATTAAAGTAATGGATGTACAAGCATACTTCCTGCTTCCTTCCATTCCTAGCTGCTATCCTAACTCACTAATAAACTTCTGTCCAACCGTTTGTTAGGTTAACTCTAAATTCTCACATATTAGACGGCGTTCGTTCCCTTTATATGATGACATGTGTCTCCTCTGCAAGAATAGCATGGCAACCGTGGAGCAGGGAGAGGGAATGGTCATCGACGCAGTCGCACAACAGATAATTTGGTACCTCCACCTTCTAGGTTTGATCACATCAAAGAATATAGTAGTGCAATCCCAACGACACCCATTTTGCAAGAAGATGATTTGGAACCAGATTGTCCATTGGGTGGTAGCCAAGATTTCATTAACATGTCCTCCGACCAGTATACCCAACCTGCAGGTGGACAATGCACCCCCATCATCAGCAAAGGGGACTGGTTCCACCTCACTTCCCCGTGACATGGGGAGCTCCTCTCCAAAGAGAAATATTGCATCAAGTGAGAGGAAAGGTCGTACTAAGAAGTTTGGTCAATCATCGCTGGATAGCTTTGTGGATGCTACACGTGAGAGGAATGCATTGATTAACACTATCCTAGCCAAGGGTAGTGTTGCATCAACCATGGGGTCGGTTAGGGAGGAAATTCCCAGTATATCCGAGAGTCTAAAGGCTTTGAAGGAGGTTCTCAATCTCCCGTACCGTGTGTATCTGAAAGCAATGAATCTATTCACTGACCCAAGCCGTAGAATGCTTTTTTCATGCATGTCTGATGAAGACAAGGTTGAGTGGCTTATAATGATGACCTCCGATGGGCCACAGAATTGAATGCTATGCTTGGATATGTCCTCATGCAAGAATGTTTTTCATCTGCTCTGTTATCTTCATTTTTGGTTTGCACTAAGCTTTGTTATGGTATTAGTCCATGTATTTTGCGGTACATATCAGATGACAGTGCATCTGCTTTGTCATTTCATTGTATGTCGTCATATTTTATATTGTTGTTTGGGTGGTTTGTCTTAGTTTGTTATGTTTAATGTAGTATCGTACACAATGGAGTTTTTAAGTGAACCCAGAATTACGTCTCATATTTGTCATGACTTGAATGCAGGATATTGAGAATGGGTAAATATAGGTGCTATGTTGTATGGGTTGGTCACCATCCCGGTATCTATTTCACTTGAGAGGAGTTCTATGCAATAGTCAATGAGTTCCCTGGGGCTAGATACAAAGGCTTTTATGATGTGTTGTAGGCTGAAACTACATTCGAAGAATACTTTAGTGTGAATGCACATCATGTGAAGCCGGATTCCAATAGTTCCAATGATCAACAATATGTTAGTGGGAATCCAGTGCCTATGCACGTGCAAAAGCTCCCACAAATGACTTATATCTTCATTGGCCTTGTGCTCCGTGTTATACTTCTCCTGGGCATCATTGTTATATGCCTGTTTTCCATGATTGTGCTCCATCGATAGAATCATATGATGTTGGGCTTTTGTCTTTTTTTTTGAATGTTGACAATGTTTTGTTTTACCTATGAATCATGTAGTGCTATATTTTATCTATCACGATTTGTGTTCTTATTTTCATGTTCTTGTTGAAGTTGTTAAGAAGCTTGTGATTAGTGTTTGTTCTCTTTTCCATTGTTATATGGTTTATTTATTCAGAACGAGAGTTTTGCTTGTCCCTTTTACTGGATGACGAAGAAGCATATACAATGATAGTGGACCTTGTGTGGGAGGAAGTCCAAGAAGATATGCGTCCACCTATGCCAAGGAGAATGATGAACAACTCACCATACACAGGGGAATTGTGGGTAAATCACATATTGAATGGCCATGAGAAAAGATGCTACAATTTGTTCAGACTTCATCCTAATGTCTTTGTTCGTTTGGTTGATATGATGGTAAACCATAACTTGATAAAGGATTCCTGATATGTAAGTGCCAATTAACAAGTGGCAATGTTCTTGTACACTGTTGGCCATGAAGTTCCAACAGGTGCTTTGATGGAACACTTCCAACATAGTTCGCAAACTACTAGCTATTATGTGAACAAGGTGGCCATTGCATTAGCCTCTTTAAAGGAGGAGTACATTTTGCAGCCAAGTCAAGTGTTTGAATGCCATCCACACATAGCTAGCAGTGATCGGTTCTAACCATATTTCAAGGTGATGATGTATTTGTTTTTTTATGTTCTTTAACTATTGTGTTGTTTGCTTAGTTATTGGACATTCTCAATGTTTTAGGATGCATTAGATGCTATTGATGGCACCCACATCCCCGCCAATATACCAATTGAGGATTAACCTCATTTTCGAAATCGGAAGCAGACAATATTTCAGAATGTCATGGCTGTTGTATCTTTTGATGGGTTATTTCAATATGCATGTGTGGGATGGGAAGGTTCTGCACCAGATATGAAAGTTTTAAGGTGGGCAGTCTCACGAGGCGAGTTAATTGTGCCAGTGGGTAAATATTATTTGGTTGACGCAGGATACGCCAACACAGGTTCCTTTCTTGCACCATATCATGGCCAAGGTATCACATTTCAGCTTTTCGTCGGCACGAGAATGACCCATATCAGAACAAGCAAGAGAAGTTCAACTACAGACATGCACAACTTCGAAATTGTGTGGAACGAGCTTTCGGTGTACTAAAGATGAGATTTCAAACACTCCGCAAGGAGAACATGTACCCATTTGCCATACAGAAGAAGATGGTGTTTGCATGTCTTGTGGTACACAACTTCATCCATTGTGAATATGGCTATGATGACTTCTTCAATCAACATGCAGATGAGAATGAGTTACAGGATGGATGTGGTGATCATCAAGTCCCAATTGGAATGGGTTTGAACGTAGCAGCTACTACAACTGGTGAGGCGTTGAGGGAAGAAATCGCCAACCAAT
Source organism: Colocasia esculenta (assembly GCA_014218235.1). Lineage (NCBI taxonomy): Eukaryota > Viridiplantae > Streptophyta > Magnoliopsida > Alismatales > Araceae > Colocasia > Colocasia esculenta. The sequence goes on along the minus strand of CM024762.1, from coordinate 15,170,456 downwards.
TATGGATTGTGGGCAATGCCCAATAGTTGGCTATGAAATTTATGTGTGCTTTCTTTTTATGACTTGTAATCAAGTTCCAATTTAGTTTAGAGGAAGTTTTTAATCCATGCTGTGGGACCGTCATGCACAATTTAGTTTCATTTATATGACTGTTGTGGAATGTTAGGCTTGTTAGTAATGAAATGTACTTTTTCTTATAATTTACCTTGAGAAACTTTCTGTCATCCATGGTATCTTCTTCCCACCCAGATGATCTTGGTATCTTCTTCCCACCCTGTCATCCATTGGAACAGAAGTAGAAAGTTTTTGCGGTGAAAAGTAGTTATAAAAAACGACCAAATGATTATATTTTTAGTTTGAATGAATATCTTCTCACAAATTGTCATAGGAAAATTTTGTATGCGTTAAATTCATATGAATTAAGTTATACATGTGACGCCGTGAGAGAACGAGGAATCAAAAGATCACATATTGTAGACATTGCAAATGAACTTTTTGAAGGTACATGACAAAAGCAAACTGCACAAATTATAATTTTACATAGGACTATGGCACATGCTTTGCTTACGGTGCTAATTTAAAAGAAACACAACTTCCATCTATTTTTCGGCAACTAAATTAAAGGCCTGGTTGGCCACTGAACAATTGGCCCAAATGAAAATCAGGAACTCAATTGGGTTAATTTCTGTAATTTCATAAGTTCACAGTCATGGTTAATAGTTGTCGACAACCACTGGATGGTTGTCGACAAGTTCTGTTCCATCCAGAACAAGATTCATGAATGCGGGCTTTAGTTGTCGACAACTAGTGGATGGTTGTCAATAGGTACTGTTCCATCCAGAACTGCATTCATAGATGCGGGCTTTACTTGTTGACAGACGACTGGCAGTTGTCGACAGACGACTTGTGGTTGTTGACAGTTATTATTGGGTTGTCGACAGGTACTGTTCCATCCAGAACTGCATTCATGAATGTAGGCTTTACTTGTCGACAGACAACTAACAGTTGTTGACATACGACTTGTGGTTGTCGACAGCTATTATTGGGTTGTCGACAACTTCCAATGACAGTCAGTGGTTGTCGATCGACCATCGTTTGGTTGTCGACAACCGAAACCCTATTCCGATTTGGAATGTGAACCGGTTCACCTTCTCTCCTATTTTTATTGTGGTGGTTCACTTCTAAAGGTTTTACAGAACCCTAGTTGTCGATACACCCTTTCACCTCCCCTCATTTCTGTTACTGCCGCCCTTGTCTTCTATAAACTCCTCATTCTCTCTCCAGGGCGAAATCACCAGAGTTTTCATCTGTTGCATTTTCTCTTCTATTTCACCTCTCTGCAGCATCCCTCTTTCATCATCTTCCAGAGGCATCCTCTTCAGAAAATTACCTATTTCTCTTATCTTCATCCTTTCTTTTACTGTTCTAGAATGAGCTCCAAGGGAAAATGCACGACTGCTGGGCCTAAGAAATCGAAGCACAATGTTGAAGGAGAAGGTCAAAGTTCAAGACCCTTGCTGAGCGACGATCTAAGGTCAGAGATGACAGACTCCCAGAGTTGAATGTTCCATCAAACATCAAACTGTGCAAGGTCAACCGAGTCCTCAAAGAGATCATACAACCTCGGTATGTGGATTTTCCTTCTGTGGAAGATATGTTTCCCGGGTTGACTACACTATGTGAAGAACAAGGCTGTCTTACATTTATGATGTCTCAGAAGTCTTATTCTCCATTAGTAGTTTTGGAGTTTTACAACAATTTGGGTATGTCTGAAGAACAAGACTTTTACACTACTGTCCGGGGTATCTCCTTTAAGATTACTCCTAATCTTTTCAGTAGAGCACTACAAATTCCAAATGATGGGGTAGATGTCCTCACTCTGAAGATGGATCCTGCAGTCACTTAATTATACACTAATGACTAATCAACCTTTTGATGAGTTGAAAAGGATAGCCAGACTGAATGCAAACACTTTTCCTCCTTTGAACAGAATGATACATCATATGTTCACAACTATCATCTTTCCAAAGGATGGAAGCAAGGAGCTAGTCAATGAAACACATCAGACACTGTTCTACCACATTCTTTAGAAAGAACAAATTAATCTCCCAGTGTTGACGGTCGATTTCATAGGACAGTGCTTCTGTGATCCAAAAAGGTCCATCCCGTATGCTTGCCCTATCACATCTGTGCTCAAATGTGTGGGAGTATCACTTTATCCTAATGAGTCAAGAGCAGAAGTGCATATGATATCACCACTGCACACAGAATGGGTTACAGAATGATGAATGGAAGAGTCAGTAGGACTCTAAAAGGCCAAGTAGATGAAGAGCATGATGTAGCAGAAGATGAAGACACAGAAGAAGCAACTGAAGAAGATGATGAGGATGTTGGTGAAGATGAAGCCCACATTAAGATTCATCAAGAAGTTCATCCGGATATTCCTACTACAACTCAAGTTCCAATGTCTGGAGATCTGAAAGAATTCTTTGCCGATCAATTACTTCAACTTCAGTCAACTCTCGCACAACACATCAACACCCAATTTGATCAGTTGAAGCAGCAAATGAACACTAGAATGGATGCAATTGAAGAAAATCAAGGTCACATTCAGAGGCATTTAGATAGCATGGATTATGGAATGATGCGGCTTTATGATGATTATCAGCATCTCCATAATTTCTACAATCCTCTAGATCCTCAAGCTGACAATTTTTCTATTAATGTTTCATCTTTTGGTGCTAAGGGTCCCCGTAGTCCCACTCCTCTTGGGGATGACAATCCTTAGCAATGTATTGTAGATTTTTTTTATAAAAAGAACCAGTTGGGTACAAAACTTGTCATCTTTTGAAATGTGTGTCAAGTGTAATGCTTGCAAGTCTTTGAATGAAAGGAATAAATTCTATCATTGTTGTCCATGCTTGCCAATTTTGTGCTTGCCAATATCAAAATAATGTTTTCAATGACCATTGCGCTTTCTTATAATTTATATTTTTTGTTCATCTTTTTGATGTTGTCAAAAAAGGAAAGAATTATGAATGTATATTTTGGATTCAACAGTACCTGTCGACAACCAGAGATTGTCTGTCGACAGATATGCAATGATATTGACAAAATAGATTCTGGATGAAGTGTATGCTTCAGCATCTGTCGATAGATGATTTTCGGCTCGACAACCAGTGATAATCTTCATCAACAAGCTTCTGGAAAGGACCAAGGTCAGCAGTACCTGTCGACAACCAAGATGCGTCTGTCGACAACCACCTAAGTACCCAAGACTTCAGTTCTGGAAAGAGGACTTGCAGAAGTAGTTGTCAACAACCGATTTGCATTTGTCGACAACCATTGTCTACTTGTATGCAATTCATATAGCATTTGTCAATTTATGAAACTACTTGTGATTATGTAAACTTGTTTCGCTGTGATGTCCATAGGTCTGAAAGTTGTAGGTGCTACAAGACCGACGAGGTTTAACCTATCAGATGATGCTCTACTATGCTCCCAGTTTCTCCACTCCTACTTAGTCAATTGATTAATCTTCCTCATCATTTAGCTGTACTATTCTCAATATTATAGGAAAAAATATGATATTAAGTTTGTTGATGGCCTACTAATCTTCCTTTTTTATATGATGACATGTGAAGATAAATATTCATTTCAGAGCTAATCATAGATCATATGCAGATATATTGTCGATATATATATATGCGAAAATTTAGGATTATATAATTTCCATGTACAGAGACAACATTTAATCATAGATGGTATGCAGAAATATTGTTATGTGATATGTGCAGTGGTGGTTCTCATGGGTTGTCGTTTTGTGCATGCAGAGTACAAATGGACATGGGGATGCTCTCTAGCTCTGTATGCTTTTTACAGGAAATATATATATTGCCATTCATCTTGTGTAAGATTCTAAAGCTCTGTGCTTGGCCATAATTATGACTATGGTTTCACGTTACCTTACTCAATCTGTTTTTTTTTTTTGGGTTTATAGAATGCTTTTGGAAAGGAAAGTACTGTTTCAACCACCTGATCATGTGACCACTCTGATTCGAAGTTTAATGCCATTAACTTCAGGATTGGAGAGGTTTTACCATGATCAAATGAATTTGTGTACTTGCAACATCTTTCTCCTCAAGTGAAGTGAGAGTTTTGACTTCTCATCATGTAAAAAGGAAAGGATACTTTTCCTAGATGGATGGTGTAAATGTGAAAGAGAAAAATTACAAACAGAATTTGCTCAAAACTATATATATAGTTGGGCACTTTCACTAGATCTCAGCTTTCATCCAACAATTCTTTTATTTAGACCAGTTGTGAACATTTCATTTCATGGATGGATGGATATATATACCTTCTCATGTCAGTTCGCATTAATCTAAACCGAAGATTGAATCCATTATTTATACTCTATAAAACTAATAACCGACGCAACATTTTCCTTTTTTCTTTTGGACCAATGAAGATAATTTTAACTGTTCAAAACTATAATGTCAGAGACTCAGACGGTGTTAATAATTATAACACCGTCAAGACTCTGATATATGGGTATGGATGTTATCTATTTTGACTCCTACATTCTGGAAAGTTAAAATATATGCCGTTGTAATTGTGACAGTGGTTAACATAGGTGATCAATTTTCAAAAAATTGAAGTGGCCTAACGGCGTCAAAGGTACGTAGTACCTCGGTCCTTCTCCCCTCTTCCCTTGGACTGTTCGACTCTTCTAAAAAGTGAAAATATATGCCGTTCATGCAATTTCTGCAGAGGCATCGCGTTTCTCCATGGGCATCGCTGGCACTTGTGGGTTGGATGATACATTAATTTCTGGTTCAGACCAAAAGGGATATTACTTGGGTTAGGGTTGTAACCGTACTTTGGTACTGGGAGGATTCCAATTGGGTAGCTATGCACGTACCAAATCGAGAATGGGTTAATTGTGCGGTTTGCTTATCCCTGGTTAACATAAACTGGGATTTATTGTCCTCTACACAAAGCGGGCGAGTGTTGGTTTCCCACTAATATATATATATATATATATATATATATATATATATATATATATATATATGACCTTCGCGGACAACACATCTTTTAAAGAGCTAAATACGTTTCCATATACGTACAGATTATAGGAGCGATGATGATCATATGATTGGTTGGTCGTGTGTATTAATGCTATTAGAAGCAATAACGGTAAAGAAGGTAGATGTCACACGAATAAAGAAGAATTGATCAATCGTTCTTTATTGCAGGAGCTAGCTGGGGGCCTACATTATGTAATTTTTCTTCTTTGAAAGCGTACAAATTAATACATCATGTTGGTGGGCCTCTTGCAGTCTCTATTGCTCGCGTCGTCATACAATCAATAAAACTCATGAACGCGACGGGGATTGATGTAACTCGTATAAGTGGCGTTAACACTGCCACGATATATCATATATTAAGCAGGTACGTAGCTATACCTTTCTCGGTGTGGGACGTGTTCTACCCGTTGGCGCGCGGTCTCGTCTCCTTGAGATATCCGACCATAGATACATATATACTAGTCCTTGACCACCTCAATCGTCAAATAATATTCTCTCGTCTCAGTTCCGTGTAGGAGTGATCAGCCACAGGTGGGGTGGCTCCCAGTACTGCCTTCGATACTTCCAAGTATTAGTAGAGCCCCCAGCGATAAGTTGGAGAGACCCTTCATCACCGGAGACCAAGTCCGTTCTTCGAGAGGACTTGGTCGCTGCAATATGGTATGCATATATATATATATATATATATGTTTCGCTTATACTGGGGTCACTGTAACGTTGAAGGTTACTGACCATGGTTAGGCGATCTTTGGAGATTCCCTGTCCCTGACCCTTGTCCTCACCGGTGCTTCCCAGCTTCCACTATGCCACAGTACTCGTGCCTGGAATTTCTTTCTTGGAAAAGGATCACGTACGTTTGGGGTCGTCTACCTGGGAAAGAAGAGGCCTGAAATATATAATTAAGCAACCAGTTTTTCCAGCCGTTCACACTTCCCCATCACTTGAATTTGCACGGGGAAAAAACATTAATGACAAGGCAGTCCTTGTTTGAAGGAGCATGCACATGACTCTTGAAGTGGTCTAATGAGATGGGAGACTAGCTAGGAGTGATCACCAACATTGGTTTGGAATGCCTTAATTTCTTCGTTTCTCAATCTTGTGTGGCACGTACAGTTCGCACAAAGTTAATAGAAAAATTGATAACTGATTGTGAGAAACACTTCAGTCAAAACGGATGTTGTTGACTCATTTGTGTATAATTTTAATTTCCTAGTAATACGTCTGGTACTACCTCTTATATATACTATATACATGCAATAATAATCAAGTTTTTATGTGAACTTGAGTAACGAATTAATTAGAGCCTGCTTGCCAATATTAATCTAGAATATATAGTTTGCCGTCAATTATCGTCCTCAGTTAGAAGAGGTCCATTATATTAATGGAAGCTGCCTAGATCTGATCATTAAAAAACAAAGAAATATATATTTAGTGCACATATAACTTCTCTCCGGTTATTAAAAAAAAAGAGAAATATTTAGTGGTGTGTATTTAATTAGTCACACTCATTAAGATTAATGTGACATTTAATTTGGAGGTTTTTAATATCTTCCTCTTCATTATTTTTTTAACACTCAAATTTATATGTCATAATTTTAATGGGTGCATGTGACTTACTTTGTATACACAAAAAATATGCACTTCTGTTTGTTTGAGGGGAAAAGTTGAGTTAGAAAATACTTTTCAGAAAATTTTTAATTTTTATATCATTTAGTACCACTGAAAAATAAAATTTGAAAAAGTATGTCCCAGAAAACCTAGATTTTGGCATCCGCGGTTTTGCCCCGGATGCCATTTTCCTATAGTAACCGTTTAGGCACTATTCATGTAAGTTATTTTTTTATTTTTTTCTACTCATTTAATTAGTCTTTATCAAATTTAATTATTTTTATTAGTTAATTGAATTTTATTTTTTTATTAAAATATATGTAGAATACTATTCATTCAAATTGTGTTTTTATTTTATTTCTCCGGTTTTAAATTGTCTTTGTCAAATTACTTATTTTTCATTAGTTATATATATATTTTTATTTTTTAAAAATATTAAAAATAAAAAATTGATGAATAGTATTAGTACACAAGGAGTATATGACTCTCTCTGATTTGAGTGGATCTTTCACATAAAAATTATTCCGTGGAAAATTATTTTCCTATTAAATTATTTTACATATAACCAAATAGACCTTAAATTACATATGAAACCGTGGCAAAATTATATCGGCAGTAGAGACCTGTCGTTCCACTGTTATTGCTGGTTTGGTCCAAAAGGCTAGCTGCCGTCTGGTCCACATGGCTACAAACCCATTTCACAGGGCGACGACCGTTGATCAAGTCTGTTCGTCGTTCCCATCTCCAGTGTTGCTTTGACGTGCCCTTTCGCTACTTAATTAGCGGGCGATGGGTGCTTCGTGGTGACGCTGCAGGTAAAACAGACAAAACTTTCGACACGATTAATATCGGGATTAATGCTTATAATTAAGCGTACTGCATGCATGTGACCATCGATGTTGTTTATGGTCAGAAGCATTTTGGCACCAGCTGGAAACTATCGTTTCCTAACGAAAATTCCACTTTTAATGGAATTATATATGCTACTTGTGATGTTTTTTTTAAAATATATATAGTTTAGTCTCATATTAGAAATAATGAAAAATATATATTTATAAATAAAATCTATGTCTCTTTTCTAATTTTTTTAAAGAAAAAAATAAAATTTCGAATAAGAAAATAATACTTCTCAAGAAAGATACAATAAGATTTCATGCATCTTGAGAGCTGATTGTAATATTTCAAAATTTCTAGTCTCTTATCTATAAATTGGCATCCACCTTTTGTAAATAATTCTTTTCCAGTGAATTAATGGTTTGAATTTAAGGTAAATTAATTAGAAGTCTCTGACTATAACAGAGAGGTCTTTACTGTAACAAGACTTAACGTATACTGTAACAGGTGATAACACTTACTGTAATAAGACTTAACGTATACTGTAACAGGTGATAACACTTACTGTAATGAGTTACAACTCTATGAGGGACTAACAAATAAGTCAAAAATTTGACAGGAACTTTTAATTAATTTACCCCTGAATTTATTCATATCATATTTTTTTTGAGAATTTTCTATTTTTTTTCTTTTTCTTCTCGTTCGCCTCAAGAATGACTACTTCAGCGCCATCCTAATAAAGATGGACATAGAAATTTTATCTAGTGAGATCACCTCCTACAGGGGCGGACCCACGTTTATGGTGGGGGTGGCCATGCCCCCCCCCCCCCCCCCACACACACATTTTGGCTCTCTTTATTCTTTTTGTATTAAGTTTTTTTTTTTAATTTTCAAATTGGTCTCTCTTATATTTTACTTTATTTTAATATTTTCTTACTTCGCCCCCTTATGTTTCATCCTTCGTCCTTCCCTGACCTGCTAAAAAAGATAATTACTGGCCATCTAGAGGTCACATATTTTAAAAACGTTCTTCCAACTGATCGGTAAAAGAGATTGAAGAGACGTGATTTAAGTGTGCCTCCCAAGAGGTATTGTCCCTATGTTTTGTCCTTTAAAAGGGCCCTCTTGGGAGAAGAGGTGAGACTCTTGCTGATAAGCACACACTTGTTCTCACTATCTTTCAATGTGGGACTAAAGATTACCTCTACACAGCCCCCCAGTGAGGATAAGGGTGTGCGGGTCTCATGAAGATGAGACGCTCGAGTAGGGCGCATGGCCTCTCGTTCGTTCCCACAGACGGCGCCAATGAAGAGACGTGATTTAAGTGTGCCTCCCAAGAGGTATTGTCCCCATGCTTGGAGTTTTGTCCTTTAAAAGGGCCCTCTTGGGAGAAGAGGTGAGACTCTTGCTGATAAGCACACACTTGTTCTCACTATCTTTCAATGTGGGACTAAAGAATACCTCTACACAGCCCCCCAGTGAGGATAAGGGTGTGCGGGTCTCATGAAGATGAGACGCTTGGGTAGGGCGCATGACCTCTCGTTCGTTCCCACAGACGGTGCCAATGAAGAGACGTGATTTAAGTGTGCCTCACAAGAGGTATTGTCCCCATGCTTGGGGTTTTGTCCTTTAAAAGGGCCCTCTTGGGAGAAGATGTGAGGCTCTTGCTGATAAGCACACACTTGTTCTCACTATCTTTCAATGTGGGACTAAAGATTACCTCTACACAGCCCCCTAGTGAGGATAAGGGTGTGCGGGTCTCATGAAGATGAGACGCTCGGGTAGGGCGCATGGCCTCTCGTTCGTTCCCACAGACGGCGCCAAATGTGGTGGTGTAATCCTGTTTGGGCCGGAACCAAACGGGCCTCCACTAGAGAGAGAGAGGGAAGACGATCGCCGGTGAGGACGAGAACCTGCAAGACTAGAAGAGGATCAGGGGGGCCCGGTGAAGACCGGGGAAACCCTCCGATGCCTAAGTCAGTGGAGAGCTTGCAAGGCAGGGGGTTTCGGAGTATGAGAATGTGTTCGCGTGAGGAAGAGAACGTACCTTGCATGGTACTGTACCTGTGCTTTTATAGGCGTTGGTGCCAAGGCCAACGTGGGTAACGTTGGTAGATCGTGCCTAAAAAGGCGCCTTGATGGACGCGCATAACGGGAGGAGTTATGCGCTCAGGTGCCCGTTGGGCTGCCAGACAGTTCGCGCCTCTTGATGGTGGAGTACGTGGCCTGGGACGGTTACAACCGCGCCGTGAGCCAGAGAACCTGCTCGGCACCCTTTGGAAACACTTTCCGAGCAGGTGACCCACATGGGGGCTCGAACATGCTGTTCGGTGATATCCAGGGTTGTTCCGCGCAGCAGGGTTACTGTTCCTGTTAGGAACCCCTCCGCAGTTGTTCGGTGTGGAAGGGCAGATGACCTGCTCGGGGATATACCGCCGCGAGGCTTGACAGTGTCCGATCAAGGGGGGCGGTACCTTGGACATCTTAAAACCGTCTTGAAAAAGACGTGGCCCGTTGAGATGGGGCCACGTTTGCTGACAGGACATGCGAGGGCCGTAGTGGGTCATCATGGGATTAGGTGGTCAGATTTGGCCACCACAGAGATATTTCAAAATTTTTTTGAATCCAATAAAATCACGAGACCCCACTAAATTAATGCTAGATCGATCCATACATCCCAAAATCTATTCCGGTCTACTCTGCCGGGGAGTGTGATGTAGCTTGCTTCGTCCCATGGCACGAACGATGATTCACGTACGTCTATCTGCCTCGATCATGAACCATGGGCATGAACATGGAGACTGTTCTTCTCGGCCAGAACGGATTTCGCTGCCGCTAATCCGGTCGCTTACGCCTCGCCGTGTCATGCTGATGTCCTATTTCTTCCCCATTTATTTGGTAGGTGTTAGGAGCCTCTCTAATCGGACTTATATTATCTTCCCCGGGCACATGGCGGACGACGATGACTACGTCTGCATGTTGGACGTACTTATCCACCACTGCTTGGATTCTCCCGCCGACCACGCCACCGGGGATTAAAGAAAGTTTGCAGTATGCATGGGACGAAGCAGAGTTGTTAGCTCACTGTTCGTACTTTTGTAGATTAGTAAGGCTTTTCATCCGGCAATCCTGCCAGCAGTTATGCAATATTTAGGCACGGAAAGACCGGGAAGAAAGGGAGCTAGCTAGCTAGAGAGGAGGGAGGATGGGTGTGATGTTTGTTGCGGGAGTAGTAGCGGCCGCATCACTTTAAACATTAATGTGTATTTATAAATTTTATTTGTAATGTAAAAGGGTCATTTTTTTTGAAAAAAATTCAATCAAAATTAACATAATACAAAATTTTAAACTCTTCAATAGAGTTTTGAAAATTCAGGTGACCTCGCTAGACATAAATTAGATCCGCCGCTGTTGGAGAGTTCTCTATACGGCATATGCTGACAAAGTTTTACTAGAACAATAAATTTAAAAGACGACACTGGTTTTCCGGGTTCTATTAGAATATGTTTCATGTGTATGGGCAACTGCCAGAGTTAATATGCGTTTTGAATGACGCATGATGTTGGGAGGAACGAGTTTTGTGCATGTAGGCCCCAATATATAGTAGCGAGATGTGCCATGATCTTCGTATATGTACAACATATTAAATTACTTTAATATTTAGTAGAACATGCACACTTTCTCAACATTATATCTAACCTCTCGGTTAAATGCGTGGATAACCTGTGTAGCAGATGCATGGTTAATTTGGAAGGATATTACAATATATATACACTAGTGTTGTACTCCGGCCCCCATGGGTATAGCGATCGATCAGTGTTTTTGATTTTTTACCGTCTTTAAGAGAATGTAATTTTTTTTAAAAAAATGGAGTTATTTTTCAGAAAATTTATCCCAAACAACGTCATTAATTTGAATAGAACAGTACTTGGAGAAATTTTCTGGGGAAAGCTACTTCACATTTTTCTGGGCAAAATATGCTGTGGTTAAGTCAAGTGTCGGCTTAAAAAATTGGCTCCCTGCGTCAAATAATCTTTGACCCCTTTGTATGAAGGTCCATGAACATTCTTGACGGCCGTGCATGCTGCCATGTAGCATCACTAGCACATAAAAGAAAAAAAAATAGTGAGCGAGAGAAAGAGAGAGAGAGATAAAAAGAAGGTTAAACAGCTGCAGTTTCCTAGAGCTACCTCAAAAATAAAGAGAGCAGATGGTACATGAGACAAATATTGTCGGCAAGCACAAGTTAAAAGGGAGTCCATCAAAGACTAATATACAAACTATCACACAGTTCCCAGTCGCAAATTAAACCACATTTGCTCAAAAGAGAAAAAAACATATTAATTAACTACACAGTTTCCAATATAAATTGGAGCAGGTGAAGCATACATAGGCAGCAATTAATAGAGTTGTGGTGCAAGAGTAGCTGCTGCTCATCCCCGTGAAGTCGGGGCGGCCCGGGCGGGGACGTGCTCCACATCTCCCTCACTCGTCTACCTGCTGTTGCAGTTTCTCTCATCTTTCGTGTAACCAGCGTGTTAAGCCGTCGCTTTCCGACCGAGGAAGGAGACGAATGGCGACGTCATCACCATGTGCTCTAGGCCTTCCAGCTCCCTAAGGTGGATTAATTGAACTGGTCCCGCTGGGAGGGAACGATGTGACAAGGCTGAAACTTCTAGTCCAAGTGGTTCTTATGATACAGTAATCAGGTTTACGTACGTCTCTTTGGAATTCACAGTCGTCAAGCACCTACTTGGAAAAATGGGTCTCGACCCTTATAAATGCTGAGTACCCTCCCACGCGCACCACACCCGGGAACTCAGCTAAACCCTAAAACATTTGCCTCTGACGTCCCCACCAGTACTGCCGTTTCCCTTCTCTCTGCAGGGGGGAGGGGGAGAGAGAGAGAGAGGTGCCTCCTGCAGGCCAAGGACGTCTGGCCAGGCAACAGACGACATGGGCAACTGCATGCCAAGGTGTCCGCCAGCGCAAGAAGAGCAGGAACCGAAAGAAGTGGAGGCGGGAAGCTTTGAGGCAAAAGTCACCGGCAACAACCGGGGGGAGAGCGGTTTCAAGATTAAGGTGTTGCTGACGAAAGGGGAGCTGGAGTGGCTGCTGCTGCAGCTGAAGGAGAACGGGGAGAAGCGGCTGGAGGACATGTTGGGGGAGATTGAAAGAGGAAGAGGAAAGGGGAAGATCAGAGTTGAAGGCAGCTGGAAACCCTCCCTGGAGAGCATCATGGAGATCCCAGAAGTCCAAAGCTTTTGACGTGACACGGAAGCAAATTCTCCTCAGTCTTCTTTAATTTCTCTTGCATTAATCTTTAATTAGTTCCACCCCTTAGCTAGCTTCAATTTCCTGATCAGTTACTCTTCTAGCGTACTGACCTTAATTTTCATGGATTTGGATCTGGAGTTGTAAATACAACCCTTGTCGTCTCCTAATTAATTAACCATTTTTCACCTCGACAAGGTTAATTAGAGGAATTAGTACTGCTCGTTCTCGTCGATGTTTTTACTGATATAGAGATATCTATCTGTCGGCTCTGCGTGAAATTTGAGTACATGATTAGAGTGAACAGCGTGCCAATCTTTCTACCACCACCTCCTGTATGCTGCAACGTGCTATTCAATTAACCAGTGTGCAGTCTAATTGAAGTTTAAAAGTGCTTGATCTCTTTTAGAAATCTACGATCGATCCCAGTGCGGTGCGAGTGCATAACTAGTTTGCAAGAGTTAGCCATTTTACTCTCCTACATATTTCAAATTATTCCTTTTTCCGAGATTTTTATATATCGCTAGCGTTATATATGATACATGATGTCTGTATCCCTTCATCTTTCTTTCATGAACACCCTAAAAAGATCTAGAATTTTGTTATCAAAATCTTAAGGAGTAATATATTTAGACGTGAATAAGATCGTTAAGTATATATGCACTCAACTCTAGCACGTACGGGAAAGCAAGGCAAACCTGTTTACCGTTCCATATATTTATCCGAAGGAAGAACAGAAGCTTCTTACCGTTGATTGGGGCACCTATCAAACAAAGAGTCCTTGTCACGTTGGTGAAAAATTTGGCAGGCCGTCACCATCAACGCATGTGGCTGCACATCGACGCACCCCCAATGGGCATCTCTAAAGCTAGTCACTGACAAACATGGTCATCGTGGAAAAAGTGGCGCTCTTCCAGCGATGGCGTCCTGCCCAGGTCCCACAGTTCCCTCCTCTTCTTCTTCTTCTTCTCTCTCTCTCTCTCTCTCTCTCCTGTGGCCAACAATCTCAGAACAGAACATGATACGATAAAGCTAACTAGTGGAGATAAATCAAATATTGTTTGAGGTTAATTAAGAAATAAATTCAGCAGTATTTCTTGGGAGTCATTTGTGGGGGCAAAAATGCTTAATTATCGATTATCATGGCCTCGGATAAATACATGGGCCATGGAGATTACATGAGAAGTCAATTGGGGCTGTTTGATCTTGTTTGAGGTGTTTACCTCGTACGTCGTGGAATCTTATAGGATCGGAAAGAAGACTATAAAGATCTTCTTCATAATTTTCTCGCTCTAAACATCTTCGGGATCCCATGGTTTCTTCTTCTTCTTCTCTCTCTCTCTCTCCTGTGGCCAACAATCTCAGAACAGAACATGATACGGTAAAGCTAACTAGTGGAGATAAATCAAATATTGTTTGAGGTTAATTAAGAAATAAATTCAGCAGTATTTCTTGGGAGTCATTTGTGGGGACAAAGATGCTTATCGATTATCATGGCCTCGGATTAATACATGGGCCATGGAGATTACATGAGAAGTCAATTGGGGCCTCAAAATACTCTTCCTCTTCTCCTAGCCCTTCATTAACTAATGGACCATTCTATCTACTCTGCTGCTTGCGCTGTTGCCCAACGCAATTCTTCCTCTTGGATAGAGAAAGATCTATAGTGTTGCTGCTCATTTTGAAGAAGATTGGTGTATCCAAATGTTATTCTCACTTGTTGAAAAAATTGGTGTATCCAGATGTTGTTCCCTTGTGTAAAAGAAGATGGACGTGTCGGCATATTATTTCTTTCGTGGAGAGAAGATTTGGGTGCAGGGTATGCATTAGGGAGAGCCGGTTGATTATTTAGTGAAATCCTAAAGTTATTGTCTTAATTAGGGATTCGACATAGGAGGATGAGGGTGCTCAGTTTCGAACTAAGATAAAAATCATTATCTTATATGTTTGTTTTCATTCTTGCACGTGTTTTTTATTAACTTCTGTTAATTCTAATTAAGACCCATTCACCTCCCCCTTTAGGCCTTTATAGCGTGGCCAACATCTTCAACCAATTTTAAAAATTTTTTAGGCTTCCAATTAGACTTTTCGGACATACTGAGAGCGAGGATTAGATGAATTATCTCCTTCAACATGTGTTTGTCCAATGTCCTGTAACATTGCTCATATTGCCTTGTTGTTTTCCTCTTGACTTATCCGTTTAACGTTAGACATATCCTCTAACACATCAGAACTTTCTTCACGAAAGTCCCAAAATTTGTATTTATGATCAATTTATGTCTAAAGATATGGAGTTTCACATCATTCCTCACATGTTTGACAAAATTAAGACATCAAAGATGAGGACAAAAATTTATTACGTATCTGTGGTGGTATGATCCTGTTTGGGCCTGAGCCAAACGGGCTCCACTAGAATGAGAGAGGGAAGACGATCGCTGGTGAGGACGAAGGCCTGCAAAACCAGAGAAAGATTAGGAGGCCCGGTGAAGACCGGGGAAACCCTCCGATGCCTAAGTCAGTCAGGAGCTTGAGAGGCAGGGGGTTTCGGAATGTGAGAGTTGTGTTCGCGTGCGGGAGAACGTACCGTTGCATGGTACTGTACCTGTGTCTTTATAGGCGTTGGTGTAGAGGTCAACGTGCGTAACGTTGGGCAGATCGTGCCTGAAGAGGCGCCTTGACGTACGCGCATAACGGAGGAGTTATGACTCCGATGCCCGTTAGGCTGCCAGGCAGTTCACGCTCCTTGATGGTGGAGAACGTGGCCTGGGACGGTTACAACCGCTCTGTAGGCCAGGAATCCTGCTTGGTGCCCTTTGGACGGACCTTCCGAGCAGGTGATGTCCAGGGCTGTTCCGCGTAGCAGGGTTGAGGTCCTCTGTTCGGAAGCCGCCTGCTGACGAGCTCGGCAATATTCCGCCACGGATAGCCGGCACGGGGATCTTCTCTCTTCTGATCCGTACTAAGGGCGTGGGATCGTATGAGGAGGCCACGTCAGAAGGGGAAGGCGCTGATGGGCCTTGACGCGATGGGCCTAGGTAGCGGAAAACAGCCACCACAGCATCGTTGATCTCACAACTACTAAAAAATTAAGAATTCATATAATCTTCTCAAGTTCACACGTGTCTTTCAAAAGAGACATCTAATTTTTATCTACTGATGATCTGATAGTGCTATAACCCTACAAAGCAATTAAAGATAAAAAAAATCACGGCCAAGTTGAGGCACACACATAATCAATACGATAAATATTTGATAAAGACAAAATAAAATAAATATTTCATATCCTCATGATTGCATTAGTATTTTCTTCATGATATACGTAGCAAATAGATTAACGATAGTTAAAGAGGAAAAAATATAGACCATTGCAAAATTGACAAATTAGATTTCGTTTCATTTTGTTTCGAATGCCATCCGTACAAGTAGAGGAGAATCCGCAACCACCGGTCTGAGCCAGCCATCAAATTTAGTCTCAGTCAACCCACGTCAGGTTTCTCCGGCCAAGTTGCCCTTGTCTTTCCTCTTATGAATATATTTGATCCTAACGTTGTAACCCATCTGAAGCATATAGGTTATGTTGTTTCTGTTTAGAATAAAAGCCTCATCTACTAGTAGTGCTCCATTTGCCTTCAGACACTGATCTGCACTACTATACTGTCCCTAACATTTAGTGACACCGCCCTTCTTCCACCTTCAAAGAAAGATCATGTACCTATTTTTGAACTTCCAAGCCATCTATAGAGTTGTGGTCGATAACCTAGAAATAAATAGTAATAAGTATCTTTTTTGTTTCCCCTAGGCCCTAGCTAGTATTCCATATTTTTGAGAGGCTCTAATTAGGCTAGTTAATTGTTCCACCTTGGGCGTTTGGGAATGTCATTTCCATAGTTTCCTCAGCTTCACTCACCCAACCAAAGCATGCACCGTATCTTCACTGTCCCGGCCATGAGACTCACATATTTCATCAGATTTTCACATTAATGCATTTCCTTGAGTACTATTTCGCAGGTAATTTTTCTCCGGACAAACTTCCACAACAGTATCTCATTCTTGGAGGAGCCGGCCATCTCCAATCATGTTCCATTAATCACTCTCCGCTGCTGCCTCCTTTAAGCTACTCAACCCTCTACACAGCGTAGACACTAACTTAGCAGCAAATCTGCTCTGCTTGCCAGGTAACCACATTGATCCATTGATGTAGATTGTAAAGATAACTAATTACAAACATTATATGTGCGTATTTTTCTTCGGTGCAAATTATGGCATAGCTAGGCTGGGAGCTAAAATTGCCTCATCAAGGAGCTAGTCCAACTAAGGCCTGGTTCAGCCCCAATTTATTTAATATTTAACCCGCACCGATCATAGAACCTAGTTCTCAATCCGAACAAAATAATTCACCTTGGTTTAGTTCAAATCAAAATTTCACAAATTTTTTACATTTATATGATGATTAAAATGAAAAATATGAGTATTTATATTTAAATTGATGATCACAAAACCAATGCGATTTGAATTCTAATTAATTTTTTTGATAAGTGTAGAAAGGAGTTCATGTAAAGATCAAAAAATGAGGTTTCGATGTTCAAATCTTGGAGAGTGAATATTTCATTTGAGTTTGATGCCTAAGCGGAAGCAATAAAGTAAGTGAAAAAAGAAAATGCAAAGTGAAAAAGTCAAAGCTGGGCCAAAATCGCTATTACCGAAATAATCCAGGTTTTTGCAATCTTCTGATTCTCTTTCTTGGTAAGCCCAAGGGGTTTATAGAGGATTCCCCTTCTCTCTTGTCCTTGTATTAATTTTTGTGTTCTGTGTTTTTTTTTTCATCCTTTTGCAGGATTTGGAGTACAAACCATTATGGATTGATCTTAAAAGCTTCCAGATTGTGGATGAGTGGTTGAGGGAAGTGGGAGGAAGATTTAATCCTGCTTTTTCAAGTGGTTGGAGGAGCATCTACGCACAGGGGAGTTTGGTTCTTGGTGTTATACGATAAATTATTAAAATAAAATATATAAACATATTTTAATTTAATCACCGGAGAAGCATACTTAGGCAGCGTTTGAGTGCAATTGTGAAAACCAAATTTTTAGGAAAATCAGCTTTACGAGCTCGTGTCGGCAAGGGAGCGATTTTGTGCCTCATGTTTGTGCCGCAAAAGGCGTGGGTGACGAGGCCTCGTCACAGTGCCAACAAAATAAAAAACTAATTAAGAATTCAACTTTTCGTCCCCTAAAAGATACGCCGATGAGGTCCCTCGTTGCATGTGTAGAATTTTTTCAGAAGCGGCCACGAACCCTCTTTTGGGCACAAAGAGGAGAGAAAAACCATTCTCTCTATCTCTCTCCTCCTGTCAAAATCACCTTACACCAAAGCCAGAGACCCACCAAGAACACTTGGGAACACTTCGGCTTTTGTTAGAGATTTTAAAACCAAAATCTTTTCCAATATGCTACCAAACGTTGCCTTAGATCGGGAGTAGAAATCTTGGTCTGACAAATAATGGGTTTGCGTGAACCTAAGTTTGTTTAGTGCACTTGTGTAATGGCAGATACATGAATTTTATTTAGTAGAGTCACTCCAAAGATTATGATGCACCCATAGACGTTATTTATTGTCAAGTGGGGTCACTCTATTCGAAAAAAAAAAATCAATCAAAGTTAACATGATAGAAAGTTTTAAACCCTTTAATAGAGTTTCGAAAATCTAGTAGCTAGAGTCCCATGTAGGTCCACTTATGCACTTAAGGCAGTGACATGACAGATCGCATGACATCAAGTTGGATGTCACGTAGGTTGAAGAACATCGAGACAGGAGTAACCTGTAACGTCGTGATCATCAGATTCAGTTTAATTGATTTAGTGTGGTGTTTAGGCCAATGTGTGGCCATTGAGCCATGGTTGGGGATTTTATGTGTTGTGTGGCTATTGTGGACTGGAGGTTTTGGCCCACATAACCCACTGGTTCTCTATTTGAGAACGAGATAAGGGTGGGCGACACATACTAAATGCGGCCTTTCCATATGTCACAATCTCATTATCGCATGTTTCAGAGTTTTGTCAGCTTGAGCGATGCATGGCGTGTGCCAGGCTACCATGTGGCATCAGATTTATGAACCCGCCGGCCAGGTATGTCACGTTTTGAAAGCGATGGGTAGCCCCGTTACATTGTGGATTCTGAAGTGTTTATCTTTTATTTGTCGGCCAAACATCGCACATGCCTCTGTTCGGATGTGGGGAGGCTCCTAGGAGGAGTCTTCGACGATTTGAGGTGGAAGCTGTTGGTTTGGTGTAGTTTCCACGTGAGGAGGTTTTCGAAGCGTGAAAATACCGATCAAACATCGTTCTTCAGTTGGTAGGAAAATTCTTTCGCTCGTGTAACGTCCCGACGCGGAATATCGGAGCGGAATTACAGTTATTTAAATAGTACAGAGCAATAAATAGACAACAACAAACAATTACACAATGGAATAATCAATAAAATCTAACTTCATTAATAATCCATCAACTATCTATTACATCCACTAATCAGAGCCAAAACTAGGGCCAGAGTACTTTATTCAAACTCAAACTATTACAAACTGACTAACTGATGACTAACTAACTAACTACTAAGCAGTGGTTGTCGAACTTGTCACTCCTGAGCATCATCCTCATTCCTTCCTCGTGAGTGTGGTAATCCCCATCAGACTCACCTGAAACACATGAAATAATAATGCAGGATAAGAGAATAATGCCAGTAGGACTTAATATCTCGTATGAAAAGCATGCTTTAAATGATTAATATCTTAGAAGGCAGGATAACTAGAGAGCATAGTCATGTAGAGTAAAGTAATGATAGAAAGAGAACGACATCACTTGTATATGGAAAATAGCACATCAACACGATAATGGATGGCCACGTAACGATATAGCACGTAAAGTTGCACAATGGTGCACTAAAACGGTAGCACTTGTATAGACAGCACTTGAATTAATAGCACTTGGATTGATTGTCATAGATTAAATCTTGATAGTATAATGGCACTGGATGTATGCCAACATCTTGATCATTTTAACTCCTATGGGTAAATGGCACTTTTTGGGCGCTCCTCCCAGGACCAGATTGGGCCCCATTGCACTGGCATAGTCATATTTCTTATCTTAGACAATCATATAGATGGCCAAATAGAGTACCAAGAATAGATGAGAATAGTAGATGAATAGACGAGAGAGTAGAGAGAAAGTGAACAGATGAGAGTATAAAGATAGTAGATGAGATAGGGGTATAATCGTTAAATAATGTTAAACAGTCGATAGTAACAGTTGCGCAGCACTAGGTTGGGTGCCGATAGTCAGGTAGAAGTCACATCCGCCTATTAGCCGTGCTATGAACACAGGCTAGATGGTTCGGTGTGATCCCAAGGTAAGAGAGACACACTAAGGCCGTTTGGATCGTGCTGATCCCTAAGGTGTAAAGGAATTTAAGGGTACAACCAGCTCGTCAGCAATGGACGTGCGCCAAAGCCAATGAGACTTACGGAGGCCTTGACAAGGAGTCCCTGATCTTGTCAGGAGTATTACCAACGGAAAGGTGGTCCATGCCAAGAGAAAGTGTGTAAAGAAACGTTGTCTGTCTTGTCTCGAGTGCTCGAAGGCAGAGGGACGCGATGTCGGTGTACAAGGCACGCGAATAAAACAAAGACAAGTGTCATTTAAATAAATAGGGAAATTTAAGTGAAATAATTACACTTAATTACTAGATATATTATTGAGTATTTTAAAAGGGTCTCATTGCAAATAATAATGTTTAGTGTGTGCAAGTGTAAAGAAATCATGAGAACATGAAAGATTGTGCACATGACTTTTTAAATTAATTAATATAATGTGATTATTACCCATTAATAATTAACAAATTGTTACTCTTCATGATAGTACTTAATTAGGGTTAAACATGGTTTAATTGCTAATTTTAATAGGGTATATAAGCAATTAGGGTTTTATGGCCGCTCAGTCCCGTCGTGTTTCAGATCGCGACACATGGTCCGGTCGCGTTCTGCTAAACCGGCCGTCAGAGTTGAACCGGGGAGAATCGCGACGGGTCGACCCGTCGCGTTTAGAACGCGACGGTTCTCTCTATCGCGACCCCTTCTGAGATTGCGATGGGTTGGGCCGTCGTGATTTCAGAAGGCGGCCCGAGCCCAGAAAGGGGAAATCGACCCTTTTCCAGGTTGGGTCCCTCCCTCCATGCATGATACAGCACTACTCTAAAATCCATATAAAATCGCAAAAAGCTCCAAAAATCATGAAACCTATTTTAAACGAAAGTAGACATGTAGATCTATCACTAGGCACGCGTAATTTGAAAATAGACATGTATATAGCATGCTTTAATTAGGTTACATTTCAGTGACCTAATCATGCACAGTTCGGGAAAATGATTTAATTCGCAAAGGATACATGATGGAAATTGGGGAAAATAGGGGCGTTTGAGAGCTAACATCATGTAGTATTTATGAGAATAATTGCATGGCATGAGATCAAGTACATGCATGGATTGAAAGCAAACATGAAGGTTCAGGTACATGGAGATGACAGAGTTTAGGGCATTTAATACTCCCTTTTGGAGCAACGAAAAATAGGGAAATCATGGGGCTTTGATAGATGGATGTATGGGCTAACTATGGCCGAAGTTAATCGATTTGTGTTTGAGAAATTGCCTACCTTTTCGTGGTGTAAATAAGACCTAGGGTTTAATGACGAAGATGAGGAAAAAATCCCTCCTTTCCAAGCTTCTCCTTCTTGCTCCTCACGTCCACAACTCCTCTCCTCGTTCTCCAAGGCTCCCAGCATGAAATGAGACTTGGTAGGGATGAATTAGAGGTGTATAGGGTGGTTTAATAGTCCTTACTTTCTAAAACTTCTCCTTTCCTTTAAAACTCCGAATTTCCATCTCTATCACCCTATTTCCTTCCTTTATCTACCTAATAGGATTAGGGAGAGGGTTAATTTCGTGGGTAAAGGGTTAGGGTAAGTCTAGGACTCCTTTTTAGGATATATATAGGTCATTTACTATTTATCTTAACCCTTTTACTAGTTATTACTATTTTTAGTATGAATTTCACTTAATTAGCTCCCATCCCATGATGGGCTCTTCGCATTTGGGCCCATTCTTTTATGTTGGACCATTAGTACAATCCATTCCTAATTTAGCTTAATGGGTTTTGATTTAATTCCATTTTTATCCAATTATTTCCTCTTTATTCTAATTTAATTCTATTTATCATATTTATTTAATTAAATTTTTATTTTATTTAGGATTTCAAAAATCAAGGTTGCTACATCTTCTCCCTCTTAAAAAGAATTTGGTACCCAAATTCATATGATCTTAAGAGGCAGAGTGACTTACTGAATAACTCCGGATAATTCCGTCGCATTGTTGCTTCGGGTTCCCACGTGGCTTCTTCAACTTCATGATTCCTCTATAGCACCTTTACCACTGATATGGGTTGGTTCCAAAGCTATTGTATCTTCTTTCCAGGATTTTCACCAGCTTCTCTTCATAGGTCATGTCTTTATTCAAAATGATATCATCATAGCTGATTACGTGTGATGGGTCGTACACGTATTTCCTTAGCATTGATACATGGAAAACATTGTGTACAGTGGAAAACTGGGGAGGTAGTGCTAGACGATACGCCACCTCACCTACTCTTTCTAGTACCTCAAATGGACCTATGAATCTCGGTCTTAACTTGCCTTTCATCCCAAACCTTTGAAATCCTCGGGTCGGGGACACCTTAAGCAGCACATGATCTCCAGTTTGAAATTCCAAGTCCCTTCTTCTTTTGTCAGCATAGCCCTTCTGCCTGGACTGAGCTATCTTAATCTTGTCCCTGATGATCTGTATATCTCTGCTGGTGTTCTGTACCATGTCTGGTCCCAGCCATTACTGTTCACCTACCTCATTCCAGCAAACTGGCGATCTACAACTTCTACCGTACATGCTTCAAATGGTGTCATCTTGATGCTGGCCTGGTAGCTGTTGTTGTAGGTGAATTCAATTAATGACAGTTGTTCATTCCAGTATCCCTCAAAATATATAGTGCAAGCACGTAGCATATCTTCCACAATCTGATTAGTTCTTTCCTTCTGCCCATTTGTCTGTGGGTGGAATGCTGTGCTGAAATTTAGTTTAGTACCTAATGTAGATTGAAGTCCCTTCCAGAATCTAGAGGTGAATCTAGGGTCACGATCTGAGACTATGGATACGGGGACTCCATGTAATCTCACTATCTCCTTTGCATACAATACTGCAAGTACATCTACACTCCAGGTACTCTTAATTGCTAGAAAGTGTGCGGACTTAGTCAATCGGTCCACATGAACCAGATAGCATCGAGTCCACCACGAGTTCGGGGTAAACTCATAATGAAATCCATGCCAATACTCTCCCACTTCCATTCAGGGATGTCCAGGGGTCTAAGTACACCCGCAGGACGTCGATGTTCTGCTTTTACCTGCTGACATGTGAGGCAGTGTGCGACATGCTCAGCCACCTCACGCTTCATGTTGGGCCACCAAAATGACCTTTTCATGTCCTGGTACATCTTGGTTGCACCTGGGTAAATTGTATACTTTGTCTTATGAGCTTCATCCATCAGCTTTCTCTTCAACTCTTCATTGTCAGGCACACAGGTTCTGGCTTGAAATAGTAGTCTCCCATCCTCAGTGATGGAGAAATCGGGTCTGTCAGCTATGGTTTCCTTGATTCGGATTAGAAATGGATCATTAGCCTGTTGCTCCTTGATCTCGGCAAAGACGTCTGGTTGAGCTCTAAGATTGGCCACTAATACCTGATCACTTCTCTGCTCAATATTTAGATCCAGACTAGCAAATTGCTCTAATAGTTGCATCTCGCCCATGACTAAACAAGATAAGGATGCCACTGACTTCCTACTGAGTGCATCAGCTACTGCATTACCTTTGCTTGGGTGGTATTGGATATTGAAATCAAAATCCTTCAAATATTCCAGCCATCTCCTTTGTCGCATATTGAGTTCCTTTTGGGAAAACAAGTACTTTAAACTCTTATGGTCGGAGTAGACAATGAATTGCTCTCCATACAGGAAATACCTCCATATCTTGAGTGCAAACACCACTGAAGCTAGTTCTAAGTCATGGATAGGACTTCATGAGGCTTCAACTGTCTGGATGAATAAGCTATCACTTTCTCATTCTGCATTAACACACAGCCTAGACTGATTCTAGATGCATCAGTGTAGACTGAGAATCCTTCACCCTCGACTGGCAATGCGAGGACAGGTGCAGACGTCAAGCATTGCTTCAGTGTCTAAAAGCTCTTCTCGCATTCCTTGCTCCATACATAGGGGTTCTCTTTTCGCGTAAGGCGAGTCAGAGGTACAACTATCTTGGAGAAGTCTTTATGAACCGTCTGTAGTAGCCAGCCAGTCCTAGAAAGCTTCTGATCTCAGTGACATTGGTCGATCTCTCCCAGTTAAGTACAACTTCTACCTTGGAAGGATCGATAGCGATACCATCCTTTGATATGACATGGCCTAGGAATGACACCTCCTCGAGTCAGAATTCACACTTGCTCAATTTGGCGTAGAGTTTGTTGTCACGCAAATTTGTAGAGCGATCCTCAGATGCTCCTCATGCTCTTCCTTGGTCTTTGAGTATATGAGAATATCATCAATAAAGACCACGGAGAATTTGTCGAGGTAGGGCCGATAGATGCTGTTCATTAATTGCATAAAAGCTGCAGGAGCATTAGTTAGTTCAAAAGGCATGACTACAAATTCATAATGACCGTACCTGCTCCTGAAAGCTGTCTTGTAAATATCTGTATCCTTAATTCTCATTTGATGATATCCCGATGTAAGGTCAATCTTAGAGAAGTATTTGGCTCCTGATATTTGATCAAATAGTTCATCAACACGAGGTAGAGGGTATTTGTTCTTGATGGTTAGATGGTTCAACTGCCTGTAGTCAATGCATAGCCGCAGGGACCCATCCTTCTTCTTGACAAACAACACTGGTGCTCCCCAAGGATAAGTACTTGGTCTGATAAATTCCTTTTCCAGAAGTTCCATCAATTGATCCTTTAAATCCTTTAATTCAGCAGGGGAGATTTTGTAAGGTTGACGTGACACCGGTGCAGCTCCAGGTGTTAGATCAATCGAGAAATTCACATCTCTTTTAGGTGGAATGCCTGGCAGCTCATTGGGGAACACGTCGGGGTACTCTTACACTATATGTATGTCTGATATCTTAGATGCTTTCTTTTCAACAACTATTATGGCGAGAAATGCCACACAAACCTTCCTTATCATGTTCTGCGCCTTAATAGCAGAGACGAGAGAAAAGTGCCTCTTGTGTCTACGTCCCATGAAAGTCAACTTAGGGAATTCAATAAAGGTAATCTTCCCTCTTCTACAACCCACACAAGCCCTATAAGTGGATAGCCAATCGGCTCCCAAAATGACATCATAGCCCTCCATGGGCATATAGATCAAGTCGGCTCTAAGGTTGAGTTCACCAATCATAACATCAGCTAATGGAAAGTATTTGTTTAATTGAGCTTTCTCCCCCAAAGGTGTAGTGATAGGCAATTCAAATTCCATAGATGCAGATTTTTCATTTAATGTATCAACAAATGCTTGTGATATGAACGAATGTGTTGCGCTAGTATCAAACAAAACAAATGCTGATTGAGAGAAAACTGGCAAAGTACCTTCTATGACTCCACCTTCCTCGGTGGTCTCCACTTTTTGCAGGGCCTGTAGTCGGCCAGGCTTCTTTTGTCCAACCGAACGCTTCTCATTCTCCTAAGCAGGGGGCATTCGGGAATACGATGCTCTTAACTCCCGCAGCATAGGCATGCGCCTACCTTCCTCCAGCATTCTTTGGCAGTGTGACCCAGCTTGTCACAGTGCTTGCATCTGGGCTTGTTGTTTGAGGCAGTAGGGGTGAAGACCTTGGATTTCGCTCTTGGCTTGGCCCGTCAGTGATGCTAAATGGCCTTTTCTTGCCGTTAGTGGGCTTGCTTGGTGCTCCTGATGTCTGCTCTTCCTTGACCATTCTACCCTTGATGCGATCGGTGAGGTTATTCGCATCCTCCAGTAACTGTGCCTTCATGACCTTTTTTGGATAGGTCTGAATGTCTAGTAGTGCCAGTTGGGAAATGTATGCGGGCCTGAGCCCATTAAGAAAGCACTTCGTCTTCATTCTCTCAGTGCCTACCAGGTGATTGTCATATCGTGCCAATCGGGAGAACTGAGCTTCATACTCAGTAGCAGTAAGGTTCCTCTATTTCAATGCAGCAAACTCGGATGCCTTCCTCTCTTTAACTCTTTCCGAAAAGTACTTGGAGTTGAAATGCTCCTTGAATTCATCCCAGGTGAATTGTGCATCAGCTCGTGTTGCTTCAACAGACTCCCACCATGCACGGGCGTCCTTTTCTAACTGGAATGTTGCAAGCAATAATTTGTCTCCATCCGCGCATTGCATGACACAGAAGATATGCTCTATCTCCTTAAGCCAATTCTCTGCCTCATCGAGATGAGTCATCCCACTGAAACGAGGCGGGTTCAGATTGCGGAAATTTCTATGTAGATCTCCTGCTCCTCAGTTTCCACCACCAGCTCCAGTAGCTTGAAGTAATGCTTGAGTAAGCTGCTGAATAGTCTGCTGCATGTCACGGAGTTGTGCACACTCTGCTGCCATTGCTAGTGTCTTAACTCCCTTCAAAAGAGAATTTTTAATGTAAGATATTGAGGTTGCACTAAGTTTGTGCGTGTGTGAGTTTATTTTAACTTATTACCCTTAGTTCTACCCATCTCTCACATAGGTATGGAATTAGACTCTAAGTCGAGGCAGGTCAAACCTAGATCATCCTATGCTTAAGAATAACCTAGGCTCTGATACCACAAAACTGTAACACCCCGACGTAGAATATCGGGGCAGAATTACAGTTATTTAAATAGTACAGAGCGATAAATAGATAACAAACTATTACATAATTGGAATAAAACCAAATGAAATCCAACTTCATTAATAATCTATCAACTATCTATTACATCCACTAATCAGAGCCAAAACTAGGGCCCAGAGTACTTTATTCAAACTTGAACTATTACAAACTGACTAACTGACGACTAAGTAACTAACTACTAAGCAGTGGTTTTCGAACTAGTCACTCCTGAGCATCATCCTCATTCCCTTCCTCGTGAGTGTGGTAATCCCCATTAGACTCACCTGAAACACATGAAATAATAACGCAGGATGAGCGAATAACACCCAGTAAAACTTAATATCTCGTATGAACAAGCATGCTTTAAATGATTAATGTCTTAGAAGGCAGGGTAACTAGAGAGCATAGTCATGTAGAGCAAAGTAACGATAGCAAGAGAACGATAGCACTTGTATATGGAAAATAGCACATCAACACGATAATGGATTGACCACATAATGATATAGCACGTAAGTTGCACAATGGTGCACTAATAACGATAGCACTTGTATAGATAGCACTTGAATTAATAGCACTTGGATTGATTGTCATAGATTAAATCTTGATAGTATAATGGCACTGGATGTATGCCAACATCCTGATCATTTTAACTCCCATGGGCAAATGGCACTTTTCGGGCGCTCCTCCCAGGACCAGATCGGGGCCCATTGCACTGGCATAGTCATGTTTTTTATCTTAGACAATCATATAGATGGCCAAATAGAGTACTAAGAATAGATGAGAATAGTAGACGAATAGACAAGAGAGTAGAGAGAAAGTGAACAGATAAGAGTATAAAGATAGTAGATGAGATAGGAGTATAATCATAAAACAACGTTAAACAGTCGATAGTAACAGTTGCGCAGCATTAAATCAGGTGCTGGCAGTCAGGTAGAAGTCACATCTGCCCATTAGCCGTGCTATGAACACATGCTAGATGGTTCGGCATGATCCCAAGGTAAGAGAGACACACTAAGGCCATTTGGATCGTGCTGATCCCTAAGGTGTAAAGGGATTTAAGGGTACAACCAGCTCGTCGGCAATGGACGTGCGCCAAAGCCAAGGAGACTTACGGAGGCCTTGACAAGGAGTCTCTGGTCCTGTCAAGAGTATTCCCAATGAAAAGGTGGTCCATGCTAAGAGAAAGTGTGTAACGAAACGTTGTCCGTCTTGCCTCGAGTGCTCGAAGGTAGAGGGACGCGATGTCGGTGTACAAGGCACGCGAATAAAACAAAGACAAGTGTCATTTAAATAAATAGGAAAATTTAAGTGAAATACTTACACTTAATTACCAGATATATTATTGAGTATTTTAATAGGGTCTCATTGCAAATAATAACGTTTAGTGTGTGCAAGTGTAAAGAAATCATGAGAGCATGAAAGATTGTGCACATGGCTTTTTAAATTAATTAATATCATGTGATTATTACCCATTAATAATTAACAAATCGTTACTCTTCATGACAGTACTTAATTAAGATTAAATAGGGTTTAATTGGTAATTTTAACAGAGTATATAAGCAATTAGGGTTTTCTGGCTGCTCAGCTAAATTCTCGATGGGGTTACCCGTCGCATTTGAGATCGCGACACACGGTCCGATCGCGTTCTGTTGAACCGGCCGTCAGAGTTGAACCGGGGAGAATCACGACGGGTCGACCCCCCGTGTTAGAACGCGACGGTTCTCCCTATCGCGAGCCCTTCTGTAATGCCCCGACACGGAATATCGGAGCGGGATTATAGTTATAAATAGTACAGAGCGAGAAATAAATAACAAACCATTGCACAATTGGATAACACCAATTAAACTCCAATTTCACAAATAATCCAACAATCTCTATTACATTCACTAATAACTCATCATCTTCATAACTAACTAATACATCAACGTATCAGAGCCAAAACTAGGGCCTAGAGTACTTTATTCAAAATCAAACTATTACATTATGACTAACTGACTCACTAACTCATAACTATACTAACTACTACTAGATAGCACTGGTGGCTGAAATGGTCACTCCTGAGCATCTCCCTCAATCCCGTCCTCGTAAGTGTGGTCGTCTCCATCCGACTCACCTGAACACATTAAACAAATATGCATGATGAGCGAATAACGCCCAGTAGGACTTAATATCTCATGAACACAAGCATGCTTTAAATAGTTAATGTTTTAATGGCAGGCTAACTAGAGAGTAAAGTCATGTAGAGCACGTCACGATAACGAGAGAACAATAGTAACTGGCACAGGGAAAATAGTACAACGAGAACGATAATAGAATGGCCATGTAATGTTATAACATGTAAATTGCACAACGGTGCACTAGTAACGATCACGCTTGCACTTGTAGAGATAGTACTTTGATTGTCAAGATTAATCTAGATAGTAAATTGGCACTGGATGCATGCCGTAACACATCCTTGATCATTTTAACTCCCATGGGCACTGGCACTTTTCGGGCGCTCCTCCCATGACCTGATCGGGCCCCATTGCGCTGGCATTAGTCATTTCTTTATCTTAGACAATCACACGAATGGTCAAGAGAGTACCAAGAAGAGATAAGAGGGTACTAGACGAGATAGATGAGAGAGTAGAGTGAACGTGAACAGATGAGAGAATATAGAGAATAGGTGTGATAGGGACGATTCTGTAAAACAATGTGAAATTCCGATAGTAACGGTTGCACGGCACCAGGTCGGTCACCGGCAGTCTGGTAGAAGTCACAACCACCCACTTAGTCGTGTCGTGAACACGGCCAAATGGTTCGGAGTGAACCCGAGATGAGAAGGAAAGACACGAAGGCATGGATCGTACTGATCCCTAGGGTGTAACGGGTTTTGGGGTACAACTAGCTCGTTGACTAAGGACGTGCGCCAAAGCCAAGAAGACTTACGGAGGTCTTGACAAGGATTTCCTAGTCTAGTCGAGAGTATTCCCGGTGGAGAGGTGGTCCAAGTCAAGAAAAAGTGTGTAGAAAACGGGTCTGTCGTGCCTCGAGTGCTCGAAGGCCAAGGGAAAATGATAACGGTAGATGATACAAGCGAGTAAAACAGAAACAAGTATAATTAAATAGGGAATTTAGTAATTAATTTCACTTAATTACCAGATATATTATTGAGTGAATTAACATGGTCTCATGGCATATATTAACGTCTAGTGTGTGCAAGTGTAGATGAAATTAAGAGAGCAAGCATGATTGTGCACATGGCTTTTAGTTTAGTTAATTGCACGTAAGAATATTCATTAACAATTAACAAGTCAAATTTCACCTTGACAGTACTTAATTAAGATTACACAGGGTTTAATTGACATGTATAGCATGGTTATATGTGTAAGTTGTAGGTTCTGGCCGTTCTGTTCCGAACGCGACGCAGGAGTCTGTCGCGTCCAGGTCGCTACACAAGTTCGGGTCGCGTTCAAGATCAGGTCGCGACAAGGTCTAGGGTCGCAATAAGGTCGCGCCACCAGGTTTCGGTCGCGATCTTCTGAACCAGGCGCTGGGGTGGACTAGAGGGCAGGTCGCGACGTGTCGCCCCGTCGCATTCAGATCGCGACGGATCTTGGCGTCGCGACACCTTCTGCTGTCGCGGCGTATCGTGCCGTCGCGACACCAGAGGGCCGCCCGAACCCAGAAAAGGGGTTTTCCCAATTTCGGCTTGGGTCTACTAAACCACCGATCACTTCAAAAATCCGAATAAATTTATACTGATGACCAAAAATCACGAGATAAATTTTATACAAAACTAGACATGGAGATCTATCACTGAAAACGACTAATTAGAAAACAGACAAGTGTAGAGCATGATTTGGCTAGGTTACTTTTCGTTAACCTAAACATGCACAGGTCTAGAGAATGATTTAATTCGCCATAGATACGAGACAAAAATTAGGGCAAATAGGGGCGTTTGAAAGGTAGAAACAAGTAGTATTTATGATATTTATTTCAGATCATGGAATCGAGTATATGCAAGGATTCAAAGCAAACAAGGAGTTCGAGTGCATGAAACAGATAGGTTTTGCAACATTTAATTTGCTCACACAGGTGAACGAAATTGAACGAAACAAGAGGGCTTTAGTAGAGGGTCATGAAGTCTTTCTAAGGTAATTGTTACATGATTTAAGCCTGCGAGATTGCCTACCTTTTTCACGGAGTAAGAAAACTAGGGTTTGATGACGAAAATAAGATGAAATCCCTTGCTCCAATCCTTCTTCTCCAAGCTCCTAACATCCAGAACTCCTCCTCTTCGTCCCTCAGAGCTCCAGCCACGAACTAAGTTTGGTTGGGACGAATTTGGGGGTATATGGCTAACTATAGGAGTCCTAGCCATTCTAAGAGTCCTCCCTTCCATTAAACTCCGAATTTCCTTCTTTATCTCCCACTTTCTCTTATTTATCCACCTAATAGAGTTGGGAATGGATCCAATTTCGTGGGTAAAGGTTTAGGGTAAGTGTAGGACTCTTTTTTAGGATAAATATGACTTGTTTTAATAGTTAATTTGACCCTTTTTTATTTATTAATTAATTAGATACGAATTTCTCTTAATTACTTCTCCTCTCATAATGGGCTATCCCTATTTGGGCCCAACAAACTATGTTAGAACCATTAGTACACCCCATTTCTAATTTAGCTTGATGAACTTTGATTTAATTTATTCTATTTCTATTTATTCCCCTTTTTATTCAATTAAATCAGTTTATCTCATTTATTTAAATAAAATTTTTATTTTTCTTGATTTTTAAAAATCAAGGTTGCTACACCTTCTAAGATCACGACGGGTTGGGCCGTCGTGATTTCAGAAGGCGGTCCGAGCCCAGGAAAGGGAAAATCAGCCCTTTTCCAAGTTGGGTCCCTCCCTCCATGTATGATACAGTGCTACTCTAAAATCCATATAAAATCGCAGGAAGCTCCGAAAATCATGAAACCTGTTTCAAATGAAAGTAGACATATAGATCTATCACTGGGCATGAGTAATTTGAAAATAGACATGTATTGAGCATGATTTAATTTGATTACATTTCAGTGACCTAATCATGCACAGTTCGGGAAAATGATTTAATTCGCAAAGGATATATGATGGAAATTCGGGAAAATAGGGGTGTTTGAGAGCTAACATCATGTAGTATTTATGAGAATAATTGCATGGCATGGGATCAAGTACATGCGTGGATTGAAAGCAAACATGAAGGTTCGGGTACATGGAGATGACAGAGTTTAAGGCATTTAATACTCCCTTATGGAGCAACGAAAAATAGGGAAATCATGGGGCTTTGATAGATGGATGTATGGTCTAACTATGGCCGAAGTTAATCGATTTGTGCTTGAGAGATTGCCTACCTTTTCGTGGTGTAAAGAAGACATAGGGTTTAATGACGAAGATGAAGAAGAAATCCCTCCTTTCCAAGCTTCTCCTTCTTGCTCCTCACATCCACAGCTCCTCTCCTCATCCTCCAAGGCTCCCAGCAACGAAATGAGACTGGGTAGGGACGAATTAAAGGTGTATAGGGTGGTTTAAGAGTCCTTACTTTCTAAAACTCCTCCTTTCCTTTAAAACTATGAATTTCCATCTTTATCACCCTATTTTCTTCCTTTATCTACCTAATAGGATTAGGGAGAGGGTAAATTTCGTGGGTAAATGGTTAGGGTAAGTCTAGGACTCCTTTTTAGGATATATATAGGTCATTTACTATTTATCTTAACCCTTTTACTAGTTATTAATATTTTTAGTATGAATTTCACTTAATTAGCTCCCATCCCATGATGAGCTCTTTGCATTTGGGCCCATTCTTTTATGTTTGGACCATTAGTACAACCCATTCCTAATTTAGCTTAATGGGTTTTAATTTAATTCCTTTTTTATCCAATTATTTCCTCTTTATTCTAATTTAATTCTATTTATCATATTTATTTACTTAAAATTTTATTTTATTTAGGATTTCAAAAATCAAGGTTGCTACAGCTCCTTTGCGTTGTTTATATGGTTTGATGCATGAAAAGCATGGTAATGGCGTGTATGTAAGTTTTCTGCTTGAATTCATTGATTGGTAGAAATCTAAAGCACATGGAACGGTGATTTCTTTGAGATTTTCTATGCAGAAAAGAGGTTCTGCGTTCTGTCAGAGAATGTGATGGGTCGAGCAGTCGCATTCAAGTCGCAGCTGTAGACACCCGTTCCGACTAATGGGTTGAGCAATATTTCATGTTATCTTTGTTAGTCCCTAATTGGTCATTCACCTTGAGCCCATCATTAGCCTCTAATTGAGCCTATTAACACTTAAAATTGCCTTGAAATCCCGCCCATTATCATTTTGGGAGAGTCTTTATCCATTTAAAGTTCATATCTCTCACATAGTTGGTTGATAAATTCAAAGATAATTCGATTTCCAAGTCGCGACGTATCGTAGCGCCGCGACTATAGTCGCGACGTCTAGGGACGCCGCGACAGCCCATGCATGATTTACGTGCATGTGGGTTCACTGTCGCGACGCCCAGTGTAACGTCGCGTGCCTTTCGGATCCATGCGGATCATGTGTGTGTTGGTTGTGTAGGCCGTTGTGAGGCCAATGTGAGCTAGTTGTGTGGAATGTGTGATGTGAATGTGTGGCTTGAGCAGGTGAAGAGCAGGGTTGGTCCTGAAATGAAACAAGACCTGCTGCTGTTCAGTTGGAGTTGGCGGCCAGGGGTGGCCGTTGACTGGTTGGCGTCCAGGTTAGTGGATGTTGACTGCTTGAACTTGGCGGCAGTAGATGTGGACGCTAAGGGTGGCGGTTGCTGTTGGCGGCATAGGGGTTGACGCCAACCTGAGAATTCTGCAGGTTATAGGCTTACCCGAGAGCAGTTCTCTCAGCTCACTCTCTTTCCCTCTTGCCCCAGCTTGCTGCCCCCGTGTCTCTGAAGCTTCTAACAGGTTCCGAGGAGTGGTTGGACGATCGTTGAACGCGTGGCGTTGCCGAATTGCGCGAGGAAACGTCCCGGCGTGATGCAATTCCCGTGGGAGCTCGCGGAGGGCTCGGTGTGAACCGGGAGATCGTGGGAGGTTCTAGCGTGTTCTGAGGTAGGGGACGAACCCGTTTAGCTCCGTAGAAACATTAAAACACATCGTAACCACTTGAATCAGCATGATAATGCGTTTTCGGATCAAGTTGCACCATGCGGGGTTAATGGGTGGTTTGAGTAGTTTAATGTACGAAGCATGTTGTAATGGATTGTATTGGGTTCTGGCATGCTAAAGGAACTGCATTTATATGATTTTCTGTAGTTAGAACGGTTAGAAAACCCGCAGAGCCGGATTAGGGTTTCTGCAGGGTATAAGGCCGGAGAACTTGGCGTCAACATTGTTTGTCGCCAAGCTCCTCAGCCAAGATGTTAACGGCCAAGTTCCTTGCCGTTGACTTGTTGTAAGCGGCAGTCGATGTTGCCGCCTACTGGTTATGAACAGAAATGACTAATTACAACATTTATTGATAATGCATGTGTGTTGACACATGAGGTGCACTGAGTGCACATGGTTCTCGTGTTTAGCATACAAGGTATGCAGTTAGTTGCTTACTTCAGTGACTGCGCGTTGTTTACGCGAGTCCAGTTGAGTTCACGTGTAGTGGACCATGGTTACTTGTGGTTTACGTGAGGTTTCACGTGGTTGTGTGTGACGTGCACGTGGTTTTGTGTACGTGGCGAGTAGTACGATGCCTACCGTGGTTACCTCTCCAGTTGGGTGCCCCAGGTTCTTTGTGAGCCAGGCTGTTAGCTCGGGCTTTGTCCCGGTACTTGTGTTGTACCGTCGAGGTCTGTATCGTCTGACTTGGACACCCTCACTCCTGTGTTGAGTTGCACGTCTGGCTGAGGGAAAGATGACAGTGGGACAGTGACACTTGTGTTTGTCTTTAGTCACTTGTAGCGCGCTCGTAGTTGGGGGTACGGACACCAGTAGTCGACACTTGTCCCCAACTAGTCCTTTTCCAGTGCCTCACTCTAGAGAGCCCAGGCCAGGGTCTCTGGAGGTGCCAGGCATGGGCCTGTGACCGTGTGGTCTGCAGGTGGTGGTGTTTTAGTTGGTCTCCACAGTTGCTTGACCTTTTACGTGGAGCGGCAGCTGGACCTTTCGTCCGTGGCTGCGAGACTGAGAGGTAGAGTTGTGTTAGTTGTCCGAGTCAGTTTCTGGTGTCGCGAACCAGTTCACGTGGCTCGTGTTGGCTGTCTCTACTTTAGCTTGTACACCTGTACTGGTTTGCCATTTAATTATTACTGTTGTTTCTCGTAGTCGGCAGACGGTGAGTACTTTTACAGCTTTAATATCCTGCTTAGCTGTTTTATAAATTGTTGGTATTGTTTATTGCTTTCGTACCTGTGGTTTGGTTTGCTCGGTTTTGGGGGAGTTCCCTACTGAGCCAGTGACTAGAGAGGCTCACCCCTACCCCCACAGGTGAGAGCGAGGAGGACGTTTCTCGTCCAACGTCCAGTTCTAGGCCGCGTCGTAGCGGTGCAGGGTCAGTACCTCCAACGGAGTAGTTCCAGCAGTGTAGTTTAGTTAGTTGTTTACTTTCTTCAGTTGTACCTCGGGGTATGCCCCAGGCTCTTGTACTTCTTTCAGTTTTTGTGGAATTTGGCTATGTAACTTGTGATTATATAAATAAAATGGTGTGTTCCTTTTGTTTACACGGACTGTGGTTTGGTATCCCTTGCGAGGCTTCGGCCCGTTCGCGGAGGCGGACTCGGATCAAGTACGTTATCGGTTTAACGGCTTGGCCGAGGCGTTCCGTCACAGTTGGTATCAGAGCAAGGTCCGTGTTAATATAAGGAACTAGAAAGATACATAGCCTTATTTCGGTTTATACACTGCTGGTAGGGACCCTGGTTTTTGATCATTTGTGGTTTGATTTTTGTCTGGTGTTTTGTGTATGTAGAAATTTCTGAAATGGCTGATAGAGAGATTGGGTGGTGGAGGAGATGATCCGAGGAAAGCACCCAGCGTAATGATAGAAAGTCTGGGAAAGCCTCACGGATATTCGGGCAAGAATGGATCAGCAGGCGCCAGTACCACCGGTTGCAGTGCCACCTGGGATTGAGAGGCTGTACCTGTTGCTCCAGTTCCGCCGAGAGTGGAGGTACCTTTTGCAGCACCTGTGCCACCACCACCACCAGTGTTGATAGTAGAAGAACCGTGATGCAGGTGGAGAAGTTTCTGAGATTGCAGCCACCTACTTATTCAGGAGGGCCGAATCCAGATACAGCTGAGCATTGGGTTCATGAAATTGAGAGATCTTTGCGACTATGAGTGTCCGGCAGCGTATAGAGTGGTATTAGCTGCTTACAGTTTGAGGGGTTTTGCCTTGGAATGGTGGCGATTGAAGATGCAAACCACTTTGCAGGCAGGACGGAAGAAGCTATCACTTGGCCGGAGTTTCTTGATGTATTAACGATACATTCTTTCCGATCCAAGTGCAGCAAGTAAAAAGAGGCAATTCCGAACTCTTCCAGCAAGGTAACTCTTCTCTTAGAGTACCAGATGAATTTATGGCACTTAGCCGTTATGCGCCATATGTGGTTTCAGATAATAACATGATGGTTGAGTATTTTATCAGAGGATTGAGAGTGGAATTGCGGATGCGATAGTACCTCTCATGTGCAAGACAGTGGAAGAGGCAGCGCAGAGGCACTACTTTGGAGAGGTCTATCCGGACTCGTCAGGCAGGTGATCAGGTTCAGTAGTTTCCGGCTATCGCGCAGTAAGGTGCAGCAAGGGTAAGCACCAGCGGAGACCTTCTACATCAGGCTTTGGTAAATGGGGCCAGAAATTAAAGCAAGCACTTAAAGGAAAGGAAGAGGAGGGGAGGTCGCCGCAGTTTTCAGCAGGGCCGTGGTAGGCCTGAGGTGGAGGAGTCGCAGCAGAGCACTGCCAGGCAGCCTATTGTTCCTCCAGGTATAGATGTTATAATTGTAATCAGCCGGGACATTTGATCCGCAATTGTCCCTATGCAAGAGAATATGGGTATGGCAGAGGTGTGCAGCAGCAGCACCTCACAGTTCCAGCAGCCACAGGCAGTCGTGCAGAGGAGCACCGCAGCACGAGGGAGAGGCCGGGTTATGGCTATCACCCGAGCCCAGGCAGAGGCGTCAAATATGATAAAGGTACTTTACCTCTTTATGAATATTCAGCAAGAGTCTTATTGATTCGGGTGCCTCTCATTCTTTTATTTCCGAAGAATTTCTGGATTGTATAGCTCATCCTTTAAGGAGAAGTCTTGTGAGTTAGTGGTGGAGGTTCCTTCAGGTGAGTTCTTACTCACTTCGAGCTATATAGATGAAGCTCCTGTTATGATTGAAGGGAACCAGATGCCGGGTCGGTTGTATGCCCTGCAGTTGTCAGATTATGATATCATTCTGGGTATGGATTGGCTTGAAATGTATGGAGCAATTTAGATTGCAGAAGAAAAGGATCAGATTTTGTCATCCTAATGGTGCAGTGTTTGAATATCAAGGTATGCCTTTTTATACCTCCAAGTTTCTAATTTCTGCAATTAAAGCTAGAAAGTTGATAAATGAGGGTGTGTGGCTTATTTAGCCTCGGTGAGTTTGGTAGAGGCCAGTCAGCCAGTAGAAGCAGTTCCCGTGGTTAGGGAATTTGCTGATGTTTTTCCTGAGGATTTGCCTGGTTTAGCTCCACATAGAGAGGTGGACTTTACTATTGAGTTGCTGCCAGGTACCATGCCGATTTCTAAAGCTCCATATCGGATGGCACCAGCAGAACTTAAAGAATTGAAAAGCATTAGAAGAGTTGTTGCAAAGGTTTTATTAGACCGAGTCATTCCCCGTGGGGAGCGCCGGTTTTATTTGTGAAAAAGAAAGATGGAAGTTTTCGGATGTATTGATTATAGAATTGAATGATGTGACCATCAAGAATAAGTACCCTTTGCCGAGATAGATGATTTATTTGATCATTTGCATCAGCAAAGTGTTTTCTAAGATTGATTTGAGGTCCGGGTACCATCAGTTGAGAATCAAAGAGGAGGATATAGATAAGACACGTTCAAACCAGATATGGTCACTATGAGTTTTGTGGTAATGCCTTTTGGGTTGACTAATGCTCCTGCAGGTTTTATGGATCTGATGAATAGAATTTTTCATCCATATGATCAATTTATTGTGGTCTTTATTGATGATATTCTAATTTATTCAGCATTGAAGAGGAGCATGCAGCTCATTTGAGGTTTACCCTGCAGTTTTAGGGATAACCAGTTGTTTGCTAAATCAGTAAGTGTGAATTCTGGTTGAAAGAAATCAGTTTTTTGGGTCATGTTATTTCAGCTAAAGGATAGCACCCGAGTAAAGTGGAAGCTGTGTCAAGGTGGGGATTGCCTAAGACAATAACCGAGATTAGAAGTTTTCTGGGGTTGGCAGGTTATTATAGGCGCTTTATTCAAGATTTTTCTAAGATTGCAGCACCTATGACTAGATTGACCAGAAAAGGATGCCTTTTGTGTGGTCCGGTGAATGTCAGAGAAGTTTCATGGAATTAAAGAAAAGACTTACATCAGCACCTATATTGACATTACCGGCAGGGAGTGGTGGTTTTGTGCTGTATACTGATGCTTCAGGAGAGGTCTTGGTGCAGTGCTTATGCAGCATGGTAAAGTGATAGCCTATGCATCCAGGCAATTGAAGCCAGCAGAAGAAAATACCCCACTCATGATTTGTAATTGGCAGCATTTGTGTTTGCCTTGAAAATGTGGAGGCATTATCTGTATGGCGAGAGATTTGAGATCTTTACAGATCATAAAAGCTTGAAGTATATCTTCTCGCAGAAAGATTTGAATCTTCGCCAACGCAGATGGGTTGAATATCTGAAGGATTATGATTTCAGTTTGGCTTACCATCCGGGTAAGGCCAATGTTGTAGCTGATGCCTTAAGCAAAAGCATATATGAATCTGATGATGATTAAAGAATGGAAGTTGTATGAAGAAGTAGCAGAGAATCCTTGTATGTGCCCAGTAGTCAGCGTGGGCAATTCTAGCTGCTAGCGCTGTAGAGCCGTCTTGTTTTGGCAAATCATTGAAGCTCAGAGAGCAGATGCAGGTTTATTGAAATTGTAAATGAAGGAGTTTCTATTGATGATAATTGTGTGGTCAGGCTTCGAGGCATTTTGTTTGCCTGCAGAAAGAGAGGTGAAGCAGCGAGTTCTGGAAGAGGCTCATAAATTGAGGTACACTATTCATCCGAGGTAGTACAAAATGTACCATGATTTAAGAAAGCATTTTGGTGGCCTCATATGAAAAAAAAATAGCAGAATTTGTAGCAAGGTGTGCTATCTGTCAGCAGATTAAAGCAGAGCATCAGAAGCCTGGAGGTCTATTGCAAACGTTGCCTATTCCACAGTGGAATGGATGATATTGCAATGGACTTTGTGGCAGGTTTACCAAGGTCGAGTTCCGGGCATAATGGAATAGGGTGTTTTGTTGACAGATTGACTAAGTATGCAGTAGTGGCAGTAAGTATGTCTTGGACAGTGGACAGATTGGCAAATATTTATGTTGAAAGAATTGTTCCACTGCATGGTATTCCGAAGACTATTGTATCAGATAGAGATCCAAGATTTACTTCTGGTTTTTGGAGAAGTCTGCAGAAAGTAATTGGTTCTGAATTGAGGTATAGCTCCGCTTATCATCCCCAGATAGATGGTCAGACAAGAGGACTATTCAGACAATTGAAGATATGTTGCGGGCTTGTTGTTTAGTTTGGGAGGAGTTGGGAGCATCATTTGGGAATGGTTGAGTTTGCCTACAATAATAGTTATCATACCAGTCTTGGGATGGCACCGTATGAAGCTTTATATGGAAGACCATGTA
Source organism: Colocasia esculenta (assembly GCA_014218235.1). NCBI lineage: Eukaryota > Viridiplantae > Streptophyta > Magnoliopsida > Alismatales > Araceae > Colocasia > Colocasia esculenta. The sequence goes on along the minus strand of CM024762.1, from coordinate 15,130,803 downwards.
GAACCCCATTGAACTGGCATGAAGTGGGAGAAGGCAATTGGTGGGTCCTGAATTGATTCAGTCAACCACGGAAGTGGTGAAGCTTATTAAAGAAAAATTGCAGCAGCTCAAAGCAGGCAAAAAGTTATGCAATGTGCGAGGAGACCACTTCAGTTTGAGGTGGGAGATTTTGTTTTTCTGAGAGTTTCCCCGAGTAAGGTATTATGAGATTTGGCAAGTCTAGAAGTTGAGTCCAAGGTATGTGGGACCTTTCCAGGTGATTGAAAGAGTTGGGGAGCAGCTTATAGGCTGGATTTGCCAGCTGATTTTGCCGATGTGCATGATATTTTCCATGTCTCCATGTTGAGAAAGTGTATTGAAGATCCAGCTCAAATAATTAGATATCAAGGCGGTGACCTGAGGCCGGACATGACTATGCCAGTATCCGGTACAGATCACAGATCGAAAGATGAAGAAGCTGAGAATAAAGAAATGAGCTAGTTAAAGTGAGATGGGAAAATAGATTAGGTGGTGAGGATACCTGGGAGTTGGCCGCGGAAATGGCTAAAGGGTATCCCTATCTGTTTGAGTAAGCTTGTGTATTTTCTTTTAAGATGATAGTACTTATAAAGGTGTGTATGTATGTTGTTTAACTTTGAATTGTGTTTATTTTGAGGTCGAAATTTTCTTTTTAGATGATAGTAATGTAACGTCGCGTGCCTTTTGGATCCATGCGGATCATGTGTGTGGTTGTGTAGGCCGTTGTGAGGCCATGTGAGCTAGTTGTGTGGATGTGTATGTGAATGTGTGGCTTGAGCAGGTGAAGAGCAGGGTTGTCCTGAAATGAAACAGACCTGCTGCTGTTCAGTTGAGTTGGCGGCCAGGTGGCCGTGACTGGTTGGCGTCCAGGTTAGTGGCGCTGACTGCTTGAACTTGGCGGCAGATGTGGACGCTAAGGGTGGCGGTTGCTGTTGGCGGCATGGGGTTGACACCAACCTGAGAATCTGCAGGTTAAGGCTTACCCGAGAGCAGTTCTCTCAGCTCACTCTCTTTCCCTCTTGCCCCAGATTGCTGCCCCCGTGTCTTTGAAGCTTCTAACAGGTCCGAGAGTGGTTGGACGATCAGTGAACGCGTGGCGTTTCCGAATTGGCGCGGGAAACGTCGCGGCGTGTGCAATTCCCGTGGGAGCTCGCGGAGGCTCGGCGTGAACCGGGATATCGGGAGGTTCTAGCGTGTTCTGAGGTAGGGACGAACCCGTTTAGCTCCGAAAACATAAAACACATCGTAACCACTGAATCAGCGTGATAATGCGTTTTCGGATCAAGTTGCACCATGCGGGGTTATGGGTGGTTTGAGTATTTAATGTACGAAGCATGTTGAATGGGTTGTATTGGGTTCTGGCATGCTAAAGGCTGCATTTATATGATTTTCTGTAGTTAGAATGGTTAGAACAACCCACAGAGTCGGATTAGGGTTTCTGCAGGGTATAGGCCGGAGAACTTGGCGTCAACATCGTTTGTCGCCAAGCTCCTCAGCCAAGATGTTAACGGCCAGGTTCCTTGCCGTTGACTTTTGTAAGCGGCAGCGATGTTGCCGGCTACTGGTTATGAACAGAAATGACTAAGTAACACATTTATCGATAATGCATGTGTGTTGACACATGAGGTGCACTGAGTGCACTGGTTTTTCTCATGTTTAGCATACAAGGTATGCAATTAGTTCTTACTACTTCGTGACTGCGCGTTGTTTACGCGAGTCCAGTTGAGTTCACGTGTAGTGACCATGGTTACTTGTGGTTTACGTGATGGTCATTGTTTGCGTGTGACTTCACGTGGTTTGTGTACGTGGCGAGTAGTACGACGCCTACCGTGGTTACCTCTCCAGTTGGTGCCCCAGTTCTTGTGAGCCAGACTGTTATCGCTGGCTTTCCTCGGTACTTGTGTTGTACCGTCGAGGTCTGTGTCGTCTGACCTGGACCCCTCACTCTTGTGTTGAGTTGCACGTCCGGCTGAGGGAAAGACAACAGTGGGACAGTGACACTTGTGTTTTTCTTTAGTCACTTGTAGCGCACTCGTAGTTGGGGGTACGGACACTAGTAGTCGACACTGTCCCCCGCTAGTCCTTTCCAGTGCCTCACTCTAGCGAGCCCAGGCCAGGTCTCTGGAGTGCCAGGCATGGGCCTGTGACCGTGTGGTCTGCAGGTGGGGTGTTTTATTTGGTCTCCACATTTGCTTGACCTTTTTACGTGGAGCGGCAGCTGGACCTTTCGTCCTGGCTGCGAGACTGAGAGGTAGACCTATGTTAGTTGCCCGAGTCAGTTTCTGGTGTCGCGAACCAGTTCACGTGGCTCGTGTTGGCTGTCTCTACTTTAGCTTGTACACCTGTACTGGTTTGCCGTTAATTATTACTGTTGTTTCTCGTAGTCGGCAGACGATGAGTACTTTTACAGCTTTAAATCCTACTTAGGTGTTTTAATAATTGTTGTATGTTTATTACTTTCGTACCTGTGGTTTGGTTTGCTCGGTTTTTGGGGAGTTCCCTACTGAGCCAGTGACTAGAGAAGCTCCCCCTACCCCCACAGGTGAGAGCGAGGAGGACGTTTCTTGTCCGACGTCCATTTCTGGGCCGCGTCGTAGTGGTGCAGGGTCAGTACCTCCAGCGAGTAGTTCCAACATGTAGTTTAGTTAGTTGTTTACTTTCTTCAGTTGTACCTCGGGGTATGCCCCATGCTCTTGTACTTCTTTTCAGTTTTTTGGAAATTTGGCTATGTAACTTTGTGAATTATAAATAAATAAAATGGTGTGCTCCTTTCTGTTTAACACGGACTGTGGTTTGGTATCCCTTGCGAGGCTTCGCCCGTTCGTGGGAGGCGGACTCGGATCAAGTACGTTATCGGTTTAACGCTTGGCCCAGGCGTTCCGTCACACCCAGACACGACACCATCGCGTCAAATCCGCAACAACCTCCTATTTATCCTCCCTTTGACCAGGTGATAATCCTAGGGATTATCTCAGCCCCTTAGGGCGAGATTTTGGCCCTAGGGACTCCTTGGAGACCCCTAAGGACTCTCCCATGCAGTTTTGATGGGATTTTATCTCCCATTTTTATTTCCACCCATTTTTAAGAGATAATATGAGAATTTTCTCTCTTCAGAGTCTAAAGAAGGGCACCTCCTCAAGGCGAGGGAGCCTGATTTGACACCCGAGGGCTGCCAAAACCTCCCTCAAACGTTCTTAACTCGCAGCACCTCTTCCTCCATTTTTTTCTTCACATTCTTCTCCACCGAAACACATGATCTCTTCATCCATGGAGTACGGAATGTGAAGAAGGCGGCTCCAGCACCTTTCAGAGGCTCGTGACAATCCTTCAAGCCACGTCAACGCCAAGGAGTTGCCCAATGGGGCTCATCCTCTCCTCTCCTCCCTCTCTCCTTCATTGCATGCATTTTATATTCCTTTTAGATAGCACATTCCTACACACACCCATGTTTTTCCTATACCCAAAGGGGTTTTAAAACCCCCCAGGTTCGTTCCCTCCATGTTCCTCGTCTCTCTCTCATTTAAGAATGGTTACTTCACTTAATATAGTCTAACAGGGTTGTATTCATTGTTTTCGTTGTTTTGGCAGGCATTCAAACGAAGGTCCACGAGCAGCTCTTGTTCTCTGGCCGGCCGGAGAACGGGAAGAAGGCCCACACCCAACGACTCCCGCAACAAAGAGAATGCGGCGGCGGGCGACGGCGCGATAAGAGACGCGACGTGATTCGACGCCGCGTAATCAACATCCTCGCGGCCTCTACGGACGCCGTGACACCAGGTCCGCCCCCCTTTCTCTCTCCTTTCCTAGAGTAATTAGCCTAAACATCTTTCTCTTATTAGGCAATGCTTTAGGTGGCGATCACATCTTATTTTCCATACTATCATATTTGATATTCATGTCTGTGTTGAGGGGGGTACAATCCCTGTGATTACACCTTTTGGCTATCACGGTGGGACCTTCATTGCCACCCTCATGGACTTTGACTGCTTGCCTGCTATGTGTTTCTCTTGGTTTATCCTTTTAATGCCCTGTTAGTGTTCTTGTTCATAAATTCCTGTGTGTTTTCGCGTTCTGTTCGTGTCGCGACCTGTCGCGGCGACGCGATCAGGTCGCGTCGTTGGTCGGAGACGCGTCTACAGGTTAGTCTTTTGTTATTATATCTGCTTTGTTTTTGGTGTTTTGAGAGCATGTCTTGCTGTGACATCCCTTGTATCATGTTCTGTCGCGTTTGTGAATGCTAGAATCCTCCTAGGGTTCGGGTTTTCCGTTTATTTTACTTGTAAGTTTTCGGTTCCAGTTGCGGCGGACCGCAAGGACGCGACAAGGTCGCGTCGGGGATTGGCGTCGCGTCATCAGGTGCGCATTGTGTGTTATTGTCTCACTTATGAATAGGATTCTGTGTGTTCCATGATCTATGTGTTGTGAGTTTATTGTTTCGGTATCATTTCTTATATGTTATGATAGTCTGTTTGAATTATTTGACGACCTTTTGTGGTTTCGGGCTTCTGTTCATATCGCGACGGATCGTGCCGTCGCGATAAGGTCGCGGCGCATACGGCCGCCGCTACTAGACCCGAGACCCATCTGGTCGCCCTGTTTGCTTCTTAGCTATCACTTGTGCATACATTTCGGGCATTTAGGCCCATTGCATACGCTTCTGAAACCCATTTGTTAGGTTCCTCCTTGGAGGAGTGAGCCCTCTCACCTACGAGCACTCGTAGGTTGACTCGGGCCCACCTTCCGAGGACCTCCGTAAGTCCCCGTGGCCGTACGCACGTTGCGGTTCTCCGGGCTGGTTGTACCCGTTGTACCCTTAGTTTGAGCCACCCTCGTGTGAGTGTGTACCACCCTTAATCATACCGGAGCACTTGAGTCCATTCCTATCAGGGACCGCTTGACCGAGTGTCATCTCCTTAATTAATTCATCTTAAGGTCAAGTTCAAACCTTAAGAAATTTGCGCTTTAAACATGACAACTTGAGTGTTCATCCCTCCTCTTCTCAGTCTTTCTTGCTGTGCTTGAGTCTAGGTTTCGTCTGTATCACCCCCTATTAGTCTTGGGGGTGTATGCGTCATTGTTTAGGGAGATCGAGTCAGTCTCCTTCGACCCTTGTGCTTTATCATAATCCCCTCTTCGACATGGACCAATTCGGGTCCTTGCCGACGATGCCCTTCCCCTCGGGTTGCTCGAGGAGGTAGCCCAACCCTCCATGGATGCTCTCCCAGGGCATATCCAGCCTCCCTCTATCACTGGGATTCGATCCCATCCTCCCTCTCCTCCTGGGGGTGATGACCCCCATTCTCAATTCAGCCAGCTCCTTCCTCACCTCACTCCAGACCAAGTCCGAGAGTTCATAGCTGCTGCCAAGGGGAAACAACCTCTATCTCCCCGAGGTCAAAATCCAGCCCGACCGACGGATTCTTCCGCCCACGTCGCTTCGGCTCCCCACCTTTCTTCGTCTGGGGCAGACCCTACACCTCTCCGTCCTCGGGCCATTCATTTTTTAGAACCAAGCTACCTTCCCCCACGAGACGTTCGGCCTCGATCCCCTCCGACCACGTACTACACGGCTGAGCCAGCTTCCCTCCCTCGCGAGAGGTCTCACTCCTTTGAGCAGCCACGTTCTCTTGTCTCTACGCATCAAATCCAATGTCCTTCCGATTTCTTTGCGGAGTGGACAAACATGAAGAAGGAGCTTCATGACCTCCGGAGACAAATCGATCCTCGGAAGATAGATGACATCTCTCTCCCGTCCTTCCAATACCTCAGGGTGCCACCCCAGTCCGAGCTCCCTGTATACCGTCGTTATTCCGGGGTAGGGGACCCTTATGTTCATCTGAAGGATTTTGTCTATGAATCAGCACCGCACAAATATGACCGCCATCTCATGGCGTATTTATTCAGAAAATCCTTGGATGGCCCAGCTTTGGAGTGGTTCTATTCACTGCCTCCCGAGGAAGCCGAGGATTTCCAAGTAGTCCAAGAAAGGTTTCTGCAGCAGTTCTAAGATCGGGTGGGACCCGAGTATTCTTTTGTGGATCTAGTGGCTGAAAAGATGAAGCCAGAGGAGGATTTCTCCACCTATGCTGACCGGTGGCGCTCTTTGGCCGCCAAGGTCCGTTGTTTAATGCCGGAGGAGGAAAAGGTCAAGTTGTTGATCTCCAATGCCACCCCAAACCTACCGAGCCATTCTGGCCATGAACGACATTTCTACCATGCACCAATTATATAGTCGAGCCCGTTTCATTCAAACCCAACTCAAAGACTCGCCTATACACTCCATGTTTGAGACCCCCAAAGCCCGTTATGCCAAGAAGCCGCAAGGCCCAGTCACCGAGGGGATCCAGACCAACGAACAAGTAGGTGCAGTTAGCAACTCCCAAGGCCCAACAGGTAGGTCTCCTTATACCCAACAAGCCCAACAGCCATGGAACAACAACAACAGTAGACAGCCACCTCCCCAAGGACAAAATCCTCCCCAAGACCAACGACAATATTCCCAGGTCCCTCCACCTCAAAATGGCTACGCCCCCAGGAAACCCAATGGACCCAAAAGAGCCCAATATCCCCCTTTGCCCGAGTCTCTAGCCAATGTCTTTGCAGCCCTCATGTCCCTAAATGCCCTAAGACTCCCTCCTGAGAAGGCAAATTGGAACATGGCGGCCGATCAAACAAAGTACTGTGTATATCATCGTCATCCCAGCCACAATGTGTCTGATTGCTTTCAGTTTTGGGACATGATATATGACCTCCATGAGCAGAATCAAATTGATTGGGTAGAGATGAGAAGGCTGATTCAAACTTTGAGGGACCAACAGGGCCAGAGACAACAGCAGCAATAGCAGAGGCGACAGCAGCCACAACAACAACAGCAGCAGCAGCAGCAGCAACAACAACAACAGCAGTACCAACCCTTCCAGCAACAGTACCAGCAACAACAGCAACAACAACAGCCTCAGCAGCCGGCAAATGACCTAGGCATAATTTGCAATCCCATGCCGCAACATCAGCCCGCTCCAAACCCCCAGCCAGCTCCACCACCTCCTCCACCCGCACATGTCAACCCTGTCATCCACCATCCGCCGTCAGAAGCCCAGTGGACCTTCGATGACGAACATGAGGTAGGTCAGCTTCTGGTTATCTCACACGTCACACCCACTACCCCAGTGCCTGCATCCGCCGTACCTCCTTCCTTTACACCCCATATTGCCACCATCACCTCACCATCCTATTCTCCCGTCATGTCACCCATTATCCCTCCACCAAACAACATCCCTTTCTCCCCTATGCCAGCACCTCTGCTAGCCAACCCCTCTATCCTTGACACCGCAACCCCTCCACTCCACCATAACCTTGCCCTCCGGAGCGGGCGAATGTTCCAACGGATGTACCCTAATGCATCCATGCCTATGCCAGGTCAGTCAGCCCAACAAACCAATAATCAGCAGCAAGACATAGAGGAAATTGATCCGGTCCCGGGAACCAAGTATGACATCTTGAAGCATCTCGATCAAACACCAGCCAAGATTTCTATTCTAGAGCTAATTAAGAGGTCGCAGACTCATCAAGACGCCCTAAGGGCCTTTTTGCAAAAAGTCATGGTCAGCGAAGATATGAACCCCGATAACCTACCTTCAGTGCTCTCAATCGTGAAGAAGGGACCCACTATTACTTTCTCTGATGGTGAGTTGGCTCCCCCAGAAGCCCGAAAGATGCCTTTATGTGTGACACTCACCATAAACAAAGTGGCCATCGATGCAGCCCTAGTGGACACGGGGGCTTCTATCAATGTTTGTCCGTTAAGCACCCTTAGAGCATGCAACATATCAGAACATCAATTGCAGCCCACGCCTACCACTATCGCTGCATATGACAATTCGCGACGAGCCTGCCACGGAGTCATCACGTTGCAAGCGGAATTGGGCCCTCTTGTCATGTCCATGGAATTCTATGTGTTGAACATCGATCATACCTACAAGGCCATCCTGGGACGTCCATGGATTGAATCATTAGGGGCAGTGCCATCTACAGCACACCAGTGTCTGAAATTCCCTTTCCAAGGGCAAATTGTCAAAGTGAAAAGTGTGACAACAACACATACAGTAGAAGCTGTCGAGAGAGTACTACCATCAATGGCCATCCAATAAGCCTGTTATCTCTGTGCTTGATGTCAATTATGCTTGGGCTTATACTTTCTCTTCCAACCGTCCGATTGGGTCTCCCCCGGTAATGGCAGTCAAAAGGGATGCGAGCACAAATGCAAAAGGCTGGGATATAATGTTCAGATTGGGTTATCAATCAGGAAAAGGTCTAGGCGCCCATCTCCAAGGGCGAACCAAGAATGTAGCTAGCACTAAGAAGTTCACAAAGCATGGCCTTGGGTACCCAGAATGGGCCGCTTCCTCTTCTCCTTCGCAGTTGGACCATGGCCCACTCACTTGGTCCCTGTATGAGCACTTTGTCAAAGGGCCCGTCCAGCCTGGCTATAACACCACCATAAAAGCACCAAGATCAGCTTATCAAGTTTTAGAAGAGCAGCGGCCCAACAAGAAGAAAAGAACTGAGGAGGATACTGAAAACCCGGATCTAGACGATGTCATCTCATCAGTCAGTCTGTTGTTTGAAGAATCAGAAGCTGGGGCAGAAGAGCCGGAATTAAAAGATCTCATCTCAGCAGTAAATCGTCTATTCGCTGAAGAGGATGTGCCGCAAGTGGCAGCATTATCGGCCTCAGAAACCACCACCAGGCGACAGTCGTTTGGATTTGGTGAGGAAAATCAGCTGGATCACTCACTCCTTTTTATGCGGGAGCTCTGGCCAGAGTTCTCCCAGCCCCCCGTTCATCTTATTTCATCCATAGTCGATTTTAATCATGGTTTCATTCCCCTGCCTCTCCCTTTATTGTTCAAATCTCACCCGACGTCGTTGAGGCGTTCATTCATCCTTCGCCCCTCTTCATCATTTTCTTTAATGGCTCGGTCCTGTCCTTCTCCCGAAGCCATTTGATCTAATGTAGTCCTTTTTCATTAAAAAAATATAGAAAATCTAAAAAAAACTCAAAAAAAAAAATATATATATATATATCCAAAATCCAAAAAATAGAAATCCAAAAATACCAAAAATATAGAAAATCCAAAAAAAATCCAAAAAAATATGGAAAACTCCAAAACTCAAAAAAATGTATACATATGAAAAATTCAAAAAAATAAAAAATAAAAAAAAATTTGTGTGTTCTCACCATCTATCTTCTCTCTTTTCCTAGACGGCGATCCCCGTCTTCCTCCCTCCTCTTCCTCAAACGGCGTTCCCCGTTTCCTCCTTCCCTGATCATCGGACGGCGATTCCCGTCTGTCTGCTTTTTTCCCCCCCAACTGCTGATCTTCTCTGCTCCCTTCGCTCCCGCGTTTTCCCTTACTCTGATGGCGATCCCCGTCACCCTGCACTCCTGCTTTCCTGCTTCGACGGCGATCCCCGTCACCCTGCACTCCTACTTTCCTGCTTCGACGACGATCCCCGTCACTCCGCACTCTACCTCTCTTCCCGGGCGGCGATCCCTGCCCTTTTGCGCAAACCGTACCTTCGCCTGACTGACCGACATGGTCATTTTGGGCAATCTAGGCGAGGGGCCTTCTGTTCCCCTGCGCCCCCTTCTCTCGGCCGGCACCCTGAGCTCGGGTGGCCAGCCCCTTCCTCCAGTCCCATCGGAGGACCCCGCGCCCCTGCCGCACCTTTCCCCGTTCGTTCTAATAAAACTCTGGACACTCCTCCAGAGTCTTCTGTAAATACTAGGCTTGGTTTAGGGTCAGGGGTAGAATCTCGTAAGTCCTCATCCCCGTCTAGGAAGAAGAAGGGTGGTGGCATACCCCGAAGATACCTGCTTGATCTGGTTCAAAAATGTGGCACTCTTCTAGCTGTCGAAGAGTTCGTTCAAGAAGCAGTGGCTCTGAACTTAGAGGAGATGCCGATAGAGGAAGGGCTAGACGATGGCTTTGGGGTTTATGAAATCATAGCCGATGAAGACCCATTAGATGAAAATGACTGTGGGATGGAGGATGCTGCTGAGGCGTATGCTAGCGGTATGAGGAGATTTGATGAACCTACCTCAGCAGTCGACGAGCCTACTAAAGAGGTAAACGTGGGAACTGAAGAGGACCCCAGGCTGTTGACCATAGCTTCCGGCCTCCCTCCTGAAGAAGAGGAAGCACTCATAGAAATGTTAAGGGAGTTTAAGGATTCCTTTGCCTGGTCCTATGATGACATGCCTGGCATTGACCCCGATTTAGTGGAGCATAGACTAATCTTAAAGCCAGGGGCAGTTGCCATCAAGCAGAAGTTAAGGAGATCCCCCCCCCACATCGCTTTAAAGATGAAAGAGGAAATTGATAAACTACACAAAGCCAAGTTCATCCGTGTAGTCCTCTATCCGTTGTGGGTGGCGAACATTGTCCCGGTCATGAAGAAGGATGGAAGAGTGCGAATTTGCATAGATTTTCGTGACCTAAATAGGGCATGTCCTAAGGATGACTTCCCCTTACCTCACCTGGATGTTCTGATCGATAATACAGCAGGGTTCGAAACTCTATCATTCATGGATGGATATTCCGGTTACAATCAAATTCATCTAGCCCCGGAGGATCAAGAGAAGACCTCCTTCACCACCCCATAGGGAACATATTGCTATGTGGTCATGCCGTTTGGGCTAAAGAATGCCGGTGCCACCTATCAAAGAGCAATGTTAGCTATCTTCCACGACATGATACATATCGATGTTGAGGTTTACGTGGACGATATCGTGGTGAAGTCGCGAACCCGAAAAGAGCATGCCTCCGTGCTTGCCAAAGTCTTCAGACGCACACAAGAGTATCAATCGAAGATGAATCCGAAGAAGTGCGTGTTTGGGGTTTCCTCAGGAAAGTTGCTAGGCTTCATAGTTAGTAAACTGGAGATTCAGATAGACCCGCACAAGGCTAAGGCAATCAATGAAATGCCCCCTCCTAAGAACATATCTGAGCTTCGAGGTTTGATTGGGCGGCTTCAGTTCATAAGGAGATATATCTCAGCACTCTCAAAGATGTCGTCCCTTCTACGAACTGTTGAGGGGAGGATTCAATTTTGAATGGAACAATAAGTGCCAAGAGGCCTTCGATGAGCTCAAGAGTTATCTTATGAATCTGCCCGTGCTTCAAGCACCTATCCCTGGGAAACCCCTAATCCTATATCTGTCGACAATTGAGGACTCCCTAGGAGCTGTCCTTGCTCAGCATGACGAATCTGGCAAAGAAAGGGCAGTCTACTACCTGTCTAGGCTCTTCAATCCTGCCGAGCTCAAACTCACCACAATGGAGAAGACATGTGCAGCGCTAATCTGGGTGGTGCAGAAATTGAAGCACTACTTCCTAGCTCACAAGGTGAGTTTGATTTCTAGAATGGACCCTATCAGGTATCTCCTTGAAAAGCCAGTTCTCGCTGACAGATTGGCGCGCTGGCAAAGTTTCCTCTCCCAATTTGATATCTCCTTTATTGTTCAGAAAGCCATAAAAGGGTATGCCATCGCTGAGCACCTTGCTCACCTCCCTCTTCCTCATAGTGATACGGTTCAAGAGGAGTTCCCCGATGAAAACCTATCACTTGTCTCTCATGACCCCTTCTGGTCGCTCCACTTCGATGGAGCTCTCAATTCTAGGGGACGGGGCATAGGTGAAGTCTTGCTCACCCCAGAAGGGATCACCATTCCTTTGGCTTACCAACTCCAGTTCTACGCCACAAACAATATTTCCGAGCATGAGGCTCTCCTAGCCGGTCTAAAGCTCGCCTACCTCTTAGGCGCGCGTCACCTCAAGATCATAGGAGATTCTCAGCTCGTTCTTCGGCAAGTCCTCTCCACCTATCGCACTCGTGACCCCAAACTCAAGCCTTATCAAGATCTGGTCACATTCCTAGCCAAGCAATTCCGTCAACTCATTTACATTCATACTCCTCGCTCTCAAAACATTCTGGCCGATGCTCTAGCATCGTTAGCTTCATCTCTCTCCTTCCCTCTCAGCTGTAGTGCTGAGACCATCACTGTCTAGAGGTTAGAAGGTCCCTCAACTCAGGATCCTTGGTTCTCAAACCTTAGGAGCTCCCTAGTTTTGAAGGCAGAGAAGAAAGAAGCAAATGAGTTGTTACTAGTTGAATTAGGAGAATTGATGGAAGAAGAAAGGCCGTGGTACCATGAGATTGAACAATTTTGCAGAGACGGTACCTTCCCAGAAGAAGCTGAAGCCGAAGATAGGCGAGCTATCCGTAGAGCGGCATTAAAGTATACCCTCGTGGGTGAAGTCCTTTACAGACGCGCTCTAAATGGAATGCTCCTCAGATGTGTGACCGATGAAGAGGCTTGGAAGATAGTGGAAGGATCTCACTCCGGTGAATGCGGAGGGCATGTGAATGGTAAGATGTTAGCCAAAAAGATCCTTAGGCAGGGCTACTACTGGCCAACCTTAGAAGAGGACTGTGCCGCCTACGTTCGTAGGTGTGTCAGATGCCAAATCCATGCCGATAAAATCCATGCTCTGTCTTCCTCTTTGCATCCACTATCTTCTCCTTGGCCTTTCTCCATGTGGGCCTTTGATATCATCGGGCCCCTTGGTGATCCTAATGCTCAGATAAAACAAAAATCCTTCATCCTTACTGCTACTGAGTATTTCACCAAGTGGGCCGAAGCAGAAGCATTTGCAGAAATCAAAGGTTCGACCGTGTGTAGATTCATCATGAAGAACATCATTGAGCGGTTTGGAATACCAGGCAGCCTCGTCACCGACAATGGACCGCAGTTCATATCACAAGACCTTCAAGACCTCTGTAAGAAGTTTAATATTTCTTTGCATCATTCGTCTCCTTACTATCCGCAGGGCAATGGCCAGGCCGAAGCCACAAACAAAACGCTTTTGAAAATCCTGAAGAATACCTGTGAGTTTAATAAATTCACTGACTGGCCAGAAAAGCTAATTGAGGCTTTGTGGGCCTACCGCACCTCCATCCGCACGCCCACGGGGCAGACTCCTTTCTCACTTACATATGGAATGGAAGCGGTATGTCCACACGAGATTCTCATCCCTTCGCTAAGAATTCAGTTGGACAAAGAACTTAATCCCGATGAACATCGGGAGGCGTTACTTACACAACTAGAGCTCTTAGACGAACGGCGTCTAGCTACAGCCGATCATGTGCTCTCATATCAAAATAGACTCTCAAGATCTTTTCAAAAGAAAGTAATTGAGCGTAAGTTTCAAGAAGGAGACATGGTCTTGAAGCGAATTTTCATAAAACCTGGAGGTCCAAGGTCAAAATTGTCTGCGAACTGGGAGGGGCCATACGTCGTTAAAGAAGTGTACCCGGGGAACGCGTATAGGTTAGTTAATGCCGATGGCGATGAGCTCTCTCATCCATGGAATTGATTATATCTTAAAAGATTCTACCCCTGATCAACGGTCTTTTGATAACAACACCAATTAACGAGTAGCCATTTGCCAAGTGTCTCGCTCCCTCTCCTATTGACGAAATAATATTTATGCGCAATCACATACTCAACATGGTAGCCTAAGGTCATTGTCCCTTCATGCACAATGTTCTCACTTAGCCCTTGCTCAGGGAAACAAAAGGTCAATTCTCTCCCTACTCGGACAAGGTCTAGGGGCAAGGGGAAGGCTAACCTGTAAACCTGCAATTGTATAAACCATGTGTTTGAAGTCTCAAAGAGGGACGGGCAATTCCAAGAAAAAAAAAAGCATATAGCGCAAAAATAAAGCGACGAAATGATAAAATGAAGGGGCATGTTAAAGAGTGGCAGTACAGTTCCCCGCGGGACGCCCTTGAGCCCAGTCGCACGCATGCCCCAGTCAAAAGAGAAAATACTGTGGCCCTAAAGTCCCTGGACAACAGATGAATAGCACATATAGCATACTTGTTGCAAGTCTTACAAGTCGGTAACCCCGACCCCGAGATTAAGTCTTATCACATTTATATTCTTCCTATCCTCCCTAAAAATGACCAAAGAATCCCTACACTTGGTCTGTGTTGGAACATTGATGTCACAGGGGCAAGAAATCTTAGCAAACCTAAGATGAACATGCGTTGCACGTAAATCTTACTCGCTGAAATGAGATGGAGGTAAGACTCAGGGTTAATCGCTCAAGATTAGGAAGTATTGTTATCAAAAGAAATTTCAAAAATTCAAAAAAAAAATCAAAAGATCCCCAAAACCCAAAAAAAAATAATCAAAATTCTAAAAAAAAAAAATTCAAAGATCCCCAAAACCCAAAAAAAAATCAAAATTCCAAAAAAAAAAAAATCAAAAGATCCTCAAAACTAAAAAAAAATAGTAAAATATTAAAAAAAGAATAAAAAAAATCAAAAGATTTCAAAAAATCCAAAAAAAAAAAAAACGCGTGTACATATTGCTTTTCTCTAGCATGTTTTATTTTCATTGTCTTTTCGCCTATTTAATAAGGCTCAGCCCCTGCTGACGCTCACGCCACTCCGGCTCCGGCTGCGTGAATGGCCTATATCCGTCACGATCTGCTGGAGGCCTCGCGCCAGCGTCTGCTGTGCCAGCAGCTCCGCACGCAGCCGGGTGATCACCTCTTGGTCTCCGGGCGGTCTCTGCACCCGCAACGTCGCCAGCTCCCTGGTCATCTCCGCCACCTGTGCCTCAGCTGCCTCCGCCCGGATGCGCAGCTGGTCCCTCTCGCTCCGGGACCGATCCCTCTCGCTCTGCAATTCCATAGCACGCTCGTGAGCGAGCTCCAAGTCTCTCTCCTGCACAACAAACAATCATTCAGCATCATTCGGAAATGATCAACTCAAGCTTTTTGAACGAACCTACCCGCTCCTCCAAGTGCCTCTGAGCCTGCTCGGCTCTCAGCACCGCCCCTGTCAGTCGAGCTTCCAGGAGCAATGGAGAGCCCCCTGCGCTCCGAGAGGAGGAGGCACCGCCTGCTCCGGCACCCCTCACTCTCTCCAACTCACTCCGCTGCACACAAAAGTATGTCAGTTTCGAAAATCTTCTTGAAGGCTACAATTGAACAAGATACTTACCAGCTCAGCTGTCTGCCTCTGAGCTGCCTCCCGGTCTTGCACCGCCGAGTGAAGTAAGGCTCGGAGCGATGCAATCTCACCAGTCACATCTACCTGCAATGAATTTCCAAACCATCAGTTCTATTCCGCAAGTCCAAATTCTTTGAGCCATGGTTTAGGAGTTCTACCTGATGTTGGGCACTCTTGTACACCTTGCCTCCGTACTTTAAGGCATAGGCCTGCAGGTACTCGTCATCCATGGTCGCAGCTGACTTGACCGCCTTCCCTCGGCACTCCCAGTTGTTAATCTGCTCTTGTGCCCGCAAGCGCCAGTCTGTGGTGTCATGGAGCCCTCGGAAACTCCGACCAGGTCTGAGAAACCGGTCTCGAACCGGGAACTCCACGGCACTCTGCCGCAGCCCAAGTGAATGCTGGCACAAGTACAGGTTCAGGCGTAGCACCAGGTTAAATGCATGCAACCACACTGACCTACCAAAGTAGGGGTGGGCCTGCACTAACCAGGGCTGTCCCCCGTCACCCTCCTCTAGGTACGGCTGCCACACCAGCTGCACATCAATCGAACAATCAGTCATCAGCCAATCCAAACAAAATTCAATTAAACAAAAGGAAGGGTTAGAATACTCACATCCAGATAAGGGTAGCCGTCAATCAGCTCCTGAAGACGTGTTAGCTGGTCCTCCAGGCTTCTCGAATCCCGGGGTGAGTCCTAGCGGCGTGCAATGGGCACGAGGCCCGGCCGCTCAAGAACACCTCTCCCCAGGCCTGGAAGGTGTAGATAGGCCCAGACCTGCAAGTAGACTTGTCAGTTCACAGTTCATAACAAGCACAATCAATGTCAAAAGGTGGAAAGAATGAGAAGTTGCATACCTGAAGAAAAGGGTAGAAGCCGCTCGTCGAAGTCTGCCGGTCTGAGGCGCCCAAGCTGTCGAACTGGTGCGCCAAGAACGCCACTCCCCACGCGAAGCCTCCCACCGCCGATAGGTCATCTAGAAGGGGTAAAAATTGGCAGTGGATTGCGTCGCCCCTCGTCGCAAACAAAAGTCTGCCGAGAAAAAGAATGAGGAAACGACGCAAGTCCAGATCCGTCTGCGCTCCTGGCTCCCTAGCTAACTCCCTCTGGCTCCTCTGGACCAGCTGCTCCAGGTACTCATCCACATCATCTCCAGTCTGTCTCGCTACCGCGTCAAAGCCTAAGCTCTCCTGCAGCGCCTTCCGTAGAACGAGGGATGACCTCCGCTCCACGGGCAACCCTAGCAGTCGCTCAGCTATCTCGTGATAGCAGGATTCATTGCCCTTTCTGCTTGGTTCGCCAAGGCAGTAGTCAAGTTATATGTGAACCCGCTCACGGGTCTCCCATACACTCGGAGACCTGTGATCCGGCTCACATCTTCCAGACTGGGGATCATGTGCCCCCAAGGGAGTACGAAGGCTATCGCCTCCGTATCCCACCGGCTCCTCAGAGCCTGGGTCAGAGCCGGGTCCGTCCTCATTCACTCCATGCGGAGCACCTCCCCGAACCCCATCTCCTCTAATCTGTCTCTCTGGAAAGCTGGAAAGGCAATGAAAACGGCTAAAACTAAGGTCCAAGAAACCCTAATCTGCATGTCACCCTGCAAGCACAAGATTTAAAACGAAAAGTTCATCTTTTTTCCTGTCTTCGGTCATTGTCGCGACCTCTTTCAAGGTCGCGACCTTGTCGCGGCGGCCCGATGCGTCGCTATCATGACGCGACGTGTCATCTTGTCGCGACAAGGTCGCGGTGTTGCTAGCCGCCGCGACATCTGGTATCGCGGAGGGTCCCAACGCCGCGTTCTCAGGGCCGGACGGGCCGGAGCCCCTTTTGTCTGATCCTCCTTTCTTTGGGCATCTTGCCCTACATTTGCCCTCCAGGGGCTCCGTGCAACTATCCTATGCCATCATTCAAGGATTTAGGGGATCGAATCTTACCGATTTCATCACTTTCTTCTTCTTCTTCCTTGCCGTTTCAACGCTCTCAACTGAGACCTCCTGCACCGTCTCCAGCTCCATCACGACGTCCTCCATCTCCTCCTCCTCCTTCGGACCGTCTCCGCACGGCGACGGGAGCTCCGTCGAGCCGCGTGGCGTTTCCTCCTCGAGGATCCCTCTCCGAACTCCCGTCCTCCTTCCATGCCGGACCTTCATGCTTTGGGGTTGTTTTAGGCAAGAGAATGAGGGAGGAAGAGAGCTCGCTCGCCAAGGGGTTCGAAATCGCCAAAGGGGGTTTGCTCTGGGATTTTGAAACCGGGAAAGAGGGAAAGGAAAAGGGCGGTTCGCTTTTGAAGGGGTCGGCTTGTGTCGCGACGTATCGGGACGCCGCGTCCTGGTCGCGACACGAAAGGTCGCCGCGACTATGTCACGACTTCCTGACGCGTCGCGACAATAAAGGCGGCGTCACTAACCGTCGCGACTCAACCCGAAACCAGTTTTCCTTGCAAAAAAAAATCTTGTTTATTCATTTAAAATCAAGTTGCTTACATTCCCTAATGTTTATAAAATCAAATAAGAGTCAAATTCTCCTCCTAGCTACCATCTTATGACTACAATCAATCAATTCCTATCAATTCCTATCAATCAAATGATCAAATGATCCCCGCCGCTGGCCGGATCTTCTTCAGCACCTCGAGGTACTCTTCAATCACGTCTTTGTCCTCCTCAACCGCGGCTTGGACGTGACCTGTCGTACTTGCTTCCCAATGCACGATGGCGCTACGCACATCGAGCTCATCTTGTCGATCCCCCCTCTTCCTCTCTTGGATCGGCGGAAAGTGCGAGAGGATTGGAAGCACCGTACGAGCCGCGCCACATTGAAGGTAGCACCGATCTGGGTTGTACAAAACCAGTGCCTCATTGCCGATCAGCCGTAGAGCCAGTCCTGTGCGCTGTGCGAAGTGGATCGTCTGCCCGTGCATAAACCGGGAACGCGTATCAAATCCCGCCGTAGTGAGCTTCCGGAGGTAATTGCGCCACGCTTTCACCCTTTCACTTGCCCTGTCTTGCACCAAACTCGGGTGGGCATGTGGAGAGGTCCACCCACGTAAGCCAAGGGATGGTTGAGCATGGACTTGCACTCCGTAGTCAGAACATCCATCGCCCGGAATTGGATATGCCCCCATCCACAGCTCGAGGGCGACAATAGAACCGAAGAAGGGTCCTCCCATAGCTGCAGAAGTTAATCCGGCATATAGGAATCCCAGGACAGCTTGCCCAATGGTCATACCTTCAGAGATGGAGTCACGATGTCGAGATTGGCAAAAGAAATCGCCCCGTCCGTTGTAGGGAAGAGAATGACCCCGCATATGCAAATCACAGCCGCCTTGGCAATGGCATGAAAGTTGCGCGTCTTGCGTTTGCATTGCAAAGTGATCCACTGGGCGATAGGAAGTAGGTAGGCGTGCGTCTCGCTCGTCATGGACCGCAAATCCTCCTTCTTCTTGGTGATTTCCGAGAGAATGCTCCATGAGTTGATGGGCTCCGTGGTGTACGATATCACCAACTCCTCGCCTCGTTCATATCGCGGAAGGCCGAGCATCGCCTCCAACTCCTCTAGGAGAATAGTGGCTTCAAAGGTCGAGAAAACGAATGTGTGAGTTTGCGGATGCCACAGCTCCGCTAGCGCCGTAACACTATCCCACACATGTACGATCTTATCGTACTTCTTGGCAAGCACCACAACAGTGCTCAACCCCACTCTTTCAAATGACCGAGGGAAGTGGAAGGCAGCAATTCCAGCATCGAGGAGAGCCAAGGAAGCTTGGAAAATCGCCTATGGCCAGGTAAAATCTAGAAGGAAGAAAGAGAAAGGGAATGTGAGAGCAAGAAGGAGCAGAGCAGAGCAAACAAAAAAAAAACAGGGGAAATAGTGCAGAAATTGCAGAATTTAAGAAGAAATGGACTTACTTGAAGATCCGGGCGCATGCAAATATGCCCCGGAATGGCGCTCAGCAGTTGGAGATCAAAGTAAGACTCCCTTGCAACCTTCTGGCCGGAGTACGAAGGTATCTCCTCTTGGAAGGCGGCGAGACCCCTCTTCATGCTTGCAAAACAGGGAAATTCCTGATTTTCTTGGAAGAAGAGAGGAGAGAGAGGATTAGCTGCGAATTAGAACCCCTAAACCTTCTCTTATAGACTTTGGGAGTGTGCAATCCTTTCCTAATCCCGCACCTAAGAGTTAGAGTAAGAGTGGGAGTGTTTAGAGAGTCCTAGTGTCATCCTGAATGTCTTAGGATAGGGTTAAACTTGAGTTTTTTTCATTTTTGGGGCTCTGTCCGAGTCGCGACGTCAGGATACGCCGCGACCATGTCGCGACGTTACGATACGTCGCGTCTATGTAGCGGCGACAGAGGCCGTCGCCTTTATGCAATATGTTGTTTTCTATGACTTTTCCTTGTCTGTGTTCATGTTTCTATGCTCATTATCTTTGATTGTTAAATATACAAAATACAAAAAAATCCAAAAATTCAGAAAACCAAAAATCGCCGCAGGTAAGTCAGGTAAGTATCTCTTTCCTTACCCCTCACATTACTATATGGTATTTTAGCTATTATATCGCTTCAAGGACCGGCTGATTCTCATGTGCTATGGGGTTTGAGTTCCCCTTTACCAAAAATAGTGATAATCTAGGTACACATTGTTAATCGTCGGATAGGCCGTTAAGTTGAGTAAGTTCGAGGACGATAGATTCAGGCCTGCACTGCGGTTGTGGGTAGTCTCTTGACACGTTCCTATTCAATTTAACAATATGAGTTGTTCCCGTCAGTTTAACAAGATTTGCCCTGTCTAGATTCCCTATTGAATTTTCATCCTGTTCCTTTGATCCGTTTTGGTTGAGAACCGCTCCCAGGACAGAGTCATGAGTTACCTGCCTGGCACGCATATGTCCCTCCAAAGCGAAACCTGCAGGCCAATCGGCTAGGGTACCTCTCAATCGAGGGGTTGATCGTCCTCTTCTTTTCTTCCTCTCGTCCAGACTCGTGTTCATCTTTGCATCCTGCTCGAGCAGCGGACTCGGGACTTTCACAAAGATTCCAGTTGCCTGTTGGTTAGACCGGGTGTCTCTTTACCTTGGCTTCCACTTTTCAGTCCACTCAGAGTCATCTCCGCTCCGCCATCATTCCATGAAAGACTCCGCTCCATTTTCACTTCGCTCCCCTTGCAAAGTGGAAGCCAAGGAGGGGCAATCTGTAGACACCTGTTTCCGACTAATGGGTTGAGCAATATTTCATGTTATCTTTGTTAGTCCCTAATTGGTCATTCACCTTGAGCCCATCATTAGCCTCTAATTGAGCCCATTAACACTTAAAATTGCCTTGAAATCCCGCCCATTATCATTTTGGGAGAGTCTTTATCCATTTAAAGTCCATATCTCTCACATAGTTGGTTGATAAATTCAAAGATAATTCGATTTCCAAGTCGCGACGTATCGTAGCGCCGCGACTATAGTCGCAACGTCTAGGGACGCCGCGACAGCCCATGCATGATTTACGTGCATGTGGGTTCACTATCGCGACGCCCGGACACGCCGCGTCTCTAGTCGCGACCCCACGATACGCCGCGACACCATCTGAGCGCGCCAAAATCCGCAACAACCTCCTATTTATCCTCCCTTTGACCAGGTGATAGTCCTAGGGATTATCTCAGCCCCTTAGGGCGATATTTTGGCCCTAGGGACTCCTTGGAGACCCCTAAGGACTCTCCCATGCAGTTTTGATAGGATTTATCTCCCATTTTTATTTCCACCCATTTTAAGAGATAATATGAGAATTTTCTCTCTTCAGAATCTATAAAGAAGGGCACCTCCTCAAGGACAAGGGGAGCCTGATTTGACACCCTGAAGGGCTGCCAAAATCCTCCCTCAAACGTTCTTAACTCGCAGCACCTCTTCCTCCATTTTTTTCTTCACATTCTTCTCCACCGAAACACATGATCTCTTCATCCATGGAGTACGGAACGTGAAGAAGGCGGCTCCAGCACCTTTCAGAGGCTCGTGGACAATCCTTCAAGCCACGTCAACGCCAAGGAGTCTCCCAATGGGGCTCATCCTCTCCTCTCCTCCCTCTCTCCTTCATTGCATGCATTTTATATTCCTTTTAGATAGCACATTCCTACACACACCCACGTTTTTCCTATACCCAAAGGGGTTTTAAAACCCCCCAGGTTCGTTCCCTTCATGTTCCTCGTCTCTCTCTCATTTAAGAATGGTTACTTCACTTAATATAGTCTAACAGGGTTGTATTCATTGTTTTCGTTGTTTTGGCAGGCATTCAAACGAAGGTCCACGAGCAGCTCTTGTTCTCTGGCCGGCCAGAGAACGGGAAGAAGGTCCACACCCAACGACTCCCGCAACAAAGAGAATGCGGCGGCGGGCGACGGCGCGATAAGAGACGCGACGTGATTCGACGCCGCGTAATCAACATCCTCGCGGCCTCTACGGACGCCGCGACACCAGGTCCGCCCCCCTTTCTCTCTCCTTTCCTAGAGTAATTAGCCTAAACATCTTTCCTCTTATTAGGCAATGCTTTAGGTGGCGATCACATCTTATTTTCCATGCTATCATATTTGATATTCATGTCTGTGTTGAGGGGGGTACAATCCCTGTGATTACAGCAGTCTTTAACCCCAACGCGTTCTCATCGTGACGTGGCCTATTGGATCGTCGCGTTCTGAACGCAGCTGTCCACTACACCGCGTTCCGCTTCCCAAAGTATTTGACTTTGTGGTTGGCAACGTGGGTCCATTGAGGCCTTGATTTTGGTGTTCATGGTATTTAAGCGTACTTGAGCATCGTTGGTGTTATTTAGATGTGGTTATTGTTAATTAAAGGTTATTGAGTGTTATTTTAGTTATTGTAATATAAGCAATGGTTAAGTTGGTAGTGAATGAAAGACCTATCAATGGTGTATGTAAGGTTTAAAAATGTGGTTCAGTAATCAATAATGATTATTTATGAATTATAGTGATTTGCCGAGTTTGGTGGTTTGACGCTTATCCGGAATGTCTCTCCAATCGGGTACCTCAGGTTCTCTTTGAGCCAGATACATTGTGCTCGGATTTGTCCCAGTACTGTGCGTATCATTGAGGTCTGTGTTGTCTTCCTGAACACCCTCAATTGTTTGTCGAGTAGCCCGTTCAGCTGAGGGAAAGATGGTAGTGGGGCAGTGACTTGTGTGTGTTCTTTCTATTCGGTTGCTTGTAGCACGCTCGTGGTTGGGGGATAGACACCATTAGATTAGTGGTCTCGAGCTAGTCCTGTATTGCCACAGCCTCACTCTAAGGGCCTCGGAACCCTTAGAGGGTGTGTCAGGTGTGGATTTGCAGCTTGATTGTCTGCAGGTGGTGTTGGTTGGTCTCCATAATTTCTTGTATTTGTAGAGGTGGAGCCACAATTGGACCTTTCGTCCATTGTTGCTAGACTAAGAGGTGTTTTCCTGTGTCGGCTTGTTCTGGTCAGATGCTGGCATCATGAATCAATAGTCATGACCTGAGTGTTAGCGTCGCTCCTTCCAAATTTGCTTGTTGGTTCACGTCGTAGTGTATGAAGTGAGACTAGATAAAGTACCATTCGTTTGTAACGTTGGTCTACAATTTCTTTAATTTCCTTTCAGTAGTTTACTTTCAGTGCCTGTCTAGTTTAAATAGCTCTTAAATGATGGTTTATTTTGAGCAATTGTGGATTTACTATTATTTCTATTAATTAACTGCTTAGTTGTGAGTAATGTGGTGATTATTTGTGTAGATTAGAAAGCATGCTTAGGTTTTAGCTTTATGTGAATTTCTTTAAATTGTCATATGTGATCTAATAGTGGAATTGTGTTATTTGGTGCTTTTCTTTTATTACACATGGATTATATATATTGTTGTTTTGAGGAGTTTCCCTACTAATCCTGTGACTTGTGAGACTCACACCCCTACACCCCCCTTCAAGTGCTTTAGCGGGTGTGGTTTCTCGGAGGCGGATCTGTACCACCAGTAGTAGCGTGAGCTTTGCTCTTGTTGTACACCTCGAGGTACTCCCCAGACTGTTGTACTTTTATTTTGGACATGTAATAATGTATTGAGACAATGTAATTCTATGAATGTGTATAAGATCATGTACTTTACCATGTATCTTTATACCTGTATGGTTGTCTTTTACATTCTTACTAAACACGTGTGTGTGATATCCCTTGTGAGACTACGGTCTGTTTGCGAGAGGCAGATCTGGATATGGATTCTTTTTGGGCATAAGTATCCAAGGCCGTTACAGTTGGTATCTAAGTAGAGTCCAGTTAGAATGTGAAAAGACATCGAGATTATAATGTCCCAATATATGATTTAATGTCTACTGCTAGTAATAGGTCCACAGATTCTATATGAGTTTATTATATATATATATATATATATATATATATATATGTTATGTTGTATTATGTGTACTGTTTGTGTGTTATAGAAATGGCATGAGAAATAGTGGAATTGAGAAATCTCGAGACTTAGTATGATAATAAGCATAAATAGAATTGTTTTCAGAGAAAAATGTGATAAAGTGTGATGATGTTGTTGAGTATTCAATAGATTTAGCAAGATCAGTTGTATAATGGTAATTATTCAGGTATATATAGAGGCACTTAATGTGGGTACAGCAGAGTGTTGGTTTTGTTACAGAAAGGTATCATTGTTTAAGAATTATTAGTTATAAAGGATTGAGGAGATTATGGTAGAGATATTTGATGTGTTTGTGGACTGTGTTAGCAAGTAGTAGCAGGTAGTTCAGATAATAAGATGGTTAGAATTTCTAGTGATTGCATAGTTAGAATTGATTTCAGATAATGTGTTAGTAAAGAGAAAAACAATAGTTTGTGGTAGCAGATTTGAGAATGGTGTTATTATTGGAAGGATGTAATAGTGTCAAAAAGTTTTGTATAAGGTTGATAAAGATAAATGCAGATATGAGCGGTTTGTTAAAAAGAGCATATGAAGATGATTATTGAATTAAATTTTTTGAGAGTTTCTAAGGATAGGTTATCGACAAGTAAGTAACAATTTGTGGTTGTTCAACAGAGGAATTTGTTAGAAATCGCAATAGTCAAAGATGGTAATGACGCTTAGCAGATATGTTCAGTGTATGGTAATAATTGAGATATGATAGTGGAATTTTTAAGAGAATTGAAGCCAAGAAAGTAATGGGCAAGATAGTATTGTTTAAATAGGACCAAGTAAGGTAAGATATTATGAGAAGTGTTATAATTTCAGAAATCCAAAATTAAGGTTTTCAACGAAGAGAATGAGAGAGAAGGAGGTAATTGGTTTAGAAGAAGATGAAGAATGTCAGTCTCAGAAAAATGAAGAAATAGATTACGAAGAAATAAAGTTTTAATTGAGATTAATTAAAGGATTTGAATGGAACTTGTGTTTGTTCAAGGGAATACTGATGTTAGTGATTATATTGCAGTGGCAGTGTTTTCAGTAGTTGAGAATGAGACAGTTATAGCAGAGTAAGTTGAAAGATAGATGTTGTGATTATTTGTGTACAGATGGAGATTTCAAATTTTGTAGAAATTAATTAGCTTTAGTAAGAATTGAGTATCAATTGATTAGTGCAAATTGTGAGACAGTGGTAAATAGTAGAGAGAAAAAAAGAACATATCACTTTGTCTAAAGAATTGAGTATTTGAATTCCAGGATTTGCCAACATTTCAGCGGAAGATATTTAAAGGATGAAAAAAGGCTACAATTATGAGTTAATGAGTTTGTCAAGTACAATGTGTAAGACCCGGCCCCCTTGGGCCCTTGGCCCCGTCCTCAGGGTCGCAACAGGCGCCCTGGCCGCGACATGGTCACGCCAGAGCAGCCTGCCGCGACGGGTTTGGTGACGCGCCGACCCCATCTGCCGCGTCTTTCTCGCGACAGGGGTGGACGTCGCGTCCTTATCGCGTTGCCTTGGGCTGTCGCGACTGCGTTCTGACACGACGTGACTGCTGTCCCGTCTGTCAGAATGGTCGTGTCGGGTGGTAGGAGTGTACAGCGTTGACGCGACCTGCCAGGCCGTTGCGTTTGCTTTCCCGGTCTTCGAGGTTTGACCGCACTTTTGGTGTCGCGCCTTGGCGGGCGGTCGCGACAGGGTCGCGACGCTTATGGGCATTGCGACAGTGTCGTTACCGCGCCTAGCCGCCACGTCGCGTTCTGGGGGCCATCGGTTCAAAACCGAGGGCGCGCCCCATTTCCATCTCTCGCCCCTTTTACCTCTTCTTCTCCCTCTCGAGCTCTCTCGCGGTTTCTCGGTGTTTCTCCTTGCTCGTGGTGCTCGTGCTGAGGCGTGGACGTGCTGTTCGTGCAGGGCGCGTGCTCGGGTTGTCCGGTGCGGGGAGGAGGCGTTCTTTCCTACGAGAAGGCCCCAACGGGGTGGTTCTTCGCATGGAGGTAGGGACCCTAGATCCCCTTGCCCTGAGCATGCTCCCTCCCCCCTCTAGATTATGTTTCCTCTGTGGTTTGGGGTTTGGGAGTGTGAGAACTCCATGCTCAAGTTTGGGTGAGGTTTCCTTCGAGCGTAGATTTGTATAAATCCATGTTTTCATGGGGTTGTGGGTGGTTTAGATGATTTAAAGCTTTAAATACATGTTGAGCATGCTCCCCTCCCCCAATGGTTTGGTTGTACCGCGTTTTGGGGTTATCTCCGGAAGAGATGGTTCTGAAACCCCCCCTCGACTGAAGACGTGACAGATCGTGGGGTCGCGATGATGTCGCGGCCGGCGAGGCTGCCGCGACATCATCGCGGCGCCCAGGTATGTCGCGACTTGGTCGCGTCGGCTTAGGCCGCCGCGACAGTGTAGCTACCAGGTTGGGCATAGCGACAGCCCGCTGCGTCGCGACCCCCGACCGAGAGACAGGTTTTGGTCTTTCCCTTTTCCTCTTTTTCTTTTACTGTACCCGTGGCACCTGTGCTAGTTCCCTAGTGGGGTCTACACTAGTCCTTCGCCCGCTGCGCGGCACTTGAGGGCTTGTCCCGTGAGAGAGGTTGTTACCGTTACCTGGGACCCCCATCCTCGGGAGCCTGTCGAGGGAGTACTACTCAGGCTACGAGTGTGCTCGAGTGGCAGCCACCAGGGGACTCTGGAGCTTAGGGGAAAACGGTGGTTAGGACAGTGGCGTGTGAGTCACTTGCAGAGCTCTCGTGGGTGGTCTGGACGCCGAGGAAATTTAGGAGTTCTACCTGGCGCAGGCCAGCCAGTCCTTCTTCTCACTGCCTCGCTCCTTACGGCCTCGGAACCGTTTGGAGAGGTCAGGCGTGGGACCGTGGTTCAGCCAGACTACGGAGGTTACTGTTGTGTTACTTGTGTCCTACCTCGCTCTGACGAGACGTGAGGGTCAGGACCCGGGTCGAGGATAAGACGTCGGTGGACGCACTTGACCATGACTAGTGGTAGTGCTTTTCATAACTAGTGTTCTTTGTCCAGGCGGAGTTCCCTCCGTCTGTGTTGCTAGCCGTGTGGTGGTCACGACGAGTAGTCGTACAGAGTTTCCGACCGTGTGTACTTTCGTTTCGTGCTGGTTTAGTTTCGCTTCCACACTTCTCTTGTAGGTAGAAGATATAAACTGCTGTCATTTATTTCATATTCATATTCTTCTGCCTGTTTAGAGCAGTAGGAGATTGGTAGTCCCTACTGAGCTTCTGTTGTGAAGCTCATCCCTCCTTTTCCCAGGTGAGACTTCTCAGCAGCGGCAGGGCGGAGGAGACGGGGCGGTAGTCGGAGTTCCCGTAGCTAGCAGTGGTTCCCCTTTTTCAGTGTACGTCACCCTCGGGGTATGCCCCTAAGAGACTTGTTCTTCCCCTGCCTTTTACTTGTACTAGCGTGTGTGCGTTGGGACTGTACTTAGAGTGGTACGTGGTGGTCTCACACTCTTTTCTGTTTCCGCACGTACACTTCTAGATTAACAGTTGACGTTTACTTCCGTTACATATCCTGTTAGACGTAGATTATAGCCCTTCTGGGTGCCTGGATCTGTGGGCGGCGACCGCGAAATCGGGTTCTCGGCGTGGTTCTCGGGTCGGGTTCTCGGGTCGTTACACAATGAAATCAAGCAGATAAAGAAATGATTAAAGGAGTCACCTCATAGAAAAGATTTTATTCAGTTTAGTTACCCGTAATTAAAGATAGAGCATTGTTGATTAGGAAGAAAGATAAAAGTAGCAGATTATGTAATAGTTATACATAGATGATTAAGGCATCATTCAAAAAGGGATTTTTTTTCCTGCGTAGATGATTTATTTGAATAAAGGTATTCTTTGGCAAGAACATTTTCATAGTTTGATTAAGGAGCAAGAGTAGATTAGTTGAGAATCAGTAAGTAGGTAAAAGTAATTTTGTGGATATTGGAAAAGATGTTATTAATGTATCAAGTCCAGCACCATCTTAAGTGTATAGTAGCGAGAAGGTAAAAGTTTAATCAAGATATGGTAGCAATGAACAGAAAGAGAACATACATCACATAGAGTTTAGGATTTTTCATACAGAGTTCAGAATTTTTGAAAGTAAGTCAAATGGTACATAAGTAAAGTATGGTTAGCAGGTAGAGGATGGTTGGATGGTTGAGGATGGTTTAAGTTAATCATTAATAATTGGAATAGTTTGGCATAATTGGTGGCAGAATATGTATAGTGTTATCTGGGTAGTCTTGTTCAACGGTAAGGGATGTGCAGCACTACAGTAATATGGTAGATAACAGAATATGTCAGTTCATCACATGATCTAGAATGAATAATAAAGAGATTGAATTAAAGTAGTATAGATGGAAGAAATATTTCAAAAAATTATGGATCCAGTTTAGTTTGGTTTGATAATTAAAAAGCAAATATTGTAATGAGACACATTTGAAAAAAGGGGAATCATGATATTTAGTAAGCAAAATAAAGTAGATTTATATAAGGAATTAATTATGATGTTCAATAAGTAAGAAGGAGTAAAATTATGATGATAATAGTACAATAAGACCTAGAGTTTGAGTACAAGCACAAATGAAATTGAAGTAAAATAGAAGTGTTAAGGAAAAGGTTCATGGATTCAAATGTTTTCTTTTAGCAACAAATTGATTGGGTGTGTATTTAAGTTTGAATCGAGTATTTTTGATAATAAAGAGTGAAAGCAGTATTGAAATGGAAAGAACTGAAGACAATAACCAAGATTAGAGATCTTCTGAGCTTAGCAAGATATTGCAGCAGGAATTAAGATTTTATCAGAATAGCATAGTGGAAGCATGGAAGCCCATAACCATAGGTCTAGGATCTCTCAAGATTGTAGCATTAGTGATTTGATTAGTTTGAAAAGGGTTTGAAGTCTTTGCAGAATTAATTGAAGATGCAGTGTTCTCAGATGATTTTAGTTTAAAACAATGCAAATAGATGGAATATTTGAAAGATTAGAACTTTAGATTAGTATATCAGATATTGTTAATGCGCAAGTCAGAGAAACAATTTTGGATTAGGTAATAATTAAAGAATGAGAATTGTATATAGAAGTGGTAGGTAGTTCTTTTATGGTTTTTAGTAGCCCAAGAAGAGTAGTTTTAGCTGAAGGAATTCATAGATGAATATTAAAAACATTAGTAGAGCAGAGCGTCAGTGAGCAAGGTAATAAATACATTCATGAAGCATTAATAATTGAGAAATATTATGAGTTTACTGTGGAAATGTGTAGGCAGTTATTGATGTGAAGAACATAGAATTCAGATGTTGTATTTGGTATTCTGTAAAGAAATTGTCAATTTAAGATATGTATAGAATCAAGATATAACAACGAAAAGTAGATAATTGAATGGTAAAGATAAACAAGCATAGAAAAATGGTTAGTTTGGAACTAAAATTAATGCGGTAAAATATTCAAGGGTAGAGGTTTATTATAACAGATCTTAAATGAAATGACACCTAAACATGTTGCAGACACATCTAAGAAAATATGGAAGTAGGTTGAGTTCAAAGAGATAAAGTGCTTAATGCATGATAAAATAACTTTAGTTGGATCAGTATATTAAATATGGATGGTTAAGAGAAAGATGTGGCAGGAAAAGCAAGTAAAAGAATGAGTATAGATAGAGTTAGCCAAAGCAGGGGACTGCAAGCCAGAAAGGGAAAGGAAGCACATAAAGATCTATTGAAGGAATGCAAAGGAATATATCCATACTTTTTTGAGTTATGAATTTAATTTTGAGTTATTTATTTAATTCCGCATTTCTTCTTAATGTCGAGGACGACATTTGTTTTTAGGTGATAGTTATGTCATGATTGTTCAGATTCAAGTTTAATTTATTTAATGTGGTGTTTGGGCCAATGTAGACCCGTTGAGGGCTTTAGTGTGTTGTGTGGGTGTTGTAGGCCGGAGGTTTTGGCCCACATAGCCCACTGATTCTCTGGATTCCAAAGTGTTTATCTCTTGTTTGTCAGCCAAACATGGAAAATGCCTCTGTTTGGCCGTGGGGAGGAGCAGGCGATTTCAGTTTGGGAGCTATTGGTTTGGTGCAGTTTCCACGAGAGGAGGGTGTTCGGAGCGTGGAAATGGCGATCGAGCATCGTTCTTCACGTTGGTAGGGAAATTCTTTCACTCCTATGTGTTGTTTATATAGTTTCATTCATGAAAAGCATGGTAATGGCATGTATGTAAGTTTTTTGGTTGCATTCATCGATTGGTAGAAATTTAAAGCATGTTGAATGGTTGTTTCTTTGATGTTTTTAGTGTAGAAATGAGGTTCTACGTTTTGATGGAGAACACGATGGGTCAGGC
The DNA here is from genome assembly GCA_014218235.1 of Colocasia esculenta. NCBI lineage: Eukaryota > Viridiplantae > Streptophyta > Magnoliopsida > Alismatales > Araceae > Colocasia > Colocasia esculenta. Next base: position 15,100,939 of record CM024762.1, on the reverse strand, counting down.
GGTTGCATTCAGATCGTGACCTTTAACCCCCATGCTTTCTCATCATGAACGCGGCTTATCAGGCCGTCACGTTCTGAACATGGCCATCCATCGGACCGCATTCTGCTTCCCGAAGTGTTCGACTTTGTGGTTGTAAGGTGGGTCAATTGAGGCCCTAGTTTTGGTGTTCTTCTTCTAGTTAAGCATACTTGAGCGTTGTTAGTGTTATTCAGATGTGGTTTATCGGAATTGAGCGGCTTATTGTTAATTAAAGGTTATTGAGTGTGATTCTAGTTATTGTGTTATAAGTAATGGTTAAGTTGGTAGTGCATGAAAGGCTTATTGATGGTGTATGTAAGGTTTAAAGATGTGTTCAATAACCGATAATGATTATTTATGAATTATTGTGGTTTGCTGAGTTTGGTGGTCCGACGCTTATCTAGGAATGCCTCTCCAGTTGGGTAACCTAGGTTCTTTGTAAGCCAGACACATTGTACTCGAGTTGTTCTGATACTATGTGTACCGTCAAGGTCTGTATCATCTTCTGGACACATCACTCATTGTTGAGTAGCCCCTCCAGTGAGGAAAAGACGACAGTAGGTGTAACGTCGTGTGCTTTTCGGATCCATGCGGATCATGTGTGTAATGGTTGTGATGGCCGTTGTGAGGCCAGTGTGAGTTGGTTGTGTGGAATGTGTGGTTTGGATGTGTGGTTTGTTCAGGTGAGGAGCAGGTTTGGTCCTGAATGAAATAGGACCTGCTGCAGTTGAGTTGGAGTTGGCGGCCAGGGTGGCCGTTGACTTGTTGGTGTCCAGGTAAGGTGCCGTTGACTGCATGAACTTGGCGGCATAAGATGTGGACGTTGATGGTGGCGGTTGCCTAGGCGGCAGAGGGGTTGACGCCAACCTGTGAATTCTGCAGGATATAGGGTCACCCGAGAGCAGGTTTTCCACCTGGTTCTCTCTTCCCCTTGCCCCAGCTTCATGCCCCCTGTCCCTAAAGCTTCCAACAGGTACAAGAGAGTGGTTGGAGGATCGTGGGACGTGTGGCGTTGCCGAATGCGCGAGGAGGAAACGCCGTGGCGTGGTGTAATTGCGTGGGAGCTCGCGGAGGGTTCGGTGTGAACCGGGAGAATTCAGGAGGTTTAAGCGGTTCTGAGGTAGGGGAAGAACCTGTTGTCCGTAGGATCAGTAAAACTAAAATACGACGTAACCACTGAATCAGCATGTTTAATGCATTTTCGGATTAAGTTGCACCATGTGGGGACAATGGGTGGTTTGATGAATTTAAGTAGTAAAGCATGCTGTTATAGTTTAATTATATATGTGTGGATGTTAGAGGAACTATTTCATTGGTTTTCTCGTGGTTTTGGGATCAGAATGCATGTAGGATCGGTTAGGGTTTCTGCAGGAATAGAGGCTGAAGATCTTGGCGTCAACATCGTTGTCGCCAAGATCATCAGCCGGGATACTGACGGCCAGATCCATTGCCTTCTACTTCCTGTAAGCGGCAGTCGATGTTGCCGCCAACCTGTGTATAAGCAGAAATGACCGTTTATGGTATTTATCGATAATGAGTGGTGCGTTGGCACCTGAGGTGCACTGAGTGCACGTGGTTTCTGTGTTTAGCATACAGGGTATGCAGTTAGATACTCACCTTCGAGGCTGCGTGTTGTTCACGCGAGTCCAGTTGGGTTCACGTGTAGTGGACCGTTGTTACTTGAGGTTTACGTGAGGTTTCACGTGGTTTGTGTGTGACGTGCACGTGGTTTTGTGTACGTGGCGAGTAGTACGACGCCTACCGTGGTTACCTCTCCAGTTGGGTGCCCCAGGTTCTTTGTGAGCCAGGCTGTTAGCTCGGGGCTTTGTCCGGTACTTGTGTTGTACCGTCGAGGTCTGTGTCGTCTGACCTGGACACCCTCACTCTTGTGTTTGAGTTGTACGTCCGGCTGAGGGAAAGACGACAGTGGGACAGTGACACTTGTGTTTGTCTTTAGTCACTTGTAGCGCGCTCGTAGTTGGGGGTACGGACACCAGTAGACGTACTGGACCCCAGCTAGTCCTTTTCAGTGCCTCACTCTAGAGAGTTCCGGGCCAGGATCTCTAGAGGTGCCAGGCATGGGCCTGTGACCGTGTGGTCCAGGTGGTGGTGTTTGGTTGGTCTCCACAGTTGCTTGACTTTTCACGTGGAGCGGCAGCTGGACCTTTCGTCGTGGCTGCGAGACTGAGAGGTAGACCTGTGTTAGCTTGTCCGAGTCAGTTTCTGGTGTCGCGAACCAGTTCACGTGGCTCGTGTTTGGCTGTCTCTACTTTAGCTTGTACACCTGTACTGGTTTGCCGTTTAATTATTACAGTTGTTTTCGTAGTCGGCAGACGGTGAGTACTTTACAGCTTTATATCCTGCTTAGCTGTTCTATAAATTGTTGGTACTGTTTATTGCTTTGTACCTGTGGTTTTTGGTTTGCTCGGTTTTGGGGGAGTTCCCTACTGAGCCAGTGACTAGCGAGGCTCACCCTACCCCCACAGGTGAGAGCGAGGAGGACGTTTCACGACCGTCGTCCAGTTCAGAGCCGCGCCGTAGCGGTGCAGGGTCGGTACCTCCAGCTGTGTAGTAGCAGCTCCAGCAGTGTAGTGTAGTAGTTGTTATTTTCTTCAGTTGTACCTCGGGGTATGCCCCAGGCTCTTGTACTTCTTTCAGTTTTGTGGAAATATGGCTATGTAACTTGTGAAATATATATAAAATGTGGTGTGTTCCTTTGTGTTTACACGGACTGTGGTTTGGTATCCCTTGCGAGGCTTCGGCCCGTTCGCGGGAGGCGGACTCGGATCAAGTACGTTATGGTTTAACGGGCTTGGGAGGAGGCGTTCCGTCACAGTTGGTATCAGAGCAAGGTCCGTGTTAATATAAGGGAACTAGAAAGATACATAGCTTATTTCGGTCTTTGTACACTGCTGGTAGGGACCCTGGTTTCTGAAATTGTTGTTTTGATTTTGCTTGGTGTTGTTTATGTAGAAATTTCTGGAATGGCTGATAGAAGAGATTGGGGTGGTGGAGGAGATGATCCGGAGGAAAGTACTCAGCGTATGATAGAAAGAATCTGGGAAAGCCTCACGGATATTCGGGCAAGGATGGATCAGCAGGCCGGTACACCGGTTGCAGTGCCACCTGGGATGGAGAGACTGTACCTGTTGCTCCAGTCCCGCCAAGAGTAGAGGTGCCTTTTGTAGCACCTGTGCCACCACCACCAGTGTTATTAGCAGAGGAACCAGTGATGCAGGTTGAAAAGTTTCTGAGATTGCAGCCACCTACTTATTCAGGAGGGCCGAATCCAGATACAGCGGAGCACTGGGTTCATGAGATCGAAAGAGTCTTTGCAACTATGAGGTGTCCGGCAGCAGATAAATGTGTTAGCTGCTTATCAGTTGAGAGGTTTTGCATTGAATGGTGGCGACTGAAGATGCAGACCACCTTTGCAGGCAGGACAGAAGAGGCTATCACTTGGTCGGAATTTCTTGATGTATTTAACGATACATTCTTTCCGATTCAAGTGCAGCAAGTGAAAAGAGAGCAGTTTCGGACGCTCCAGCAAGGTAACTCTTCAGTTTTAGAGTACCAGATGAGGTTATGGCACTTAGCCGTTATGCACCTTATGTAGTTTCAGATAATAATATGATGGTTGAGTATTTATTAGAGGTTTGAGAGTCACAGTGGAAGAAGCAGCCAGGAGAGCAGCTACATTGGAGAGGTCTATTCGGACTCGTCAGGTGGGCGAGTCAGGTTCAGGTAGTTTTCGGCTACCGCAGCAGTCAGTGGGTGCAAGTAAGGGTAAAGCACCAGCAGGACCTTCTTCATCAGGCTTTGGTAAATGGGGTCAGAAATTAAAGCAAGCATTTAAAGGCAAAGGAAGAGGATGGGGAGGTCGTCAGCAGTTTCAGCAAGGCCGAGGTAGGCCTGAGGTGGAGGAGTCAAGCAGAGTACTGCCAGGCAGCCTATTACTCCACCAGGGTATCGATGTTATAATTGTAATCAGCCGGCATTTGATCCGCAATTGCCCTATCCGAGAGAATATGGGTATGGAAGAGGTGTGCAGCAGCAGCAGCAGCCTCAGCAGTTTCAGCAGCCACAGGCAGGTCGTGGCAGAGGAGCACCGCAGCAGCGCGGGAAGAGCCGGGTTATGGCTATCACCCGAGCCCAGGCGGAGGCATCGAATATGATAGAAGGTACTTTACCTCTTTATAATTATTCAGCAAGAGTCTTATTTGATTCGGGTGCCTCTCATTCTTTCATTTCCGAAGAATTTCTGGATTGTATAGCTCATCCTTTAGAGGAGAAGTCTTGTGAGTTAGTAGTGGAGGTTCCTTCGGGTGAGTTCCTACTCACTTCGAGCTATATAGATGAAGCTCCTGTTATGATTGAAGGGAACCAGATGCCGGGTCGGTTGTATGCCCTGCAGTTGTCAGATTATGATATTATTTGGGTATGGATTGGCTTGAGATTATGGAGCAATGTTAGATTGCAGAAAGAAAAGGATCAGTTTTGTCATCCTAATGGTGCAGTATTTGAATATCAAGGTATGCCTTTTTATACCTCTAAGTTTCTAATTTCTGCAATTAAAGCTAGAAAGTTGATAAATGCTGGATGTGTGGCTATTTAGCCTCGGTAAGTCTGGTAGAAGCTAGTCAGCAGTGGAAGCAGTTCCCGTGGTTAGGGAATTTGCTGATGTTTTCCTGAGGATTTGCCTGGTTTAGCTCCACATAGAGAGGTGGACTTTACCATTGAGTTGCTGCCAGGTACCATGCCGATTTCTAAAGCTCCATATCGGATGGCACCAGCAGAACTTAAAGAATTGAAAAAGCAGTTAGAAGAATTGTTGCAGAAAGGTTTATTAGACCGAGTCATTCCCCGTGGGGAGCGCCGGTTTTATTTGTGAAAAAGAAAGATGGAAGTTTTCGGATGTGTATTGATTATAGAAAGTTGAATGATGTGACCATAAGAATAAGTACCCGTTGCCGAGGATAGATGATCTGTTTGATCAGTTGCAATCAGCAAAGGTATTTTCTAAATTGATTTGAGGTCGGGTACCATCAGTTGAGAATCAAAGAGGAGGATATAGATAAGACAGCTTTAGAACCAGATATGGTCACTTCGAGTTTGTGGTTATGCCATTTGGGTTGACTAATGCTCCTGCAGGTTTTATGGATCTGATGAATAGAATTTTTCATCCATATTTAGACCAATTCATTGTGGTCTTTATTGATGATATTCTAATTTATTCAGCATCTGAAGAGGAGCATGCAGCTCATTTGAGGTTTACCTGCAGTTGTTAAGAGATAACCAGTTGTTTGCTAAATTCAATAAGTGTGAATTTTGGTTGAAAGAAATTCAGTTTCTGGGTCATGTTATCTCAGCTAAAGGAATAGCAGTGGACCCAAGTAAAGTGGAAGCAGTGATGAGATGGGGAGTGCCTAAGACAATAACGAGATTAGAAGTTTTCTGGGATTGGCAGGTTATTATAGGCGCTTTATTCAAGATTTTTCTAAGATTGCAGCACCTATGACTAAATTGACCAGAAAAGGTGCCTTTGTGTGGTCCGGTGAATGTCAAAAGTTTTATGGAATTGAAGAAGAGACTTACATCAGCACCTATATTGACATTACCGGCAGGGAGTGGTGGTTTTGTGTTGTATACTGATGCTTCAAGGAGAGGACTTGGCGCAGTGCTTATGCAGCATGGTAAGTGATAGCTTATGCGTCCAGGCAATTGAAGCGGCAGAGGAGAATACCCCACTCATGATTTGGAATTGGCAGCAGTTGTGTTTGCCTTGAAAATGTGGAGGCATTATCTGTATGGCGAGAGATTTGAGATCTTTACAGATCATAAAAGTTTGAAGTATATCTTCTCGCAGAAAGATTGAACATCTTCGCCAGCGCAGATGGATTGAATATTTAAAGGATTATGATTTCAGTTGGCTTACCATCCGGGTAAGGCCAATGTTGTAGCAGATGCCTTGAGCAGAAAGGCATATGTAAGTTTGATGATGATTAAAGAATGGAAGTTGTATGAAGAGGTAGTGGAGAACTCCTTGTATGTGCCCAGTAGTCAGCGACGGGCAGTACTAGCTGCTAGTGCTGTAGAGCCGTCTTTGTATTGGCAGATTATTGAACTCAGAGAGCAGATGTAAGTTTAGCTGAAATTGTGAAAATGGAAGGAGTTACCATTGATGATAATTGTGTGGTCAGGCTCAGGGCAGGTTGTTTGTTCCAGAGAAAGAGAGGTAAAGCAGCGAGTGTTGGAAGAGGCTCATAAATCTAGGTACACTATCCATCCGGGTAGTACTAAAATGTACCATGATTTGAGAAAGCATTTCTGGTGGCCTCATATGAAAAAAGAAATAGCAGAGTTTGTTGCAAGGTGTGCTATCTGTCAGCAGATTAAAGCAGAGCATCAAAAGCCTGGAGGTGTTGCAACCGTTGCCCATCCACAGTGGAAATGGGATGATATTGCTATGGACTTTGTGGCAGGTTTACCAAGATCGAGTTCGGGCATAATGGAATATGGGTATTTGTTGACAGATTAACCAAGTGTGCAGATTAGTGGCAGTAAGTATGTCTTGGACAGTGGACAGATTAGCAAATATTTATGTTGAAAGAATTGTTCCACTGCATGGTATTCCGAAGACTATTGTGTCTGATAGAGATCCAAGATTTACTTCTGGTTTTTGGAGAAGTCTGCAAAGAGTAATTGGTACTGAGCTGAGATATAGCTCCGCTTATCATCCCCAGACAGATGGTCAGACAGAGAGGACTATCAGACGATTGAAGATATGTTGCGGGCTTGTTGTTTAGTTTGGGGAGGTAGCTGGGAGCATCATTTGGGAATGGTTGAGTTTGCCTATAATAATAGTTATCATACCAGTCTTGGGATGGCACCGTATGAAGCTTTATATGGAAGGCCATGTAGAACCCCATTGAACTGGCATGAAGTGGGAGAAAGGCAATTAGTGGGTCCTGAATTGATTCAGCAAACCACAGAAATAGTGAAGCTTATTAAAGAAAATTGCAGGCAGCTCAAAGCAGGCAAAAGAGTTATGCAGATATCGGAGGAGACCACTTCAGTTTGAAGTGGGAGATTTTGTTTTCTTGAGAGTTTCCCCGAGTAAAGGTATTATGAGATTTGGCAAGACTGGGAAAGTTGAGCCCAAGATATGTGGGACCTTTCAAGTGTAGAAAGGATTGGGGAAACAGCTTATAGGCTGGATTTGCCAGCAGATTTTGCAGATGTTCATGATATATTTCATGTTTCTATGTTAAGAAAGTGTATTGAAGATCCAGCTCAAATAATCAGATATCAAGGTGGTGACCTGAGGCCGGATATGACTATGCCAGAGTATCCGGTGCAGATCACAGATCGAAAGATAAAGAAGCTGAGAAATAAAGAAATGAGTTAGTAGTTAAGTGAGATGGGAAAATAGGTTGGGTGGTGAGGATACCTGGGAGTTAGCCGAGGAAATGGCTAAAGGGTATCCCTATCTGTTTGAATAAGCTTTGTATTTCTTTTAGATGATAGTGCTTGTAAAGGTGTATATGTTTAAGTTGTTTAACTTTGAGTTGTGTTATGAATTTCGAGGTCGAATTTTCTTTTTAGATGATAGTAATGTAACGTCGCGTGCTTTTCGGATCCATGCGGATCATGTGTGTAATGGTTGTGATGGCCGTTGTGAGGCCAGTGTGAGTTGGTTGTGTGGAATGTGTGGTTTGGATGTGTGGTTTGTTCAGGTGAGGAGCAGGTTTGGTCCTGAAATGAAATAGGACCTGCTGCAGTTGAGTTGGAGTTGGCGGCCAGGGGTGGTCGTTGACTTGTTGGCGTCCAGGTAAGGTGCCGTTGACTGCATGAACTTGGCGGCATAAGATGTGGACGTTGATGGTGGCGGTTGCCCTAGGCGGCAGAGGGGTTGACGCCAACCTGTGAATTCTGCAGGTTATAGGGTCACCCGAGAGCAGGTTTTTACCTGGTTCTCTCTTCCCCTTGCCCCAGCTTCATGCCCCCGTGTCCTAAAGCTTCCAACAGGTACAGGAGAGTGGTTGGAGGATCGTGGGACGTGTGGCGTTGCCGAATCGCGCGAGGAAACGCCGTGGCGTGGTGCAATTCCGTGGGAGCTCGCGGAGGGTTCGGTGTGAACCGGGAGAATTCGGGAGGTTTAAGCGTGTCTGAGGTAGGGGACGACCCTGTTAGCTCCGAAGATCATTAATATGAGTACCACATGAATCAGCATGTTTAATGCATTTTCGGATTAAGTTGCACCATGCGGGGAAATGGGTGGTTTGATGAATTTAAGTAGTAAAGCATGCTGTTATAGTTTAATTATAATGTGTGGATGTTAGAGGAACTATTTCTTTGTGTTTTCTCGATGGTTTTGGGATCAAAATGTAGGATCGGTTTAGGGTTTCTGCAGGAATAGAGGCTGAAGATTGGCGTCAACATCGTTGTCGCCAAGATCATCAGCAGGATATGACGGCCAGATCCATTGCCGTCTACTTCTGTAAGCGGCAGTCGATGTTGCCGCCAACTGTGTATAAGCAGAAATGACTATTATGGTATTTATCGATAATGAATGGTGCGTTGGCACCTGAGGTGCACTGAGTGCATGGTTTCTTGTTTAGCATACAGGGTATGCAGTTAGTTACTCACTTCGAGGCTGCGTGTTGTTCACGCGAGTCAGTTGGGTTCACGTGTAGTGGACCGTTGTACTTGAGGTTTACGTGAGGTTTCACGTGGTTTGTGTGTGACGTGCACGTGGTTTTGTGTACGTGGCGAGTAGTACGACGCCTACCGTGGTTACCTCTCCAGTTGGGTGCCCCAGGTTCTTTGTGAGCCAGGCTGTTAGCTCGAGGCTTTGTCCCGGTACTTGTGTTGTACCGTCGAGGTCTGTGTCGTCTCACCTGGACACCCTCACTCTGTGTTTGAGTTGTACGTCCGGCTGAGGGAAAGACGACAGTGGGACAGTGACACTTGTGTTTGTCTTTAGTCACTTGTAGCGCGCTCGTAGTTGGGGGTACGGACACCAGTAGACGTACTGGACCCCAGCTAGTCCTTTTCCAGTGCCTCACTCTAGAGAGTTCCGGGCCAGGATCTCTAGAGGTGCCAGGCATGGGCCTGTGACCGTGTGGTCCAGGTGGGGGTTTGGTTGGTCTCCACAGTTGCTTGACTTTTCACGTGGAGCGGCAGCTGGACCTTTCGTCCGTGGCTGCGAGACTGAGAGGTAGACCTGTGTTAGCTTGTCCGAGTCAGTTTCTGGTGTCGCGAACCAGTTCACGTGGCTCGTGTTTGGCTGTCTCTACTTTAGCTTGTACACCTGTACTGGTTTGCCGTTTAATTATTACAGTTGTTTCGTAGTCGGCAGACGGTGAGTACTTTTACAGCTTTTATATCCTGCTTAGCTGTTCTATAAATTGTTGGTACTGTTTATTGCTTTTGTACCTGTGGTTTTGGTTTGCTCGGTTTTGGGGAGTTCCCTACTGAGCCAGTGACTAGCGAGGCTCACCCCTACCCCCACAGGTGAGAGCGAGGAGGACGTTTCACGACCGTCGTCCAGTTCAGAGCCGCGCCGTAGCGGTGCAGGGTCGGTACCTCCAGCTGTGTAGTAGCAGCTCCAGCAGTGTAGTGTAGTTAGTTGTTTATTTTCTTCAGTTGTACCTCGGGGTATGCCCCAGGCTCTTGTACTTCTTTTCAGTTTTGTGGAAATTGGCTATGTAACTTGTGAATATATATATAAAATGTGGTGTGTTCCTTTGTGTTTACACGGACTGTGGTTTGGTATCCCTTGCGAGGCTTCGGCCCGTTCGCGGGAGGCGGACTCGGATCAAGTACGTTATTGGTTTAACGGGCTTGGCCGAGGCGTTCCGTCACAGCAGGGCAACGACTTGTGGTGTTCATTTTGTTCAGTTGCTTGTAGGATGCTCGTGGTGGAGGACGGACACCAGTAGACTTACTAGTCTCCAGCTAGTCTCGTGTTGCCACAACCTCACTCGAAAGTCCCTAGAATCCTTAGATGTGTGTCAGTCGTAGATCTACCAACTTGGTTTTGAAGGTAGTGGTGGTTGGTCTCCACAATTTCTTGTAATAGCTTTTTAGAGGTTTGAGTCGCCGTTGGTTTTCATTCGTGGTCTGCGAGGTTGAGAGGTGTTTTCTTGTTGGCTTGTCCGATATGGTGTCATGAATCAGTAGTCATGACCCGAGTGTTAGCATCGCTCCTTTTGATCTATTGTTGGTTTACGTCATAGTGTATGAAGTGGGACTCGATAACTATCGTTCGTTTGTACCATTGGTCTATAGTTATTTGATTTTCTTTCAGTAGCTTACTTTTAGTGCCTGTTTGGTTAAATAGCTCTTAAATGATGGTTTAGCTAAGAAATTATGGATTTACTATTATTTATGTTATTATGGTTATCATGAATAATTAACTGCTTAGCTGTGAGTAATGTGGTGATTATTTATGTAGATTAGAAAGCATTCTTATGTTCTAGCTTTATGTGAATTTCCTTTCAATTGTCACATGTGAGCTGATGGTGGAATTGTGTTGTTTGGTGCTTTTATTTTGTTACACATAGATTGTATATATTGATGTTTTGAGGAGTTTCTCTGTTAAGCCTGTGACTTTGTGAGGCTCACAACCCTACACCCCCTCTTTCAGGTGCTTTAGTAGGCGTGGTTTCTGGGAAGCGGACCTGTACCACTAGCAGTAGCATAAACTTTACTCTTGTTGTACACCTCGAGGTATGCCCTAGACTGTTGTACTTTTTTTTTGACATGTAATAATATATTGGGACAATGTAATTCTATGAATGTGTATAGGATCATATACTTTACCATTTATTTTTATACATATGTAGTTATCTTTTATATTCTTACTAGACACGTGTGTGTGATATCCCTTACGAGACTACAGTCTATTCACGGGAGGTGGATCTAGATATGGAGTTTTTTCGGGCATAAGTATCCAAGGTCATTACATAGCTGACGATTGATGAGACGACGACTGGCGGCGGGGACCAGCAATGACAAGCGAACAAGTTACTATGGACTTAGAAATGAAATGTTTGGGTTTACAAATACAAATCTTAGACTTTAAAATATTAACATTTAGATTTAAAAATATTGACTGATTTTTAATGATAATTTGGGCTCATAAATACTATCTTTGGACTAAAAAATACAAACATTAGACTTTAAAATATTATGTTTAGAGTTTAAAAATATTGATTGAATTTTTATTAGTAATTTGTGCTCATAAATTGTAGCAACCTGAAAATTTAAAATATAAATAAATAAGAAAACTCATTATCACATGTGGATATTTCAATGGAATTAAACAAAAATTTATGTTTAGACATTAAACAATAAATTATAAAGAGTGATAAAGAAAGTGGGTCAAGATATGAATAATGAGGTTGCCCAATGCTAAACAAAGTCTCAAGACAAATAAACCTGATAATGATAAAAGTTATTATCACATGAGTAAAACCAACTTAGAATCACACGAAAATTTAGGATGACAAATTAAATAATGAGATACAAATAATGGTAAAGAAATTAGAGTCAAACAAATATGTTTGTGTTAGTAAAATCGTAAACTCCGACTTAAGACGAAAAAACTTGATAACGTTAGAAACCCGTTATCACATGTAACTAACTCATGTGAAATAGGTGTTTGAGGTCCAATCGTGTTTATTGGGCTCAATAGGAAGCCAAATATAAGAAATTAATATTTAAAATTTGTATTAAACCAATAACCACCCATAAAGTGGGTTAATTAAGTATAAAAATGTGTCAAATGAGCCATGATGTAAGTTTAAAACCTAGCCCAATTAGGGAGCATGAATTTGCTTCCACTTACCCTTTTAATTGTTGGGGGGGGGGGGGGGGGGAGGGTTAGAAGGAAATAACCATAGAAAGGAGCCCTAATCATGGTGGGATTCCTACCCTCAGATTGGGAAACTTGATGGGGATCAATTCCGAGCTCTCAAGTTTGAGGTAGAGTAGGACTTTTAAACAACCCTAACTCTATAAATATCACCCATAAATTTCTGAGGAATGAGTTTACAACTTGATTGGGGTAATGAGGATGTGTTCAAGGGCTGCTATTGAGGAGGAGATCACCCCTAACATGGTCATCTTTCCTCAACTTGCAACCTGCAACATTCTGCAAACAACCTTGGGTTTATAATAACCAAAGATAGGTAATATCGGGCACAAACCTAACATGGCATATACCTATGAAAGATCTTCGAGTCTACTTTCATTTGCCCCTATTTTGCCCAATTTTATTTTGTGTACAGAGAGTATTAAACATTTTTCTGATCATCGTGCAGTTTTAGGACTTTTCTTGTTGATCTTGTGATTCACACATCCCTAGGTCAAATTGATCAAAAGAAAAGTTATAGGGTTCTTATCCTCAAGTTTCCAATAAATTTCATGTTAGCATAAAGTTATAGGGTTCTTATCCTCAAGTTTCCAATAATTTCATGTTGAGCATAAGTTATAGGGTTCTTATCCTCAAGTTTCAATAATTCGTGTTGAGGAGCATTTTACCTAAAAACCTTTAAAACCTCAAATTTTAAGCCAGGACACGAGATCGCGCAATCTTGTCCGCGATCAGATGGGCACCTGAATCGCGTCCAATCTAGTGGACGCGATTTAAGGCCTCTAAATTGTGTCAACTGAAGTGGATACAAATTTGAAAGGTTTTTAACCACGTCTGTTCACCATGACATGACTTTGAAACCAACCCTGACCCCTGTTTGCATCGTTTTGCACACTGTTTCGATTTTTGGATCATCGGTAAAAGGCGTCGAGTCAACTGGACGCAATTTTGAAGATTTTCTAGCTCACCTGATCCCTCAATCTTCAAGTTAATTTGAGTTCGAGGTCCTCTATGAGACTGCAAAAGGCGTCCAGTTAAGTGGACGCGATTTACACCCAGAATTGTTTTTGTCCTGTTTAAGTATTTTAACCCTCCTTAAAGCACGTCGACTGGTTCGGACGTGATTTACTGTATGACAGAGACCTGTGACTTCGACAAACCTTGGTTTTAAGTTGTAGTATACCTCTTTACAGTATTATTTAAGTCTGTATGTACCCAGCAGCCTCAAGTAATCAACCACATGTTAAAAGGTGTTAATAACGTGAATATGATTATAATGTTCTACATGAGAGTGATTGATCATTCTCTTCATATGATTATGCTTCATCTTGCCCTTGTTCTCCAGCTTATTGTTAAAATTTCATGATATAAGTTGTACAATAATAATCATGCTTATTGCAAACATGTGGTATGCTTAGAGTTTAGCTTGCTTTATTTAAGTTTTCGTACATTAATACTTACTATTTATAGACTTTTCGATTTTAGATTTGCTTTATTTGAGATGCTTTTCGTCAATTGTTTAAGTTATTGCGTTATTCTAATGCATGCACAATTAGGAAAGTTTATGAGTTATGACACTTACACACTTGCACGATAGGTACACCCTTCTTAACTAATTGGAACATTTTTGTTGGACATTTCGTTTTGGCAGAGTAGGGAATTTTTTGTTAAAATCTCCGTAAGTCTCTGTACTCTATAGATTCCCTCATACAAATCAAGTTGGTTGTACCATGAAATTCTCTGGAAATAGAGAGCTCTATTTTCCATGTACGATCTATCATACACCCTACACTTTTGTCAAGACACTAAAGGTCTATGGAACTTAAATAAGTCGTTATACTGCCCGTTTGTCTCCTTAACACTTGTGTTCGTAATATCTTGCTCTTGAAACATGCTCTTGACATGATATTCTCGAACTGTTAGTGAACACTGTTCTTGGATCTTACTAGTGATCTTGAACATCTTGATGTGACATTCTTAAATTCTTGAAAGTACATTATGGCTATCATTGAGTTGTTATTGCTCATACTGTTCTGTTCAATCTAGCACTAAATAGATCTTACGACTCATACAAAACTAAAATACTTATTGACTGCAATCGGATATAGAGAGTGTCCAAAGAGCTCCAATCTAGTCCTAGGGACAATGAGCCACCTAAAAACACCTGCAGAGGCTAATGATGGTGTTTGCATTTGCACCAGTTCTGACTGTTTTGATTTAGCTAGACATCTGATTGTTATTCTATGACACTATTAGTCTGTTAACTCAACATTTTATTCTTCTACTATTAATCTATTATCTGTGGATCTGTGACTAAAAGAAAGTATATGCTTATCTCGTGAAAAGTCATTCTTGATCCGTGCTTGATAATGACTAGTTCGTGTTCTTATATTGATAGTTAGATGCTAAAATTCTAGATCTACTATCATGCTACATTCCTATCTCCATGATATGCTGCTAGCAATTTGTCTTTGATTTTATCATGCCTATGATTTAGCTTATTACACTTGTGTCTATTTGAGTAAAACTTAAATCACTTATATCATTGTCCGCATATTGAAATATAAATCTTACTAAGTGAGCCCACTCATATTTGCTTTCCCTAATATTTTTAGGTAGCGAGGATGACGGATAAAGCTCAGTAATAGGATTTGTGTTCCGAGCGTGAAATATACCATAGAGAGCCGTCATTTAGTTAGTTAGTGATAGAATGATCATCATTGTAATTTTACTTTTCTTTGAGGAGATAGACTAGTGAGTATAAAGTTGTTATTTTGACATTGGAGATTGTAATATTCATTTATGATGAGTAAATGAAGAGATTTTGATTTGTTGAATTGTGGTCTCTAAATTAACTTTTTGTTCATGACTTCTGAATACATGTTGTTCGTCGTGTTTTCGATTTATTCGCTGTTAAAATCGGAGATGTGACAAAATACTACTCTTGAACTCATAAATATTGATTTTGAGCATCATTGCCACCCATCGATGTCACCTGCCACTACCCACCAATCACTGTCACCATCTGCAAGTTCACATGACATCCAATATGATGTCACGTGGACTGCCATGTCATGACTTACTATTATCCTCTCAAAGCGAGAATAACCAAGCGCACGCAGGGGTGTAAAACAGTCAAACATTTGGAGACGATCGACCCAGATCCAGTGAAGAACCCGGTCATTATTGTCACAACTAATAGTTCAGCCCTTCATAAATGATACAGAGGCAACATGGAATGGTTCGCGCAGAAAAGAGCTGAACCGCATTGTGAATAGCAAATAGATTACCCCCAACTTCAACAAAGGGAAAATTCCAACACGCATTGTGTCGAATAAGTATTGCGCAGGACCTCGACAAGATATTCGCTTTGAGATTGCTTTACATGAGGATCTTTTACTTCGTCGATCATCTATGACGGATGTGTTTACAAGGGCTGGGCTGTGGCATGGTGAAGAAGATGAGGGAATCGGGGAGTGAGAGGTGGCACAACATGACGGTGTGGCGGCAGTCCGCGGAGGTGGGGACTCTCACATGGATGCTGCGGCGGTAGCGAAGAGGAGAAGGCAGAAAGAAACCCAGGTTTCCCACATCCAACCAAAAAGTTATTTCTTATTATTTTCAAGAACCTAGACGCTGTACATTGTGCATTCCAGGTATACAGCCATCTTCTTTTCCATTTCCAAAAAGGAATGGGGGTGGGGGAGAAATCGAACAAAAAAGGAATTACAACAAGAACCCAAAAATAAGACCAAAAAAGAGACACTTCTATCCCAAACTTCTTCAGCAAAACATAGCCACATTCTGCTTACAAAGAAGATAAACAAAATGAAAAAAAAAAAAAAAAACTAACTCTCCTTCACCCCAGGAGAGAACTCAGCACTTAGCTTTGCTGGTGTAGTGTGGCTTCATGGCCGACGTTTTATCAATAATCTGGTATACCTAAAGAAGAAGCCATTTGTTTATTCCTCTAAGCAGCTACTCTGCGCTTGTTGCCTGGATTCTTGAGCAGATCTTCCAGATCGCCCTGGCAGCCGGTTCCATTGCCCGTGGCAGCACCATCTATGTCGTCCTCCACCTTCATCAGGTAGCGATCCACCTGTGATGCTGCCTGACGACCCTCGGCTATGGCCCATACGACGAGTGACTGCCCTCTTCGACAGTCGCCAGCAGCAAAGATGCCATCAATATTGGTTGAGAAGCGCCCATAGTCAGCCTTGAAGTTTGAGCGGTTGTCTCGCTCCAAGCCCAGGTCGTCAGCAATTTTCTGTGAACAAAAATTAGCAACGTTAGAGGTGGAAGATCAAATCAAGTCATGTTCACACAGAACCATTCAAGACAATCTTGGTGACAAGACATTCAGACATAAGTTTTCAAATTTTAAATTATTTTGCATCTTGCAGGTATTGGGCTTCCATAGTTTTTTTTTTTTTTTGTTTTTTCACGCCTTCTAGGAAACAAGCATACACAGGCGCGTTGTGTGTAAAGAAGCACTCGGAGGTGTTCTGGAATAAGATGATGGGTTGATCAACACGACTCTAGTATTCTAGGATGTGATCCATTTTTATCAAATTGTTTCATTAGAAGTAGATGGCTTTACATGAATGAACTGAAGAAAAATATCTTAAAAGAACACCCACCTCCTCCGGACCAAGGAAACCCATAGCCAGAAGAACTAGATCAGCCTCTAGTATCTCCTCTGACCCTGTGACTTCCTGAAACTGGAACCTTCCGCTAGCATCTTTCGCCCACTTCACGTGCACAACTTCAAGCCCTTTAACAACTCCATTCTCATCCCCTATGAACCTCTTGGTCAAGACTTCATAGGATCTTGGGTCTTTTCCGAACTTGGTTGCAGCCTCCTGGTGGCCGTAATCCACTCGGAATATACGAGGCCACTGTCAAACACCAGAAGCTTACATTAAAACCGGTCGTTATCTATCAAAGAAAAGGTTCTCTACTTTCCTGCATAAAACCTGAAGTGAAATATTCAAACATACGAATGATACCTATCAAGCAACTAAAAGCAAGAGAACTTCCCGTTATACATTCTGGAAAGGTAAAGAGAAAACAGGAAACTTGAATCATAAGCAAGTTAAGCTCTAATAGAGCACAGCTCAAATCACAAGCAATTGTACAATCTGGATATATCAATGTTAACTGACTTCTTCTAATCACATGCAACTCTCAATATTTAGTCCCATATCTTGCCAGAAATAGAAGCTTTGGAATAAATAGCATGAGCAACCAGATTAAGACAGTAGGAAAGAGCTAATAAATCTTAGATAGACAAGTGTCCAGAAGAGTAATTAAAGTAAAAAGATTGATGGACCTGTGGCCAAGGGTTTCCTGGAGCTCTTTTGCGAGGAGGTTCAGGGAGAAGCTCTAGATTGATGGTGCCAGTACATCCATGCCTGATAGACGTTCCAATGCAATCGGTACCTGTATCCCCTCCACCTATAACGACCACCTTTTTCCCCTTGGCAGAGATGTAGTTTCCATCCTTCAAGTTGCTGTCAAGCAAACTCTTTGTGTTGGAATGAAGAAATTCCATTGCAAAATGTATCCCTGACAACTCCCGTCCAGGAACAGGAAGGTCCCTGCAGATGGCAGTAAAGGATTATTACTCATAACATTGTATCCTTCAATATAGCGGATCAATCAAAGATATTTATCTCAAAGTCGATTGGCTTACCTTGGTTTTGTGGCACCGCAAGCCAAAACAATTGCATCATTCTCCTCGCGCAGCCGGTCAAGTGAGTACAAAGGATCATTCCCAACGTTAGCATTCACCACAAAAGTCACCCCTTCCTCAGTCATGAGGTTCACACGGCGCTGAACAATGTCAACTTTGTCTGCCTTCATGTTGGGAACTCCATACATCATAAGACCACCAATACGGTCAGCACGCTCAAATACAGTAACCAAATGCCCCATTTTATTCAACTGATCTGCAGCAGCCAAGCCAGCTGGCCCACTCCCTACTATAGCAACTTTTTTTCTGAGTAAAATCAAAGTAGATTTGTATTAATGATAAAGAAAACCTGAAAACATGAATCTGGAAGCAAATCCAAGTAGAATTTAAATGTAGTGTTCAAAGCAGGCCATGAGACATTCATAGTTAAAAACTAGAATTAGACATTAAGTCTCTCGACTTCCCCAATTTACAAAGCTTGTTGTCTCTCAATCTCCCCATTATATCCTGCATCAGTCACCTGTCATTCAGATTGCCCAATGATGTGCTAACCCTAAACCATAAACCCTAAAGCACATGACAAGGAGCAACATAGAACAATCATTCTCCACAATATAACACCATTGTCTCAATTTTGCTCCATCTGATTTCTTTTTCCTTTTTTGCAAAACTGAAGAGTGTGGAGAAAAAAAAATCACTATTCCATATATCCACCTTCCTAGGACACAGTAGAACCCCACAAAATGATGTCAAGGATTGGTACCAGGTCACCTACTCACAATAAAAGTGCATATCTAAGTGACATTACCACTGCTTTCGTGGTTTCCTAGGGTACTGACATCATGGGAAAACACAAATGTTTACATGAAACAAACAGCCAAAACTTGGAATAGATATAATACGTATACAGTAGCTATTTGGACTCTCAATTTACAAAATATATACCTGGAAGAAAATTTTGGAGTGTAAATTGCATTTAGAAGATGTATAGGGTTAACCGCAATTGGCAGCATATAGAAACACATGAAGAAAAAAACATTAACTTCTTGGTAATAATGATAAAATGACATAATATGCATTAATATTTTTCTATAAAAACAAAAGGAATAGAAACATGTGAATGAACATACCCAGTCCTTTTAAGGGGAGGTCGAGGTATCATCCATCCCTCCTCAAATGCTTTGTCTATGATTGAACATTCTATGCTTTTAATTGATACGGGATTCTCGATGATTCCAAGAACACAGGAGCCTTCACAAGGTGCAGGACATACACGGCCAGTGAATTCTGGAAAATTATTTGTCTCAAGAAGTCTATCCAGTGCTTCACGCCACCTATTCTGGTGAACCAATTCATTAAATTCTGGAATCTTGTTTCCAAGAGGGCACCCAGAGTTGTCCTGAACATCATGTGCAAGTATAAGAATCTTGGACATCAAGCAAGAAACAAGTGCTAATACAAATAGGTTTGTATTATTAACAAAGAATTCTTACTGTCCCTTAAGACCAGACAGAGCAAGCACAAAAAAGGTTTATATTCAATCATTAATCGCAGTTGCTACTCAGTTTCTTCAAGGCTTAGGCAACTCTATGGGAAACATCAAACAATTTCTACTTTTCCTCATAGTTGGATCTAACAGCCAATCGAAAGTTACTCTTATAGGAGTGTTATAACCTTTATAAGCTTCGTCTTAAAAGAATCACAATAAAATCTAATTTACAGATCAAAATACAGATGTTACCTGATGGCAGAAGGGGGTCCCACAGTCCATGCATCTAGCTGATTGGGTCTTCAGCAGCGGGCCAGGCTTGGATTCCACAGCCACCTCTTTCCAGTCATTTATCCGGTCATTAGGATTCCTGTATGAAATACCCTCCCTCTCATAGTTAACAAAGCCTCGGTGCTTGACAGCATTAGCTACTCGAGTTGGCCTTTTTGGAGATTGTGCTTCTACTTTCTGCAAATTGCTAAAATTTAGAAAACCTCGCCTTCGTATAAGATTTTCAGCAAAAATGCAGTTTCTGAATTTTTCACTGAATCAGTTTTTGCATTGGAAGACTGTTTTTGGTATTCAAGTAAAACAAGAAAAGAATGATGCAGTTTACTCGAAAATTGTTAAACATTCACACACTTTGAAATGAAAAATGAGCAAATAGGCTCAACAGATAAGCAGCAAAGCTCAGATCATTGATTAGTCAGGAAAGTAGTTCAGCTTTGCCACCAAAGATGCTGTCACTTCCAATTGGTAGCCTCTCAAACATTTGTTGGCTTTCTATCATATGCATCCCCTTTCTTAAGTGGAAGTGGAAAATAAAGTTCTTAGCATAATCCTGCCTAAGGAATCCACATGTTCCTCATAGTCAATGATGCACAAAAGCTAAAAAGACCTTAAAATTCTAGTACTTTGAGCAAAAACAAGTTACCTTCTCTGTTTTCTCATTTGAAGATTCGGCAGCCAACTTCTTGAGCTCTTGGAAAGCATCCTTCTTCATCAAGTCTGCTTCCTCCCTCTCCTGCGCTTCTTTAGCAGCCTTCTCTGCTTCCATATTCTCAAGAACCCTCTTGTAATCACGAGGAAACACTTTCACAAACTTTGAAGAAGATCATCAAAACTAGTGAGGACCTCTTTGGCCAACTCACTGCCTGTGTGTCGCTGATGCTGTTGTATCATCATCCGCAAGGTAGTAACATCATCTTCATCTTCAACTTTATCAAGATCCACTAATTCTAGATTGCACCTCGTTCGGAACTTCTCATCCATATCAAGAACATATGCAATTCCACCACTCATGCCAGCTGCAAAATTTCTCCCAGTTTTCCCAAGTATAACTACAACACCACCTGTCATGTATTCACAGCCGTGATCCCCTACACCCTCTACAACTGCTTTGGCACCTGAATTCCGTACACAAAACCTCTCAGCTGCCATTCCATGAAAATATGCCTCCCCAGTGGTTGCTCCATAAAGAGCAACATTTCCAATGACAATGTTCTCTTTAGGATCAAACTTGCTTTCACTAGGTGGATAAACAATAATCTTGCCACCAGACAGCCCTTTGCCAACATAGTCATTACTATCTCCTTCAAGTTCAAGTGTGATTCCAGGGCATAAAAAGGCACCAAAACTTTGGCCAGCACTTCCACTTAATTTAATGTGAATGGTGTCTGATGGGAGCCCATTCAAGTGGTAACGTTTCGTTACTTCATGGCTAAGCATCGTCCCAACAGCTCGATTCACATTCCATATAGACTCTTCAATATATACTGGAAGTTTTTTGTCGATAGCTGCTTTAGACAAAGTTATCAATTTGTTATCTAAAGCCATGTCCAGACCATGCTCCTGTTTCTGGATGCAATATTGAGCTGCTTCTGGCCGAATCTCAGCAGCTGGTTTTAGTAGGAGTGAGAGATCAATATTCTCCAATTTTTCATTGCTTTTTACCACTTCTTCATCAACTTCTAACATGTCCGAACGGCCGATCATTTCATTCATTGTTCGCAATCCCAGCTGGGCCATAATTTCACGTACCTCTTCTGCTAGCATAAAAAAGAAATTAATGACATGCTCAGGTTCTCCTGCAAACTTTTCTCTAAGAACAGGATCCTGAGTAGCAATGCCAACAGGACAGGTATTCTTGTGACACTTGCGCATCATAATGCATCCAAGAGTTATGAGGGGTGCTGTACTGAATCCAAACTCCTCTGCACCAAGTAAAGCTGCAATTGCAACATCTCTTCCAGTTTTCAACTGACCATCTGTTTGTAGAACAGCTCTTCCACGAAGATCATTAGCCACAAGAGTTTGATGTGTCTCCGCAAGCCCAAGTTCCCATGGAAGTCCTGCATTCTTTATACCAGTCCAGCGAGATGCCCCAGTACCTCCATCGTGGCCTGAGATCAAAACATGATCGGCATGTCCCTTCACAACACCACTGGCTATTACCCCAACACCTGCCTCAGAAACCAGCTTGACACTGATTCGTGCACCTGGGTTAGAATTCTACAAAGAACATAAGAGCAGGTGTCAGGATCAGAATGGAACTAAGTAATCAATGATCCTCTTTAAGTGGAAAATCAGTTTGACATCAATGGGTAGGGAGTGCAGTTCATTCTGAAAATTTCCAAGTACTATGAAGGCAAAAACGATTTGCAAGTTTTCATAGTAAAGCAGCTGGGAAAATAAACAGAGGCATTTGCCTTCTCGCATGCTGGAATTGTGGGAAGTTCAAACGACAGCCTGATATGGGATATAAAATGTGGAGAAAGGGAAAAAAAAACACTCCACAAAGGAAAAAGGATCCACAGCTTTATTTCACTTTTTCTTTTTTCTTTTTTTTTTCGGGGAGGGAGGGAGAAAGATAAAATTTTAGGTTGCAAACCCCTCTTTAGCCACCATAACAACAACAGAAAGAGAAGATGATAAATGGCAAGACATTTACCTTAAGATCATGGATAAGCTGGGCAAGGTCTTCAATTGAATATATATCATGGTGTGGAGGAGGGCTGATGAGTCCAACTCCAGCAGTAGAGTTCCTCGTAACAGCAATATCATCAATAACCTTATGACCAGGTAGTTCACCTCCTTCGCCAGGTTTTGCTCCCTATTCCATAAATCATTGAACATCATCAGAAACATCATATACACATGACAAAAGTAAACTCCGGTTCATATAACCTCACCAAATTTCAAAGGTATGCATCAGTTATACAAAGACACCCATAGGTGCTTTCTAGACTCAGCCACATCTGTCATGAACATAAAGCCATAAACAAAAGGAACTTCTGTTCCAATATGAATACAGGAGGTAAATAGGAAGCAGAGGTTCCAATAGGATGGCTGGGCAGCTATCTGGAATTTAAGGAACAAGGGTTTACTAGCCAATTATTACCTGAGCCATCTTTATCTGAAGCTCGTCAGCATTGGTGAGATAATAGCTTGTTACTCCAAATCGCCCACTAGCAACTTGTTTAATTGCACTCCTCTTTGGATTCATCGAGCCATCAGGAAGAGGAACCAACCGTGATGGGTTCTCACCTCCCTCACCTTCATTTGAGTTGAAAAGAATTTCAAAATTTTATAAGCATAAAATACACATGCAGGATCCTTTTTGTTCACAACAGAATTTGAGAGCAAATTGATCTACATTTTAACCTCTGACCTAAAAGGATACAAGTCCACCAGAGAAATCAAAATGCAGTTAAAATAATCATGTAGAGGCTCATTATAACTACACACAAAAGGAAAAATCAATAAACTTTTTATCAGGACGATACCGGTATTAGATTTCCCTCCAATCTTGTTCATTGCTATCGCCAATGTGGTATGTGCTTCAAGTGATATTGATCCATAGCTCATTGCGCCTGTGCAGAAACGCTTCACAATCTCACTAGCTGGTTCCACCTCATCCAGATTAATTTTCCCAGGGATATCTTTAAACTTCAGCATGCCTCTCAGATTGCATGACTTGTTCAACTCTTGTATGCGCCTGGAGTATTCCTTGTATGCTGCCACACTGTTTGCTCTAGCAGCCTCCTGCAGCTTCGCAATGGCCAGGGGATCATTAAGATGCACTTCACCACCTTTTCTCCAGTGATAGTCTCCAGGATTGGGCAGTGCCACAGCTTCTGGTAAAACTCTGCTAGCGAATGCCATTTCATGAAGACGAAGTGCATCCCGAGCAAGAATTTCAAAGGTTGCACCTTCAACTCTGCTAGGTGTCCCATTGAAACACTTCTCAATCACCTCAGAAGAAAGACCAAGGGCTTCAAAAATCTGCGCACCTTTATAAGAGGCTAGGGTTGATATGCCCATCTTGGCAAGAACTTTCATCATTCCATCATTGCTCGCTTTGAAGTACCTCTGGACAAGTTCTTCACGTGAATGAAATTCTCCATTTGACTTTGGAGGGATCTTCCCATCAATCTGCAGGCGCCAAATGGCTTCTATGGCCAAGTAAGGGCATATGGCATCAGCACCATAGCCAACCAGGGTGCAGAAATGGTGAACCTCACGTGGATCGGCAGACTCCACTATTAATCCTATACGCGTACGTTCAAGCTTTGAAACTAAATGCTGATGAACTGCACCAACTGCCAAGAGAGAGCTGACTGCAACACGCTCTGATGAGAAACCTGTATATCATATTGAAAGCCTGAGAATTTGAGGAAGCGAACGATATAGCAAATTCATGATAACTTTCAGTTTTTTTAATTCAGTAAATTGGAAAATATCTTTTCTGAATGAGATGCCCAGTGCTGTAATTTGATTGATCAAATGACATGCATTGAACTACCACGTACCATGTCCTTACAAGAACATGCTCCCATACTCACATAAAGAAAATGACTGTTATTCTATGGAGAAGAGAAATAGAAAATGTGAACTTTTCCGATGTGTATTTTCTGGAAGGCACGGGACATATTCAATGCCAGATTTACTGGATAAAATTTGAGAAAATATGTAATTATCCTTGAGGCAATGAAATCTAACTTATAGTCTTATACAACATGTTGTGATGATAAACATGCTTCCCATGTGAATTTTCAGGAAGGCATGGGACATATTCAACGTCAAATATACTGGATAAAATTTGAGAAAATATGTAATTATCCTTGAGGCAATGAAATCTAACTTAGAGTCTTATACATCATGTTGTGATGACAAACATGCCCACCACAGAATATTAGGCAATAAAGTAGCAAGTAGATGAAGGGTGCCTATCATTGAAGAGAAAAAAAGTTAAAGCACGAGAACTAGATGGAAGCCCACAATGCCAGCCAGTGTATGTAATAGGCCCTTTCCCAAGGTAGAGTATCAGATGGTTATCGTAGAAGAACATAAAGAGCAAGTAAAAGACGTTAAAGTGCATATTTGTGACATATTCAAGATGAAGAAAATTCATACCTCTGTCGGATAATATCAACAATGTGTAACCCTCACGAATTGCATCACGTGCTTCAGAACATATCCTATCCAATGTTTCATTTAAACCCTTCCGACCAGACTTCTTGGGGTAGGTTATGTCCAGAACTTTGCTGCGCCACCCTTTGTGGTTCATCTTCTTTATAGCTTCCATTTCATCAATAGAAAGAAGAGGGCCTATCAGTGCTAGGCGATGGCATTGCTCTTCAGTGGTCTCAGTCAGATCCCCTTCTGGACCAATCATGCACTCCATAGAGGTGACAATTTTTTCACGGATAGGATCAATTGGTGGGTTTGTCACCTGTGCAAACATCTGCTTGAAATATTCAAAAGGAATCTTTTCCCTGTTTGACATCACAGCCAAGGGTGCATCATTCCCCATAGACCCAAGGGCTTCAGTAGCATCTTTTGCCATAGGGATCAACAACATCTCCAAGGCTTCTACGGTGTATCTGCATTCAAATATGTTCTAATATTAGTGCTCATAGGGAGTATTACACACACACACACGACTGGACAGAAAGTATAACTCCATTTACCCAAAAGCCTTTAATGGAGCCAAAAGACCGTGGATACCCATGTTTTCCATGTTATCGTCATGGTTCTCAGCCTAAAAAATACAAAACAAATATGTGAAAAAAAAATGATGGTTCATGAGTCTAATGAAAGACTGCACAAAAATTGTGAACTAAGATAAATGGACATCAGAATCTTTTCTATTATAGACAAAGGAAGCTTTCAACTTACTGGCACTGTTCCAAAAATTGGTGGTGTCACTCTATCAGCTTCAGGGAGAGAATTGAGAATATCTTGAAGGCGTATTTTCTGCCGTTTGAGCCATTCACCATATGGTCTTGCCTCTGAATACTGCTTCTTCAGTGCGTCATCGTCCACAACAGTGTGGTTCTCAAAATCTACCAATAGCATCATCCCTGGATTAAGTCTTCCTTTCTTGCATACGTCTTCAGGAGGAATGTCCACCACACCCACTTCACTGGCCATAATAACACGGCCACTGTGTGTGATATAGAAGCGTCCAGGACGTAAGCCATTTCGATCCAATGTGGCACCTAAATAGCGCCCATCAGTAACTGCAAAATGGTTCTAAAAGTGTGAGTAGAAGCCAACATGTGTAAGGCAGTTGAAAAAGCTTTCTTGTGAACTAAAAGACCAATGTAGCTAGCTTGTTACAGGATATTAGAGCTGGTCCATCCCATGGCTCCATTAAAGCTGAGAAATATTCATACAGAGCCTTTCTTTCAGCATCCATGTTTTTGTCATTCTGCCAGGCCTCAGGTATCATCATCATAACAGCTTCGGGAAGACTCCTTCCAGCTCGAACTAAGAGCTCCAGAACACCATCGAAAGCCCCTAATGATAAAAAACTGCCATTCAAAGTCTAGTCCAGATCCAGAACATAGGTGGGAGTAAATGTTTGTTTTTCACATGGACACAAAATATGCCACACAAACAAATGGAAATTGGCATCAAAAGATAAGAAATCAGGAATTTAACTATAAGGTGCATTATATCACCTGAATCAGATGAGGTTGCATCAACAATAGGTAAAAGCTTCTTCATCTCATTCTTTGTCAGTCCCAATTTCTTGCATTTCAATAGACCCTCACGTGCCTTCATCCTAATAGGGGAAAAATAATGTAGATCAAAAAGACAGGCTGTCTAAAAGCATGGAGATAATTTCAGATAAAGAGTATATCCAGTCAGGCAAGAACTACCAGTTTTTATTTCCTCGGAGTGTATTAATTTCTCCATTGTGACCCAAGACACGCATTGGCTGTGCCCTATCCCAACTAGGAAAGGTATTTGTAGAGAACCGCGAGTGGATCTACAATATCAGATAAACAAATAAGCAGTGTGTTTTAATCACATGAATGAGGTAACAAGTGAACTGAGATTTTGAGACACGATATGTTCATAGGACATCAATGGTTTTCTTTATTAGCAGTGCCAATAATGTATCATGGAATCCCTAGGCTACCTTGACCAAGTATATTTTCCTTCCACCTCCAAATTGTAAGTCTCACCCTCATGTATTGACCACATTGAGCACTGCATCAGGATTCTGCAACATGGTTTACTCAGAATTAACTACCAAGATCTTTTGCCAACTTACCCAAGGCATCCACAACCAGAAACACAAATTTTAACTAACATAACAAAACCTCAAGAAAGCAGTGTGAAGGTTGATGCCTTAGAGCTCATTGGCCATTGCTTAACGTTTCATCTTCTCTGTAACCAGTGGATTCCCATGCTGCTTGCTCCTAAATTACTGGGTTCGTGCATGCTCCATAGGGAAGAGTGCCAGGTGGCAAAGGTATTTACCAGGGCCATGTAGCTCATAAACTTTTCATTGCCAAGATCTGCATAGTAATAGTCCTTCAATTGTTCTGGCTTTAGCTGGCCTTTGTAAACAACAGTCCTTAGAAACCAGAAGAAAATCAGATCAATAAGCATTTAACCAACACATGTCTGAGGTTATTTATATATCACAAAAGTTCAAGAATTGCACCTTGAAGATAAAGAACATATGTAAAAGTCTTTCACTGAACCATGCTGCATGTTTAAAGCAGCTCGAATAGCTACCATGGACACTCTCCTCAGTATGTACATCTGCAGGTGCATGAAAATTTTGATGACCACATATACTACAGTAATGTGAATGCAAGAGCCCAAATGAAAGGAGCTAAGAACAGCAGAGAAAAATTAAGCACCTGCTGCTCAAAATCAGCCTTGGATCTTGGACTTGGAGTGAGAAACACTTGTTCAATGACAGGCTCAGTTTGAAGAGCAGACTTTCCCAGGCCAGTATTATCAGTTGGGACAGAACGCCAACCAAGAACAACATGTCCCAATGACTCTGCAACCTATATATAAAGAACATATTGCTCTGTAAGGCGACTTAAATTGCCAATCATCTCTTCCATTACTTTTCTATGTAGCCTACTCACTTAACATGTCTTTTCTTATTCATATCAATTTATTTCACTGTAACTATATGATTACATTGCTGCAATGATGTTACTATATATGTCTCTAGTTACCATCACTATTGGCAAACTTTTGGAACAACACACAGGGGATCGGCATCAGGTGATGTGCATTATCATCAAAACTCGAGGGATCCTTGCAGCCAACCACAGCCATCGTCTTTTGGCAAACGTTTGGAACAACAGACAGGGGACCAGCATCAGGCTGCCAACCACCAAAATTTGGTCCAATTATTTGTAGCACGGTCTTCCAAGCAACTTTGCCAAAAGTCGGTGGAACAAAACATGATAATGATGAGGATGGGACCATATTTTCAAGTGTGATAATATGATTACAGCAACATAACAAAAGGAAAGGTCAAATATATGTGCTTAAACCATATAAATACATATAGTTATAGTTCATGAGCAAACAAGACAATCATAGCTTTATATGCTATCTCAAAATGTTACCTTACTGGTAGATAACAATATTTTGGTTTGCAGAAAAAACCTCACACAAGCTGACAGAAAAAATCAAAATGCACTTCCCATTTGTTGTCTGACTTAGTAATATGTCAGAGACGCGCTTAAAGTCCTTGATCTAACATTTCGTATCTCTGAGACTTCTACATGTGAATGCACCTGATGGAATTACAACGGCTAACACATCATGCAAAAGTCATATTCCTCAAACTTTAAATTGTATATCTTCCGATTCAAAAAAAGGTCACTATGCAATGCCATTTCTTAGAAAGAGAGATGAAATCAGAGCCCCAAAACATTTTCAAAAGAAAGAAAAATGACATAATTGAACAAGAGTGAGCATTTATGACAATACTGATGTTAATAGGCCACAAAATCTCCAGAATGAAATATGACATTTCAGGAGTACCTTAGCAAATACAGTCTTGCTCTCTTCTCGGCGACTCTCAGACGTTGGCAAGAAAAACATGCCGACGGCGTACTCACCGGCCGGAGGTAACTCAATCCCCAATTCGTTAGTTGCCTACAGAATCATCGCTTACATAATCAAGGAGGGTAATAAACAAACAACATATAAGTGATCAGATGGTATTACAAAAAGGGAACGGAACAGAAAAAGATAGCCACATGAGCAAATAGACATCAAGACATCGGGAAGGAAACATGCCTCCATGAAGAACTCGTGAGGAAGAGCTACAAGGATACCGGCTCCATCCCCGGTGTTCGCCTCACACCCACAGGCACCACGATGGGCCATCCGCACCAACATCTCCACTGCGTCCGTGACCTGAAAAGACCAGCGTCACTCGTCAACATGGAACAGAGTACCGAACCGCCACATCAAGTAGCCAACCGAAACGACGTGCAACAAGGAAATGCCTCCGAAATAGACGTCAACAGGGGAACACTCACCGTCTTCCGGCTGCACGCGCCGGAGAGATCCGCCACGAATCCCACCCCGCAGGAGTCCTTGTCGAGGGACGGATCGTACAGTCCCAGGGGCTTATCCGGCACCTGGGAGAAGGACATGGACGGGCCGACGATCCTGAGCTTCGGGTACCGCCCGGGGCCCTCGGACCTCCACTGCTGCGCCCGCTCCTTGGCGCGCAGCCTCTCGCCGAAGAACTTGTTCTCGACGGCGACCACCTCGTCCCCGGATCGCTTCGACCCGGGGCACCCGGCGACCCTACTCCCATGCCGCCGCCTCCGCAGCGCCGCGATGTCCTTGCGCGGCGTTATGGACGGCAGCGCCTGCGAATCATTCAGGAGGTGGAAGGCCGAGCCCGGGAGTGCGGCCATGGCCAGAGAAACTCACAGAACCGACACGAGAGAGCACGAGCTTCGAAGAAAGACAAGATCGGGACTCTCTTTGTCGGAGGTTTTCAACCGCAAAGAAAGATCGGAATCCAGGAAGAGCAAGCAGCAGCAGTAGGAGATCGAACAGAGACAAGAACAAGAAGCCAGAGAGAGAGAGAGAGAGAGAGAGAGAGAACACACACCGCAAACAGGGGAGAGAAGCAGCAGCCCCCTTTGCCCCCTTGCAAGTTGCAACCGACGACCCTCCCTTCTTCCACTCCGGCCCCGGGATGCGCCTACTTTTTATAGGCGAGCTTAGGTTGCTGGGGGGCCGTCCCAGTGAGAGAGAGAGAGAGAGAGTGGTTAACAATAACATGCCCTGTTTTTTTGAACAGTATACTATTATTATTACGTCCGCATAATTATATAGATTTGTTCGGAGAGGGCGAAATACGTGAGGTTAGATGTGACATTTTGGATTTTCAATTTTATCAGGTAGGTGACACAGCAGACACCAGAGGAACGCGGCATGCGACAGCCGCATCCCTGGTCCCCACGACATTTTGGCCATCTCACCGCTTTATCCCGCTACCCGCCCAAACCCTCCCGTCTCTTTCCACACGGCATACTCATCTCTTCCTACCCTTAATAATTTCTCGAGATACCCATTTTGACTCCCACATCTAAAATCATAAATAGCCGCTCTATATCCATAAAGCCACACAGTCTCTCTGATATGTTCCGCAGCCGCTCTATATCACATGCTATTTTCTTCTTGCCGAAACTTAAGATCTGTAATATCTTTTGCGGATACAGTTAAAAATAAAATCAGAGATTTATCAACTCTAACTTTGTATTATTAAAATAGTGATGGCGTACAAAACATTAGAGAACTTTCTTTTCTGGGTAGGTAAAAGAAAAGATCATCATGTTGCGATTTCTTTATATGACATTAGATGGCTTAGGTGCGAGGTACATGTTTTTTCCCGGAGACATTCCAAACATTTGTTTTAGGAAACTTTAATGTATGTTCCTCGGGAAGTGGGCATCAAAAGAAAAAGTGGCGAGGAGTGGGTAACAAAGTTAACAACTATTATTATTAGCCGCGCGCGCAGGCCAGCCGGTTAAATCCGGGCGGGGGCCGGAGTTGGTGGGAAGTTGACCACGCAAGAACATGTCACAGGTGATGCGATCGATGCATCCCCGCCGGGGCGCCACCGGTTGCCAAGAGATTAATAAAAGGCCACTCCCCACGCCAACAGTTTACGCGGACAACGGCAAGCGTTTGCTTCCGTCATTACGGGGAGGCCCGCGCGCGACGAGTATAGTACGCGCCATATGACGACATGAAAGCGAAACGAGCCCTCGATCGCCATGGTGAACCGCTGCTGCTACATGCAGTGCACGAACATCCATCTGTTAATAATTTTCTTTTCTTTTTAACTTTAAACAAAAAGGGGTGGACAGCTGCCACACCCCCGATCCCTAAACTAAATAAACAAGATTCTGGCCCTCTCACAATTCATGATCTCATCAGTATTTTATTACAATTTGTTGTCCCATCTATTGTTGCGTCGTCAAAACAGCCTCTGTATGTGTTTATTAATCTCGACTTATTAGGGTCCAAGTTTACATGTTAATGTCACTACCGTTGCTGTAACTGTTGGGTTCGGATTTGCGGTGTCAAATGCTTGGAGAATCTCCTCACTCCCCCCCTCCCCGGGTACCCGGACTTTTAACTGCCTCCCGAATCCCTACGTGCAATTGCAGCGCGACACGTGTTGTTTCGCTATCCCTGGAGCGGATAAAAACCGAATAGTGACAGCACGCAGGTCGTTTCTGAACTGCCGAAACAACCGCTGGAAAACTGGTGGATAGGAGGGGCGGGGAGCAACTTACTAATAGCATAGCAACCTGAGTTTTTTTTTTTTTTGGACATTAGGCAACCTGAGTTGTCACTTGGAATTACTCTCTATTAAAAGGTGGACAGTAAACCCGTGGCCGTGGGGCAGACAGTGAAAACTTTTTGGTTTCACTTTTACCACATAAGATGCGATTAAATGCCCCTACATATATAGGCTTTTACGCTTTTGCAGCTGGTTGGGGCGTTGAAAGGGACACTCTCCTATCAGGAAAAGTCAGCTTATCACTTTATTACTCTTGCCCAAGACGGTTAAATACCAATTAAAAATATCCCATCCGATAAATATTAAAATTAGAGGACCACCCAGCTGTGGGTACACTCATTTTTGTGTACAGTTGGCGTACAGGGAGACCAGGAGGGGCCTGCGCCCTGGCCAAATGACCAAATAGTTCCGGAACTCTAATAAACAAACCGGGCTATGCATATGTGGAGCCATAACATAAGGATCCCATGCTGGCCCACCCTTGGAAGCATCTGTGCTTGGCGTTAGAATCTGTAAAACTCCTTAGAACTGTTTTGATCAGAACTATTATCACATAGGAATCAACGGGAAGGGAAGAGAAGGAAGATGAGGCAATGTGGAGAGACAAATCTCGATCCGGCCTAAATCATAAGGTGTAACTGTTGAACCTAACTTAATAGGCAAAAATTTAATTACTAAAATATAACTTATTTAAAAAGAGTCTAGATAATAAGTATGGATAAAAAAATGTTATAAAGTCTCGTATTGCCACGTACATGGAAGTCCCTCCTAACTCGGCACAGAGTCTTAGGAGATAGTTCGAGACAAATAGAAAACTCCCAAAATAATGCCTTTCAAACGCACTACTATAGGAGATGTTAACTTGACAGGTTCTTAACTCGACTTAGAAGAGAGTGAAACAACCAAGACTCTCTCATGATATTATGATCAGTAGATCCCATTGAGTCGGCAGTTACTTCGGAGGATGTGGTGTTGGGCCCATGGCCCATTTGTTCAGCCCATGGTGGGCCATCATAGCCCACAGGCACAAGGGTTGGGTTAGCCCTTCTTTAATCCAGCGGTGGAGATGGATTTCTCTTGTTAAAAAAGGTAAGAAATCAGAAAACGCAATGATTAAGGTTGGTTGGCGGCTGTGTGAGTGCATTAGAGAGCTGAAAACAAAAGGAAAAATAAAAGCACGGGGTTTGCGTACAGGGGCGTTTTTTTCTGTGTGGCCGATCAGCTCCCAGGCGGCTGGGGTTTTGGAACGCTCTGTGCGTTCTTGTGCGGCTGCATGAAAAGGCTGCTGGTGGCTTGGGTGTTCTCCACAGCCGAGGTGCTGCTACTACTTGGTGCTGGGGTAGAAGCGGACATTGTGCTGCTGGGTGCTTCAGAGAGAAGAGCAAGGGAAGGAGACAGGGTAACGCAGAATACTGTGTGTACGGTGACGTAATCTTTGTATCCCTATTATTCTCTTGTGGTTATTACTCGGGTCTTGGGCAAGAGACTCCGAGAGTTGTACGTTCATTATATTTTATAGTGGATTTGTTGCTCCGGCTTGCCCCGTGGTTTTTCCCCATCACACTGGTGGGGTTTTCCACGTAAATCTTGGTGTCCCTTGTGATTGTGTGTTCCGTTTATTTTTCCGCTGCGTATTTCGGCCTACTCGTATTTGTTTGTACACAAGTGTTTTATTCCCATCAACTGGTATCAGAGAGATTTGGGACAGATTTAATTTTTGTGTATGAACATGGAGGCCGGTAATGTTTCCCGCATGGTTAGTTTGAACGGAAACAATTAGATGATATGGAAACCAAGAATGGAAGATCTCTTGTATTGCAGAGATCTATATGGACCTTTGCAAGGGGACAGTGGAAAGCCCGCAACGACGTCAGCTGATGATTGGAAGAAGTTAGATCGGAAAACTGTCGGATTTATTCGACAGTGGCTTGATGACAGTGTCTTCCATCATGTCTCTACAGAGAGTTCTGCACACTCTCTTTGGAAAAAGTTAGAAGGTCTCTATGAGAGAAAAACGGCTGGCAACAAAGCTTTCTTGATCAGAAAACTTGTGAACTTGAAATATAAAGAGAGTGCTTCTATTGCTGAGCATTTGAATGAAATGCAGAGTATTACTAACCAGTTATCCTCTATGAAAATGTCTCTTGATGATGAGTTGCAGGCATTGTTACTTCTCAGTTCATTGCCAGAAAGTTGGGAGACACTGGTGGTTTCCCTCAGTAATTCTGCGCCAGATGGTATTGTCACTATGAGCCAAGTAACAAGCAGTTTGTTGAATGAGGAGTTGAGGAGAAAGAATTCAGCAACATCTCAGAATGATTCACAGGCACTTGTATCAGAGACTAGGGGAAGGTCAAAGTCCAGAGATAGAGGCGGTTCACGTAAAGGTAGAAGCAAGTCAAAGTCTAGAAAAGATTTAACTTGTTGCAATTGTGGTGAGAAAGGACACTTCAAGAACCAGTGCAAGCAACCTAAGAAGAACAAGAAAAAGGGAAAAGAAGTGGAGACTACAGAGTCAAAGGAGAATACCACAGCTACAGTGCAGGGTGGTGACTATTTGATTTCGTCTACTTCTGATGATATTTTTTCTTGTGTGTGCCAGGATCTCGAATGGGTGATTGATATAGGTGCTTCTTACCATGCTACACCACGGAGGGAGTTCTTTGCTACCTATAGGACAGGAAACTTTGGTGTTGTCAAGATGGGCAACAATGGCACGACAGATATCATTGGCATGGGCGACATCCACATAAAGACCAATCTTGGTTGCAAGTTGGTGCTGAAGGATGTGAGGCATGTTGCTGATTTGAGACTGAATTTAATTTCAATGGGCAGGCTGGATGATGAAGACTTTGATAGCAGATTTCACAGAGGGCAATGGAAACTCAGTAAGGGTTCTCTTGTTATAGCCAGTGGAAAGAAATGTTATACTTTGTACAGGTTGCAGACTAAAGCTTGTGGTGAGCAGTTGAATGCTACAGAGAAAGACTTCAGCATGGAGTTGTGGCATAGGCGACTGGGGCACATGAGCGTGAAGGGGCTGCAAGCTCTTTCCAAGAAAGAAGTTTTGCCAGACTTCAGAGGTACACATTTAAACTTATGTATTGACTGTTTGGCTGGTAAACAACATAGAGTTTCTTTTGCTAGTCCTGCTTTGTCTAGAAAAATGCATGCCTTAGACCGTGTCTATACAGATGTTTGTGGTCCTTTGAGGACAAAAACTCCTGGTGGATCTGTTGATGTTCCTGGTATTAGTGGTGCACTTTATTTTGTCACTTTTATAGATGACTTTTCCAGGAAAGTTTGGGCCTATGCTTTGAAGACTAAAGATCAGGTGATTAATGTTTTCAAAGAGTTTCATGCCAGGGTTGAAAGGGAGACAGAAAGGAATTGAAATGCATAAGATCAGATAATGGTGGTGAGTATATAGGATTGTTTGATGATTATTGCAGGTCACATGGCATCCAACATGAAATGACAGTTCCAGGTACTCCTCAGCATAATGCAATTGCAGAGAGGATGAACCGCACCATCATGGAAAAGATTAGATGTATGCTTTCACAGGCCAAGCTACCCAAAAGATTTTGGGATGAGTCATTGAGGACTGCAGTTGATGTGATCAACTTGTCACCCTGTACAGCTCTAGATGGTGATGTTGCAGAGCATGTATGGTCAGGGAAAGATGTCTCCTACAGGCACTTGAGAGTGTTTGGTTGTCGTGCTTTTGCACATGTTCCAGACAATGAGAGGTCCAAACTGGATGGTAAGACAAAAGAATGTATTTTTCTTGGTTATTCACATGATTTGTTTGGTTACAGGCTATGGGATCCAGAAAAGCAGAAGGTGTTTAGAAGCAGAGATGTGGTCTTCTTTGAAGATCAAACTCTTGAGGACTTGAAGAAAGAGGCACCAACCAAGACTTCTGCAAAAGGATTAGTAGATTATGACCCGGTCACTCCTCCAGTACGTCAGGCTGACGGGGGAGATGTGCAGGAGGATGGTGTAGAGGCTGATATTGACTTACCTGCAGGACATGTTGAGCAGGAAGAGGAAGAGGAGCAGCCCTCTCCAGAGCCTCTATTGAGAAGATCTTCCAGACAACTTCAACCTTCCAGAAGGTACTCTACAGATGAGTATGTTATGCTTACTGATGCAGGTGAACCAGAGAGTTACCAAGAAGCATATGAAAGTGAGCAGAAAAAGGAGTGGTTAGCAGCTATGCATGAAGAGATGGATGCTTTGCAGAAAAACCACACATATGATTTGGTGGAACTACCAAATGGAAGGAAGGCTTTGAAGAACAAGTGGGTTTTCAGGTTGAAGACTCAAGACCAATGTTCTCAACCAAAGTACAAAGCAAGATTGGTTGTGAAAGGCTTTGGTCAAAAGAAAGGTATTGATTTTGAAGAGATTTTTTCTCCGGTTGTTAAAATGTCTTCCATCCGTATTGCTCTAGGTATTGCTGCTAGCATGGACTTGGAGGTTGAGCAAATGGATGTGAAGACAGCTTTCCTTCATGGTGATTTGGAGGAGGAAATTTACATGGAGCAACCAGAAGGTTTCAAAATCAAAGGTAAAGAAAATCTTGTCTGCAGGTTGAAGAAGAGCTTGTATGGGCTGAAGCAAGCTCCAAGACAGTGGTATAAGAAATTTGATTCATTTATGGCTGAAAATGAATACAAAAGAACGGCTTCAGATCATTGTGTGTATATCAAATGGTTTGGTGAGAATTTTGTTATTCTCTTGTTATATGTTGATGACATGCTTATCCTTGGAAAAGATATGTCTACAATTGACAGGTTGAAGAAGGAACTGAGTGAGTCCTTTGCAATGAAGGACATGGGGCCAGCAAAGCAAATACTGGGCATGCAGATTTCACGTGACAAAAGGAACAGGAAGATATGGTTGTCACAGGAGAAATACATTGAGAAAGTGTTGGATAGGTTCAGTATGAGCAATGCAAAGCCAGTTGGTTCTCCTCTTGCAGATCACTTCAGGTTGTGCTCAGAGCAGAGTCCATCTAGTGATGAAGAGAAGGAGAAAATGCAAAATGTTCCTTATGCTTCAGCAGTCAGAAGTTTGATGTACGCGATGGTATGTACGAGGCCAGACATCGCATATGCAGTGGGTGTTGCTAGTAGATTTCTTGCAAATCCAAGAAAAGAGCATTGGGCAGCAGTGAAGTGGATTTTCAGATATCTCAGAGGAAGCTCCAAAGTTTGTTTAAGCTTTGGAGGTGGACCATCTATGTTGACAGGTTACACAGATGCTGATATGGCAAGAGATATTGACACGAGGAAGTCCACATCAGGTTTTGTACTCACCTTTGCAGGGGGAGCTGTGTCATGGCAATCCAGGTTGCAGAGGTGTATTGCTCTCTCTACCACAGAGGCAGAGTATATTGCCGCTACAGAGGTTTGCAAAGAGATGTTGTGGATGAAAGAATTCTTACAAGAATTGGGGCTGAAACAGGAACACTATGTATTGTATTGTGATAGTCAGAGTGCCATCCATTTATGCAAGAATCTGACTTTTCATTCTAAGTCAAAGCATATAGATGTCAGATACCACTGGATCCGAAATGTGTTTGAAGAGAAGCAGTTGCAGCTTCAGAAAATTCATACAGATGATAACGGTGCAGACATGTTGACAAAGGCCTTGCCAAAAGAAAGGCAAGAGATGTGCCAACAGCTGGTCGACATGGCTTCACATTGAGAGCCATGGGACAGCCTCCCTTATGGGCTGAAGGGGGAGGTTGTTGGGTCCATGGCCCATTTGTTCAGCCCATGGTGGGCCATCATAGCCCACAGGCACAAGGGTTGGGTTAGCCCTTCTTTAATCCAACGGTGGAGATGGATTTCTCTTGTTAAAAAAGGTAAGAAATCAGAAAACGCAATGATTAAGGTTGGTTGGCGGCTGTGTGAGTGCATTAGAGAGCTGAAAACAAAAGGAAAAATAAAAGCACGGGGTTTGCGTACAGGGGCGTTTTTTTCTGTGTGGCCGATCAGCTCCCAGGCGACTGGGGTTTTGGAACGCTCCGTGCGTTCTTGTGCGGCTGCGTGAAAAGGCTGCTGGTGGCTTGGGCGTTCTCCACAGCCGGGGTGCTGCTACTACTTGGTGCTGGGGTAGAAGCGGACATTGTGCTGCTGGGTGCTTCAGAGAGAAGAGCAAGGGAAGGAGACAAGGGTAACGCAGAATACCGTGTGTACAGTGACGTAATCTTTGTATCCCTGTTATTCTCTTGTGGTTATTACTCGGGTCTTGGGCAAGAGACTCCGAGAGTTGTACGTTCATTATATTTTATAGTGGATTTGTTGCTCCGGCTTGCCCCGTGGTTTTTCCCCATCACACTGGTGGGGTTTTCCACGTAAATCTTGGTGTCCCTTGTGATTGTGTGTTCCGTTTATTTTTCCGCTGCGTATTTCGGCCTACTCGTATTTGTTTGTACACAAGTGTTTTATTCCCATCATGTGGAACCATAAGGAGGAAGATAAGGGGTCACACACAATCCCCCACAATCATGACTCATGAATCTTATATCACGTTGCCCACGATGGCCACTCCTCCTGAAGAGTTTTGCCCACAAATCAACTTTAATGGTCGCCATGTCGTGAAAGCCTGACTGGGAAAATTGTCTGCCTTTATAATCCCCAAGGATGGCCCTCTAGAAGAGGTAAGACATTCTGAGTACTCAAATTAGAATGATTTTGAATCGCCTCCCTTTCGTCCTCCGCTCTTGTCCACTCTGATTTAATCATCAGAGGGTTATCTCTAGAACTCATCTCTTAAGATCCATGATCTTTTGTTTCTCCTTGTAGATTCAATCTTGGAGAGCTCAATTGCCATTTGACTTCCCAAATCTCAAGACAATCTAATGGTCTGTGCGAAGATTCGAGATCACCTCTCTTCATTTAGCGTCATCTGTGAGAAACTGAACAAGAGGTTATGTACCTTGTTCAAGCGTCTTGTTATAACAAGACAAGCACACCCTTATCCTCATTAGTAGATTGGATAGAGATATGGTTTAATCTCATATTAGAAGTAATGAAAATAAGTATGTGATTATAAGTATGACTTATTCCTTTTCTTTTAAGAGAATTTTTTTTTCTATGAAAATGACAACTCTAAACAGAGACAGTATCTCTTAAGAGGCATATTAAAATTTTGTCTGTTCATTGACGCCACCCATGAGATTCGAACTCACAACGAAATTTCAAATGGAGGCAAGACTAGACGAGGAATGGAGGGGGGCCCATTGCTTCATGTTGATTCTCTATATAAGGTTTTTTTTTGGTTACCTAACCTCTATAGGCAAACCTTGACTCGGATGTATTTTGAGGAAATAATTTTTTAAAAAATATAGGTTTTAGTTTCTATATATTTTCTTATATTTATTAGTAATGTAACATGATTATTTAATATTGAATGTAAAAAAAGAAAGGTTTACAAACTTACTCTCTTTTTTTGTGGGGAAAATGTTTACAAACTTACTCTCTTTGACATCACTTTTAACACCGATGAATATGCACCACAGCTCCCTCTCCATTTTGAAGTTTCGTCATTGTTTTTTTTTTTTTTTCCTGACAAGAAATAATGTGACATATTTTATTGGTTGGAGTCTAGTTTGGTGTCAAAGAAAGAGTCTAGTTTGGTATCAAAGAAAGTGTGTTAATAAATTAATTTTCACATAAAAATCTAAAATTTTATACAAGTAAATTATTTTCATTTGGAACAGAAAGATCTGAAAGAAAAGTCAAGTTTCTTAAATTTAAAGTTAGGTACTCAAGTCATAAAGAATTAAAATTAAGTTTAGATTCTTTAAAAATAATAAAAACTGAAACAATAGCCCAACTAAAATCCAATAGAATGGCTTGCGCGATGAGGTCACCATCTCGTAAGCCCCGCGAACAACCGGACGGTCAGACTGGCTAGATTCGTGAACCACCTGGCCTGGGTGTTCGGAGGACAGTCGTTTCAGTGGGCCCCACACGTCTTGTCGTATTGCTTACTTATCATGAACAACCGTGGGGGTTTACATTTTTTTTTTGAAGTAAAAAAAAAAAATCGTCCCAAAATAGAGTCCAGACACGCCTCTCTTATTCCCCCTACATGCACGTACCAATTTCGCCATAAGAGACATTTATTGAGCAAATGTTTCTACGAAAGGGCAAAGCAAAAGTTTCTTTTCTCATTGGCTCCGCGTGTTTAAACAAGTTCGTAGCCATCATCATAAAAGGAACAAGGGGCTTTTATATATGTACGTTGAAAGGGCAAGTTAAAATAATGGAAGGGGTTTGTTAGTTAATGTTTTCGGGAAGTTTCAACATTGACGAGTTTTTTTTTTTATTATGAGGAAATTTCACCCCGTGTGATTTTGTGGGTTCAGGGATTTATATTCGTGAACTTCAAGATCAGGATTTGACAGTTCCTACTTTTCGTATACCCGTATTGCTCTTATCCTACTTGATCGGAAAAATTTCGAATTTACACACCTCGAGAATTGCATGTAAATCAGATAACCCCCCAGGAATCGAACTCGGGACCTCCTACTTTTAAGCAAGAGTTCTAACCGATCGACCCAACCAGAGTTCTCAACATTGCCGAGTTAGTGTCAGATTACGGGGAATCCGCATACAACATATATTGTTTATGAGAAAGGTTTATTGCACTTGTCCATTACACTTTAAATGTAATGTGATTAGACAATAACTCATGTGACACTCCTCACATGAAGGTGATAAAGTGACAATTCAATTGTTAGATATCACATGAGTTTGTTGCCCGGTGCAAATACAATAAACCTTTCTCATTATTTATAATACACACGAAGTCATGGGATTTTGAAATAGAAATTGTGTTGTTCTTCCCTGATTTTACCTATGATCTACAAATCTCCGCTTGATAGTTGTTGGTACCCCACGTTCTCACCAACCGGCCAAACTAGAATTACTTGTGCACACCACGATTTCTTTAACGAAAAATATTATGTCTCACAGTCAAGGGCACTTTTCATTGGATTGCAAGATCTATTTTGTCGTTGGAACAGACACTTGATTAGGTGCCCATAAGTGTGGACACCAAATCGTATTCTTTATTTAATTGAGTGGTCTTATCACAAAGTTAAATGGCGGTAGCTGGACATCCTTCTATCAAAGTTTAATCACGCGGCCCCCCTCTCTTCCCTTAAAAGCACTAAAACTTGATGTTGAGGTGCATTGAAAGGAATGGCAAGAAAGACGGTTTGGATCCCACATGTTGGGGTTCGGTGGGTGGGTGTTTTTAATGAATGGACTTGTGGGCAGATTCTTCGGGTATTGGGTATTCGTTAGGTGTGAAAGATCACAAGATTTCGAGCAATATATCCTGCTTATTATGAACGAATTAGGTGGCAATTTTTGTTAAATATAGAATAAGCTATAATTAGATTGCAACGGACCCACCATAGGAATTGATAATAGCGTACTTTGTGAGAAAAAGGCAAAATGATTTGGATGAAGCTGGTCCACAAAGTCGGCAAAAACCGATCAGGCCGACTCCACGAGATCGAGGGTGAATGCTAGGGCTAGGCGAAGATGTATGGGGAGAACACGATTTACTGTCGTTGTACTCTAGGCCGATGTTGAGGAGACGTGTAAGAAAGCCAATCCCACGAAGGGGATCCTTGAGGTCGACCCTCCAATGGCAAAGTCAAGCATCGACTGAGGAGAAGCAAAGGAAGCTGTGAAGTGAGAGCGGGTGAGAGTGTGAGAAGGGCGGAGAGTCGAGAACTACAATGAGGACTCTTGACTCCAGCCACCCTCCTCTTTAATTGAGGTATTAACTTCGTATTTAAAGAGGCTAGAGGTGGTAGGTGGGGGCATGGACTCCCCCCTCGCTGATTGTGTGTACAAGCTGCCTCCGGGTTGTCCAGGCAGTGTTGGCTGCACTCATCTGTATGAAGCTAGGGCATGACCATTCCCCCGATGTGCGTGAGCCATTCCTTGGGGCAAATGCCTACAGCTGTTGATATGTTTGGTCATGCTTGGAAGCATGGCTTGCAGTGCATGCAGAGGTGCCCATGTCTAAGGCTGCACGCTCAGAGGGGGTGTCATCTCGGGAATGTCCATCGTATGTGTGTCACTCCCTGTGAACTTCATGTTGCCGACAAGAGCTTCCCTCATTACGAGACTCACCATCGGACGAATGAGCCTAAGGCTATTATTCGAGCCAGCGAAGGTTAATGACTCTACATTGGGGGGGGGGGGGGTGGAGGAGGTGGCGCCCGATCAAAGTGGAGGTGGTCCAGTCTCAACATGGCAATCCTTAGGCTTAGCTCAATCAAGACGACCTCTGGGATTGGTTGTCCTAACTACACGCCCCTTTCATGCATGGTCGCTAAGTGGCTCATGGGTCAACTAACAATTGACCATTAGGTCTTGTTCAATTTGACCATGGGGTGCTCCCTGGTGCTACTCCTATGGGATCTGTTGGTCTGAGCTTGGGGGAATGGTCGGTTCAATCATGGTACCCATCACGAGCCCATCACTCTAGATCCATATCTCGAGACTGACATTCGGGTTCGGAGTGAGTGTTGGCTCAAACTATCAGTCTACTGCATTATCAGTAGTTGAGTCAGTGCTATGCGTTGAATCTATCTCGTTAGACTTGGCATAGTCATAGCCTGACGGCCGTACCATAGACTTCCTTGAGGAGAGTGTTCATCTGTAGGAGATAGTTGTCTCACACGTGGACTTGAAGTTCACTTGCCTCAGAGCTATGAAAGGGCGCCCGCCTCTTTAGTTGGTCGTGCATGTAAAACAATCAATCTCTGGAGCCCTCAGTCAAGGTTGTCCTTGGGAGGCATTTTCTAGGTCATCTTTGGGAGCTAGGTCATCCCTTGGTAAGCCTATCTTCCCTCCTCCTTTGTAATGTTTAGTTCCTCGATTAGGGGGTCAAGGGAGAGCGCAATCTCTTCCGTCGCCAAATCAGGGTTGACCTCATTCAGGTTGACCTTAGAGTCAGCTTTGGCCACTTTGTCCACCTCATCCTCATCCTCAAGGTCCTCTTACTTGGTACCAAGGTCTTCAAAGTCTGGGTCAACAGGTGCCTGTTCAGCGGGGTAGCAAGTCTCCTCTTACTTGGTACCGAGGTCTTCAAACTTTGGGTCGACAGGTGCCCTCTAGCCATAAATAGATCCTGAGGTGATCATCGAGTTGGGCTCATTTTTTAATAATAAAGAGAGCTCATCAGAGGTGGCGAGGCCCTCTCACCGAGGTGCGTAGTCCATCAAGTAGGCCATCTCAAACATCTCCAAGGAAGACCTCAGGGCGCTTCGAGACCAGTACCGGATTTTGGAGGACTTTGAGCTCTTGGTTCCTAAGGCCAAGGAGGGTGCTCACATGGGCTGACAAGGCTGCATGTGTGTATATGAGGTAGCCGTCCAAACTGGGTTCCACTTCCTTGGTGTCACCATTCGTAGCCGACCTTGTTTTCCATGTCAACATAGCCCACTCAACTCGTCCCAAATAGTTGGTAGGTCGTTTTCACCTTTGCTATCATGTGTCATCTAGTTAGGGTGGTCGAGTCTTTGGTTCGGTAGTTCCTATCCTACTACTCCTTCAAGCATAGCCCAATGCATAAAAAGTGGCTCTACATATCCATGAGGTCCAGAAAAATGTTGGTAACTAGCCTTCCCTCCTCAGTTCATAGTTGGAAAGGGTGATTTTTCTTTGTCAAGATAAAGGCCCGCAAGGAATTCTCATTCCTAACCACATGGGTTGAGAAGATTCCCAAGGCCCACCTAATGGATCTTGAGTTTGGTGGTCTGTTGGATCCTGCCATATGGTACTTGCTCCAAGGAGAGCAATCGGCTCATTGACTGCTGACTAAGGTGAACCTGGAGCAACTCGGGTTGACCACTCCTCAAGCAAAGAATAAGACGGGTCCCATCGTACATGGAACTAACTCCCATCTTGTTTTGCTTGGGTGATGGATCTTGCCGCTCTTAATAGGGCGGCCAATTACAGCAAGTAGGAGCCTCAGCCTTTCGAAGTCAATGAGGCTACCTTGGAAAAGTTGTCGAAGGCCACTACTGGTCGGGCCAAGAAGAGACCTTGGTCTGAGGAAGCCGAGGAAGTCGCTGCCAAGGTCTCAAAGGCAGGTGGCTTGGAAACCCTATGACATGAAGAATTTTTTGAAGCACCACATCGTCTAGAAGCTGAGGTCCTCACCACTTGTTGCTGAAGAAGCCGAGGAGGGTGTTGTCATGGGAGCAGCAAGGGCCTCCTATCTCTGGCCCTAGAAGTGGCTCCTCACCAACAACCATGACCTTGACAACAAGAGGTACTCACTAAGCTGTCCAAGGCCTATCGTCTCCCTCGTCAGTGTGACATGATAGTGGGGTTCACCATGGCATAGATCCTTCAAGTGATGATGCCAGGGGCAGGCGCTCGATGCTTCTGGCTTGCCGGGGGAGCATTTTGACAAGCTCCTTACCTCATCTGATGGTCGGGAGAAGACGTTGTCTGAGGAGGTCAAGGAGTTAAAGGCATAGCTGCAGGAACTCCCAAGATCGGGTGAAGGTTGCTCGAGAGGAAGTGCAGAGTAAGAAGAAGTTGATGGAGGAAGCTAGGGCCGAGGTAGCAAGTGCTCAAGACGAGGAACAACAAGAAAACAAGTTGGTAGAGAAAGCCCTATCTGGAGATGCTTGCACTTGGGCCGAGAAGGAGTAGGCATTCACATCCTTCTACCCTCGTAAGAAGTTCAACAACCTACTAGTGCAGGATGAAGTGTATTCCTATGATCTCCGCCATTACAATGGCTATACCAACTATTTAGTTGACGAGCTGGGGAGACACCTCGAGGTGGACCTCGTTGATGAACAAAGTTTATGTAATTAATATTATCTCTTTAATTAATTCAAGTTTTTGTGATAATAAAATTCTTAATGATAGTTTTGATGCAAAAAAAATAAAGTTCATTTGGTAGTAACAAATCATATTTATGACAATAGCTAACTTAGGACCGTCATGACAAAATTAAATAAGAATATCATAAGTTAGCATCTTGGTGCTTCAGATCTAGTCTATTGGGTTTTGGAGTGTGGCACGATGTTCTTTTATGTTTCGTGGCTGG
This sequence comes from Colocasia esculenta, assembly GCA_014218235.1. Lineage (NCBI taxonomy): Eukaryota > Viridiplantae > Streptophyta > Magnoliopsida > Alismatales > Araceae > Colocasia > Colocasia esculenta. The sequence goes on along the minus strand of CM024762.1, from coordinate 15,056,634 downwards.
TTGGACTTGTGTTTGGGACTTTTTTTTGGGCCTGGGTCTCTGGCTTCTGTCGCGTCGAGGAGATTGACGTGTTCTTATGGTTCGGCCAAGGTCGACGCGACAGTTGGAGGCAATTTCTTGCATGTGTGTGTCACGTGTCGTCCTCTTAGCTAAGGCGTCACCTGTCTTTGACACGTTATTAAGGCACCCAGGCAACATGACGCGTTACCAGCGGCGACAGGGTTTTGTTTCCCCCTCTGTCCAAAATAGGGGTTTACCCTGTTCATGGCTAGAGAGGGAGCTCTGTGGTGATTTCGAGCTAGGGGAGCTTTTTGGTTGTTTGGAGGGCGATTCTGGAGTGTTCTATTTGAGGAGGGGGAGACTAGATCACGAGAAGGCTCCAACGATTGCGATCTCCATGTTCCTGTAGGGTGATGCCCCTCTTTCGATTTCTTTGTGTTTCTTTTGTGCTCTACAGTTTTAGAGTGTGGAGTTGAGGCTCTGGGTCTTGTGCTGGGTGTGTTTGTGTACGTGGAGCATGTGAGTTTGCTATTTTATTTGATTAAATTGTGCTTTTAACTAATTGATCCGTTTAAAGCATGTGATGCATGGAAATGGTGTTTTAAGATTGGAATAGCATGTTTAGATCCTCTTTTATGGATTTCCAGTCTTACAGTCGTGGTTTGAGCCTTGGAAGGCCGTGTTTGGATGCTTAGTTTGGGCTCTGATTTTGAGGAGCTTCGACCTGATAAGGCGTCCGATTTGGCAAACGTCTCATTGAGGCATCTGACTACTGGGATGTGTTAATCTGATGAGTTAGCATGGCATGCGAGTGCCCTGGCATGATAGTGTTTGCAATAGGATCATGTTTCCCTTGATTACTCACCAACAAAATTTCTTCTGTATGGACTATGGTTGGGTTTGGCACCGAGTCGGGTAGTCCAATGCTTACCACAGATGCCTCTCTAGTCGGGTACCCCAGGTTCTCTATGATCTAGATACGTTTTTGCTTAGGGTCTATCTCGGTACTGTGCGCACCATCAATGTTTGTGTTGTCTTCCTAAACACCCTCACTCATTTGTTGAGTTGTACATTCGGCTGAGGGAAAGATAGTAGTGGGGAAGAGACTAATGGTGTAGTTGGCTTTTAGTTCGGTCACTTGTAGCACACTCGTGGTTGGGGAATGGACACTAATAGACGTATTGAGCCTTAACTAGTCCCGTGTTACATAACCTCACTCTAGGGGCTCTGGAAGCCCTAGAGGTGTGATAGACGTGATCTACAGCATGGTTCGGCTACGGGTGGTGTTGGTTGGACTCTCAATTTTCTTGTGCTTGTGGAGGTGGAGCCACAGTTGGACCTTTTGTCTGTGGTTGCGAGACTAAGAGGTAGTATTGTGTTGTTTGTCTAGGTTAAATGCTGGTGTCGTGAACCAAGCTTCATGACTTGATTGTAGCATCACTCCTCTCTTAGATCGTGCACCAATGCATGATTTTCCATTTATTTACTTTTAACATTTAGATTCATGTACATTTAATTCTATTGTTTAAATTACTTGCTAGTTGTTTACTCCTACTACTCATGTTACTTCTGGTATTGTGGTTTTGGGGGAGTTTTTTTACTGAGCCAATGACTTGTGAGGCTTACACGCCTACTTCCCTCTTTCAGGTGAAGGAGAGCAGGAGAGTTCATGTCCCTAGTCTAGTTCTAGGCCTCGTCGTAGAGGAGGTGGGCCTTCCCTACAATCAGTGAAATCTCTCTTTTGTTTTTCATTTCGGGGTATGTCCTAGGATGTTGTACCTTTACTTTATATTGGTTTGAGTTGATATAAGACTATGTAAATATATGTGAGACTATGTACCTATGTGCAAGCTTATATATGTTTAGTTGCTTCTTTTATATTCTCACGGACAATTGTGATGGTATCCCTAGTAAGGCTTTGGTCGGTTTGTAGGAGGCAGAGTCGGGTCGGGATCGTTATTAGATTAACAAGTTCGAACGACGAGGACTGCTATAGTTAGTATCAGAACAAGGTTCATGTGAATATCAAAGAACAGGAAGATCTACATAGTCTCAATCACAACTCAAACCTGCTGCTAGTAGTAGGCCCTCAATTTCTTTATATATTTATAGTTGTATTGTGTATTTTGTTTGTAATGACCCTCTTTATACCAGTACGATTATACCAATCCATGTCGATATAAAGCATGTCGTCATAGTAGGACATGTACCCAACACCTCAAAGTAGGTAGAGATGTACACAAATAATAAGGAAAAGTACAATATAAGTAATAGAAATTCTTATTCCATCATCACCACACACGTCCCACAATCTATATAGTAGCAAGATAAGTATAACAACATCTATGATAACCAAGTCCATAATCCATCAAGGTCTCACGTACTAAATAAAAAGACAAGTACAAGCTATAGCGATAGCCCTCTAAGTCGCAACTACCCCTCACGCTAAGAGTCACTCCTCGCTACCTCCTCCTCGAACTCCAGAATACCTGTCTCACTTGTATATTTAAGCAAGAATGAGTCTATGCAATAGACCAGCAATCAACCTATTGGCCACATCTATGCACTTACCACATACACCCTATACAAATGCAACACATCAAGTAACTAACACATGATTCTCGTGGCAATTAGCAAATACTATATAAACATACTTTAATATACTAACTACACATGAATTTCCTATAACACATAATGGTTAACACAACTAACTATCATGACATGTTTCTACAAATTCACATAATCAAGATAGAACACATACTTACTCATGATACTAACATGTTATCTTTCTTATCTCATGCATTACTATACTACACATACTTACTCTTTACTTGCTGTTTAGCATAAAGATAACACATTCACATGGTTTCACATTCCTTCACATTGGGTCACATTATCACATCACTTTCACATGATCACATTGCACATTCACACTTACTTTCACATTGTCTCACATATTGCCGTGACACATAGCCCAAACCACCATAAAGAAGGACACTATCACACACACATAGCACATACCCGTCACCAAGGCAATACAATGACGAATCTTAGTAACTGCGTAGAACCGACAGAAGCACTCTCCACCCTAACCAGTGGTACTTGTCCACCTCTAGGATTTCATTCTGATGCCCACAGGATATCACATACACATTGAGCCTTCCCATAGGAATTTTTTTAAAGTACGGTTCCACAGCTTTCTATAGTAGCAGTGTTAATATTAGCACATTAATCACTTTATCACATTAACCACTTGTTTAGCACATAATTCTTATGCACTTAATACCATATTCACATATTTATGACATAAACACATACCTCAGGTTACAAAATATTCTTTACTGTCTCTCAGTGCTAAAAGATACTTAATAAAGCTTAGTCATGATACTAATCGTTAGGAAATCATCACTTTTACTTAATCATATTTAACATGGTCATTATGACCTCATAATTAGAAACAACAACTCTGAATATCAGAATAAGCTCAAATTTTTACCACAAGTCATAGATATAAAACATATCCTATGTCTAATTTTCCAAAAATTTATGAACAATATAATCAATTTTAGAAATTAAAATAGATTTCAATCAATTAACATGTTGTTTTACTAAAAATAGGCTCAATAGAAACAGGCAAATCTAACTATTTGAAATTATGTTTACAAAAACTCTAAATCCATGGAGAAATATTGAGGCTTAGAATCATGAAATATCTATTTTTTTCCAAATTAAACTTAAGATACATGCATATTTATCACAACAGAAATCCTAGTAAATTACAAGAATATTCAAAAAATACCAAAATTTCATAATTTGCTCCACAGTATGTGCAAACTATGACAAAAAGCCAAAAATCGAATCTTACACTCAGAAATCCTTGAAAAATCACATCACATACTTAATACAGATTTCTTGAAAACTAAGAACTTAATGGTAAGGACATTACCATCGAGAGTGGTTGCGAGCAATGTATGTTGTTGACAAACTATGAACTTGGCGGCAATCTATGTTGCCTTCAAGTTCTAGTTTGTAGAAAGTGTAGACCGAAAACAAGAGAATTTGGGGGTCCAGGACAAGAGACACGATTCAATAAAAGTCATAAAAGAAAAAAACCCTAAGTGATAGGCACAAGGATGAAACCCTTAAGTTACTTGCCTAAAGAAGACCCCTGAAGATCGTTTTAGGTTGAAGAAGCCCTCCTTGGCCAAGCCCAATCCAAAGAGTTAGTTTTCCCCAACTTGGTGCGACCTTCACACTTTCTGGATGGTTGGCAGCATGAACATGCCTTTCTCCCATCCAGAAGCACACCCACATGCTGGTCCAAGTTGGAGAAGGCTTCTGTGAACAAGCTTCTAAGCTCCCTCGCAAGAGTCTCTCCAAAACACAAGCCAAAAGTGTTCCCCCACACAAAACCAAGCCATACATATATAGCTTTGAGTCATGTTAAAGAAGGGAAACAAGATTCCAAATCCATAGGGACTTCCCAAGCTAATCCATAAGGAAATCGAACTCAATCTATTGGATTAGGAAATCAAAATCATTAATGGAGTCATAACAGACTGGACAATTGATGGAAACTAAACAATTGATAGGAATATAATAGCAATCGATAGGAATATCGACAATCGATAGGAATATAACAACAATCAATAGGAATATCAACAATCGATAGGAATATAACATCAATCGATAGGGATCATAACAACAATTGATTGTCTTAATAACAATCGATTGGGCTAAACAACAATTGATTGTCTTAACAACAATTGATTGAGCTAAACAACAATTGATTAAGCTAAATAGCAATCGATTGTCTTAACAACAATCAATCGAAACATTAGACACCAATCAATTGGGGACTTCCTCGGCAATCGATTGGGCTGTCTTCTCCAATCAAATGAAGACCTCTTCCACAATCGATTATCCTTAGACAATAATCGATTAGAAGCTTATTCCTGCAATTTATTAAAGCGATAGATATTATTATTATTTCTTACACAGAATATCTTTAAAATAAGATAAAATATTATGAGATATTGCTAACCACATTCAAAACATAGCCTAAAATTCTCAGGTCTTACACTTTCTCCCCCTTAAAGAAACTTCGTCCCCGAAGTTAGAGTAAGGGTACTTCTATGAACAGATGTGAATACTGCTGCTTCATGGCCTCCTCAACCCCACGTAGCTTCCTCTCTTGAAAAGTTCCTCCATAGCACCTTCACGGAAGCTATAGACTTGTTCCTAGGATGTTGCACCTTACGATCTAAGATAGCCACCGACTTTTCCACGTATGTCAAATTTGGCTGCAATTCTACTGGCTTATGGCTAATGGCATGTGCTGGGTCTCACACGCATTGTCTGAGCATAGACATGTGGAACACGGGATGCACGCTTCTCAAAGCTAGGGGTAGTGCTAGCTCGTACGCCACACTACCCATCCGCCTAAGAATCTCAAAAGGGCCAATGGACCTAGGACTCAACTTGCCATGCTTACCAAACCTTTTCACACCTCGAGTAGGTGACCCCTTGAGAAACACATGCTCACCAACCTCAAACTCTAGGTCTTTCCTTCGGTTGTCAACGTAGCTCTTCTGCCTATTTTGTGCTGCAGTCAATCTCTGCTTAATAAGCTGGACCTTGTCTGACATCTCCTGAACCAACTCAGGTCCAGCTAGATGCCTATCACCAGTCTCCTCCCAGCACAAGGGGGACCTATAGGGTCGACCGTACAATGCCTCGAATGGAGCCATGCCGATACTAGAGTGAAAGCTATTGTTGTAGGCAAACTCCACAAGAGGTAGATGATGCTCTTAGTAACCTTTTTGGTCAAGCACGCATGCTCTTAACATGTCCTCAAGCGTCTGGATCGTCCTCATGGACTGACCATCTGTCTGAGGATGGAAAGCTGAACTGAGCTTCATCTGAGAACCCAATGCCTCCTGAAGACCCTGCCATAACCTTGAAGTAAGCCATGGGTCTCTATCTAAGATGATAGACTTCGATACACCATGAAACCTCACAATGCTGTCTACATACAACCTCGCCAAACTCTCCACAGACTGCTTCTTCCTCATAGGTAAGAAATGAGCAGTCTTAGAGAATCGGTCCATAATCACCCACACTAAGTCATTGCCCCTAGCTGATCTGGGAAAAACCATCACAAAATCCATGGTGATTGCTTCCCACTTCCACACCAGTATCTCCATCTTCTGCATAAGGCCTGACGGTCTCTGATGCTAGACCTATACCTGCTGGCACACCAGACAGCGAGACACGAACTCTGCCACGTCCTTCTTCATGCCTGACCACTAGAAGGATCGTTTCAAGTCTTCGTACATCTTGGTGTTGCTTGGATGAATAGAGAACCTTGACCTGTGAGCTTTTGCAAGCACTTGCTCCTTAACGTTTGCATTGTCTGGTAACAAACTCTATGTTGGAATCTGATGACGCCATTCTCATCTCGAGCAATGCTTGACTTGCCCACCAACTCCTAAGTCGGGGATCTGAACCTTGCTGCTTCACAACACTGTCCAATATAGTGGACCTGATGGACAACTGGGCCACAAAAGCCTGGCATAAGTGAGGCTCTAACTCAGTCATGGCACATGCTGCATCCTCCAACATCCTCCAATCCTGCTAAAGTATGGATCTCTTCATGCTGAGAGCATCAACTATGACATTAGCCTTCCCTGGATGGTACTGAAGCTCGAAGTCGTAGTCCTTTAGGAACTCTATGCATCTCCTTTGCTGCAGGTTCAACTTTTGTGGGAGAATAAGTATTCAAACTCTTGTGGTCCATGAACACTTCGAACTTGACACCATAGAGATAGTGCCTTTAGATCTTCAGTGCATGGACCACAACCACTAACTCCAAGTCATGGGTTGGATAGTTGCGCTCATGCTCATTTAACTGGCGAGAAGCATAGGCAACCACCCTACCATGCTGCATTAGAACACAGCCAAGGCCTATTTGTGAAGCATTTGAATAAATCGCAAAACCATCTGCACCACTCGGCAAGATCAACACGAGTGCAGATGTTAGCCTTGTCTTCAACCTCTGGAAACTACGTTTACACTCCTCAGACCACACATACTTGGCCCCTTTCCTGGTTAGCTTGGTTAAGGGCACTGCGATGGAGGCAAAGCCTTCTATAAATCGGAAGGTGTTCTCAGAGTCTCCCACTCAAGCACAGCCTGAACCTTCGCTAGATCAACAACAACTCCAGCACCCGAGATGATGTGCCCAAAGAAGTGAATCTCACGCATCCAAAAGTCGTGCTTGCTTAACTAAGTGTACAACTATGTAGTTATACCAGGGGAGTAGATCAACACATCGTCTATGAACACTACTACAAAACTATCCAAGTATGGCTTGAACACCCGATTCATGAGATCCATGAATGCTACAGGTGCGTTGGTCAGACCAAAAGGAAGCACAAGGAACCTGTAGTGTCCATAACAGGTCCTGAACGCTGTCTTGGAAGTGTCCTCCTCTATGATCCTCAACTGGTGGTAACTAGACCGCAGATTGATCTTGGAGAACACAGACGCATTCTGAAGCTGATCGAACAAATCATCAATGTGCGGAAAGGGATATTTATTCTTCACCGTCACCTAGTTGAGCTTCCTATAGTTGATGCACAGCCTGAAGCAGTGGCAGATCTAGAAATTTTATTTAGTGGGGTCACTTTAAAAATTAGGGTGCACCCATAGACTTTATTTTACAATCCAATGGGGTCACTCTCTTTAGAAAAAAATTCAATCAAAATAAATTTAATAGAAAAAATTAACCTCTTTAATAAAATTATAAAAATCTAGTGGGGTCACGTGACCCCACTGGAAATAGCCTAGCTCCGCCCCTGGTCTGAGGGATCCATCCTTCTTCTTCATGAACAGTATAGGTGTGCTCCACGATGACACAATAGGGTGAATAAATCCCTTAATGAGCAATTCTTGAAATTGCTTCCTTAGTTCTGCTAATTCTGCAAGTGCCATCTAGTGGGAAGCCTTAGAGATAGGTGAGGTGCTTGGAAGCAACTCAATACTGAACTCTATCTCCCTTGTTGGTAGCAATCTAGACAAATCATGAGGGAATACATCTGAAAACTCCTGCACAACCTCAATCTCCCCAAGGGTGGGTGACTAATCGGCATTAGGATCTAAGACCACATTGGCAAGAAAAGTGTCACAACCTGTAACGACTCGACCTCCCGGACCCCCGCCAGGGACCCCAAAGTTCATGTCGCCACCCACGGATCAGAAGACCCGAAAGGGTTAGAACAATAGTCTAATAAGATATGTACTGAATTTAAATAACTATAACAAGATATACAACTGTACAATATGTCCCAAATAAAAGCACATGTACAAGAAGAAAGGTGCAGTCCTTAAGGAGCATACCCTGAGAACTTGCAAAGCACAACTCTCAACTCACTTAGGTACAAGAGCTCACAACACTCGCTCTCACTGCTGCTGACAACACATAGTGCCACAGTCGCCTCCGCAAACCCATCCGACACTGAGCTCCCACGACGACGAACCCCTAGCTGAGGAGAGTAGGGGGGGGTGATCCTCACGAACAAGGCCTAGTAAGGATTACCAGTCCCTCATTGGCCAGAGCAGAAGGAACTCCGAAAATTGGAAACTACACTAGAAAGCTGTAAAGAGAGGAACGCCTACTACAGGGTACTACAAAGCAGCGGAACAGAACAATGCAATGCCACGACCACCAACCAAGGTCATGACACACACACGACTCCCACAGAAACCAACAGAGTCAGGCACAACATGGAAACAAGCCTCGGCATGCCCATCGACATAGGGGTCTCATGGAGACCACAAAGCAACCATGTGAGAAGGACGTCTCATCACAAGCATGGTCACCTCAGACCTCTACAAGGTCGAGGGCCCACAAGCAGAACCACCACGGACCCCGAACACACCATGAGGTCAGGAAACCACACACGTCGGTGCCACCATGGACTGGTACCAAAGAATGGGACTACGGAACCGGGAGAACACCAAAGTGGGAACCACCATAAGTACGGGCCGACAAGGCTAAACCAACAATGCCCATGGAAACTAGGCACGACAAGGCTATAACTGTCGTGCAAGCTAAGGCAACGAATAACACTTGGAAACGTCGTGAGGAAACGTCGTCACAACAACAGCAACCAAGCCACCACCACTGATAGCTAAGAGGAGGACACACCGGCCACTCCATCTGCTCACCAGCCTGGCTTCTGCCTCTAACCTCCCCAAAAGAGCGAGACAGAACCGCCACAGAAACACCACAAGAACGCACGCACCACTGTAGCCTGGACAAGCTGCGGCCCCATGCCTAGCACCACTCCATGGCTCCGGAACCAATGCAGAGAGAGGCAGTGAGAAAAAAGACTGTCTGAGCCACGCCGGGAAGAAAACACCTTAACGGCCTCGGCGTCCCGCCCTAAACAAGAGAGCTTTACAAACTACTCGACATCACTATCCAAACCTAATTTTCTCCTCCTCTCCAAGTCTGCCAACTAGGTCGTAGACTCGAGCACGCTCGTAGCCTGGAGTACTCCCTCAACGGGCTCATGGGGATGGGGGTACTAGGAAATGGAGACAACCTCTGAACGGGACAAGCGCTCAAGTGCCAAAAATCGGCGAACATGCAGAGAAAGCATAGCAAGAACCATGCCGAGCCGCTGGCTTGTAACCCACGACAAGCCCAGCAAGAACGAGGACCCTCGAGAGGGCCGTCGGCCAACCAAGGCATGCACGAGCAAGCTAGAACCTCGGAAAACCACCAGTCGGTATGGAAAGCCCATCGCTCTGCTAATAATTGATTGACTACCGATCAATCAATTATTAGACAGACGCGACCCTCCTAGTACCGCTGTCAGGACATGGCCATGAAGGTGTCACCTTTGGTCACTAAACGCAACGAGGTAACCTGTCGCGTTCCCCACCAGAAGGTCCTAAGGGCAAGTCTACCCTGGGGCACACGTCGACACACTAACTGGGGTCATGGGAACACTCGAGGCAACATAGGTACTGTCGCATCCCCCTTGGCTGTCGTGATACCATCGGGACGGAGAAGGGCACTGTGATAGCAAACCATGTCGTGATGGGTCAACACGTCGCGATAATGTCACGACCGACCGGGCAGACGCTTCTTCTGGTGTCATGACGTGCACCGTGGTCGCGACACCAGCAAAGTGGCAGACCCACGGGATCCTCCATCCCGGGGCTGCCCACAAGCTACAAACAAATCACACGGGGGAGGGGAGCATGGAGAAGCTATCTAAACTAACTAGAAAGCACGAGGGGCTCCCAATCCACCCGGATCGAGAAGGGTTCAAGTAATCCTTACCTTTCAAAAAGAAACGAACCCATTGGGGGCCCTTCACATTGGATTGGCCACCTCCTCCTCGCTTCACGCAAGCTCCACGACGTCGGGAACATGAACACGGCCGTCCTCCTCGCCTGAAACACACAAAGGGAAGAGAGGGAGGAAGAGATCCTGCCGGAGGGGAGGAGAAGAAAGGGGAAGAAGAAGAGAAACAGTGTCGGCCAAGGCTATAAGCCTTCGACAAGCAAGTCACGATGGGGCGACATGTCGCGTTAAGGACCTTAACGTGACGGGTCAACCGACCGTGACACCAACGTGTCTCGCAGGGATGCCGCGACAACCTGACAAGTCATACTGACACGCCTGCCACCCTGACAGATGTCAGACAACCAAATCTACGAAAGATTGTCGCATCCCGTTAACCTGACGCGACAAGAACGTGACAGGAAAGCCAGACATGACAAGGATGACTGTCACGATGGACACCCACGTCGTGACATTAACGCGTCGCCCAGACCGGACGCATCAGTGGCCGGTCATCCAAGATGCTAGACGAAAAGACGAGAAGTCGGATATTACATTCTACCCCCATAAAATAATTTCATCCTCGAAATTTTGGGCACACCCAAAAGATCCCGAGGAACGAAACAAAGCACAGGGAGCAAACGTAACACCAGTGCAAAGAAGCCACTAAGTCTCACCATGACTTCCTCACACCAACAACCACACCGCCAAACGCGTACGAAGCACACAAAGTGCGGGTGCGAAGAGCCACTAAGTCTCACCACGACCTCCTCGTGGCAAAAATCGCACCGCCAAACACACGCGGAGCACACAAAGCGTGGGTGCAAAGAACCACTAAGTCTCACCATGACCTCCTCATAGCAACAACTGCATCGCCAAACACATGCAGAGCACATGAAGCCGGAAAAACCAACGACATAAGCAACGACCTCCAAGCACACGGGGAGTATGCAACCGAAACCCAACGGCTCACTCCGAACAACGTATGTAATGTCGTGGTCGTTCAGATCTGTGTTTATTGGTTCTGGTGTGGTGCTCATGACTAATGTGGGGTCATTGAGCCTTGGTCATGATCTCTGTTTTAGCCCAAACAGCCCACAGGTTCACTGGTTGTGAACGTGACGGAGAAGGACGTCGCATTTTGAAAGCGACGGTCAACTACGTTGCGTTCTCCACACTGCCTTTGTGACGCATGGCATGGCAAGTTTTGAGAAGGCGACGGTTAGGTGTGTCACGTTCTGAAGGCGACAGAAAGCTACGTCACGTTCTTGTTTCCAATTGGTATAAGTTTGGCCCTGCAGCCAAACAGAGCAGGAAGCTGTGTTCGACCGAGGAGAGAGTTACTGTGGCGATTTCCGGCGACGTCAGCTTGAAAGCTTGTGTCTTGACGTGGTTTTGGCACGTAGAAGCTGTTCGGAGTGTGGAGAACACCGATCGAGCCTCGTTCTGTGAGTTCTTCTTGTTGGTAGGGATTTTCCTTGTCTTATTTGCGTTATTTGATTGATCTAAAGCATGTTTAATATGTATCGATGTGTGGTTGTGTTTCCAGTATAGTGTAATTGATTTGTAGAAGCTTGGTGTGCATAGAAATGAGGATTTGAGCTGGTTTTTGTGTGATCACCGCTGTATAGGGCTTCTGTCTGAGAAGGCAACGGGTCTGGCTGTCGCGTTCAGGTCCCGACCACTGGCCCCGTCATGTTCTGGTTTGTGAATGCGGCCTGTCGAGCTGTCATGTTCTTAATGCGACGGTAGACGCTGTCACATTCTGGTGTGCGACTGTGGTTTGTCAAGCTGTTGCATTTTTACCGCGACAGTGGCCCTCGTCGCGTTCTTCTGTCCTAAGTAAATTGTTAAGCCTTGGGCAATGAGGGTCCTATGTGGACCTAGCTCAGATCATTTAGGGTACTTTAAGTTGTTCTGAGTTGATTATTGATTAATAAAGCATGTTGAGATTAATGATTATGTTAATTATGTTAAGCATGTTTAAAAGGTTATGCGATTCATATGTGTAGTCTATGTGCATAGTGATGTGTTGCCATGGAGGCCATGAGATGGCCAATGACAGGCAAGGTTACAGTGTGGATCACGTGTTTAATGGTGTGTTGTTGCTTGGAGGTCACGTGGTGAACAGGGTCGAGCCAATTATGTTAAATATATTGTGGTATAAGTTTTATCGTGATGTTAAGTGATCGATATGATTTGTGTGCTTGCTGAGCTTGGTGGTTTGGCGCCTATTTCGGAATGCCTCTCCAGTCGGGTACCCCAGGTTTTATGTGAGCCAGGCACGTTAGTGCTCGGGGTTTGTCTTGGTATTGTGTGTACCATTGAGATCTGTGTCGTCTTTTTGGATACCCTCAATCTTGTGTTTGAGTTGTACGTTCAGCTAAGGGAAAGATGATAGAGGGCAGTGACTCGTGCTTGTGGGTGTGCGGTCGCTTGTAGCGCACTTGTGGCTGGGGGTACGGACACCAGTAGACGTCACTGCTCTTCAGCTAGTCCTATTTTCTAGTGCCTCACTTTAGAGAGCTTAGGCCAAAGTCCCTAAAGGTGCCAGTCATTGGCCTGTAGTTGTGCGTGGTCTGTAGGTGTGGTGTTGGTTGGACTCCACTATTCTTTGGCTTTACTGTGTGGTTATGGAGCGGCAGTTGGACCTTTCGTCCGTGACTACAAGACTGAGAGGTAGTTCTTATATTGTGTTGTCCGGGTTGGATACTGGCGTCATGAACCAGTAGTCTGTACCCGTATGGTGGCGTCATTCTTTCCGACTCGTGCTTTGCCGGTGGTTGTGATTTGTGAATGGTGACTCACCAGTTGTGATTTGTGACTGTTTGTTGTGTGCTGTGCTGGTGGCACAATGGCACTTGTGGTTCTGTTGTGGTACTTAGTGGCTTCAAGTACCTGTACCCGGTGTGGGTTGTTGACTGTTGTGGTACGTCATGTACCAGCCTTTTCACGTGTTGAGGTGAACTTGTGTTCTGTGGAGGTCATCTGGTGTGACCTTCCTCTCGTTGTGTTTACCTTGCCTAAGGTAGCTTTTCGATTGTGGATTTAGTGTGTGTTGGATTGGCATGTTGATGCCATTCCTATTACCCTTCGTGGGTAGGTTGCCTGTGAGGCTTATAGTCGAGGCCATGGTTTGCCTGTGAGACTTGTAGCTTAGACAGTGGTCTTCCTGTGAGGCTAGTGGTCGAGGTGTCCCAGTTGTTGGGCAGACTAGTGATGCTGTGCTAGTCCTTCTATTTCCTCTTACTTTCCGAGGATTGTATTAGTTGGTGTGTTTATGTTTAACTGTAGTTTAATTATGCTTTATGTGAGCATGTGGTGGTTTGAATATCGGTGTGGCCAGTGAGACCCTTTGAGGTTGAGGTCTCCTCAGTTTCAGGTGTTGTTTTGGGGAGGTCCCTGCTGAGCCAGTGACTTGTTGAGGCTCACTTTCCTATAGTTCTTTTCAGGGCTTGCTGTGTGTTTGGCTTGCAGCGACATTGTGGCAGACTTGTACCACCAGCAGTTGAGTTGTAGTCGTGTATAGTGTGAGCTTTGCTCCCTCAGAGTATGCCCCAGGTAGTTGTACTTTTCTCTTGGACATGTAATAATATATTTGGACAATGTAAAATTGAGGTAAATGAGTATAGATACATGTACTTTCTTGTATATTATACTCTTGTGGTTGTCTTTTATATTCTCACTGGACACTTGTGTTAAATATCCCTTGCGAGACTCCGGTCTGATCGTAGGAGGCGGACATGGATTTGTAGCCTTATCGGACATAAATATCCAGGGTCGTTACAGTTGGTATCAGAGCATGATCCAATTAGAATATGAAAAGACATTGAGGTTACAATGTCCCAAGAGATGGTTTAATGTCCACTGCTGGTAGTAAGTCTGCAGTTTTGTGTGGTTTAAAATGGTTTTCACATGAGTTTTTGATATGTGAAATGTGTGTAGGTGTCTGTGAATCTGGCAGTTAGTAGTAGTTGCTGAGAAATGGTGTGGCTAGTGGTACAATTTGAGTGGTTATATCTGTGTGCCAGTTTGCAGTTAAAGTGTAATTGTTTAAAGGTTCTCAGTTACAAAAATTGAAGGAATTAGTGAAATCAACTATGATATTCAATAAAGGTAAAGTTGTGTTCTAGGAAAGATATGTTATGAAGGTGTTTTAGTGAGGTACAGAGTTAGCAGAGATAGGTATAAGGTAATGATGTGATAGAGTGGCAGTGAGAACAGTGTTATAATATGAAATAGTGAGTGTGTTAAGGATTGTGATTGAGAAAGTAACAGAGATAATTGTTGTGTTTGAGATTTGTGTTAGTAAGTGTTAAGAAGCAACTTGGATGATAATGTGATTAGTAATATGGAAGGCTTGGAATAATTGAGTGAGGCAGATTAGCTTCAGATGAGGTACTGGTAAACAGAAGAGCAGTGATTTGTGACAGTCAGATTAAGTGTGCTTTGTGATTAGAGATGGTTGTAGTAAAGAGCTTGAGAATAGTGTTGTTGTGAGTAATGATGATAATGAGAAATTTGATATAGAGATCCATGTAAGTATGTGCTAAGGTGACCAATTGGGTAAAGAGAGAGTAAATGAAGATCAGTGTATAGTTAGATTTTCTAAGAATTTCACAAGAAAGATATTCACTTGACAAGTGGCAGTTTGTGAAGATTCCACAGAATGATTTGTTAAAAATTGTAGTGTTAAAGATAAGATTAGTGATGTTTAGCAGTTGGGTGTAGTCTGTGGAAAAGAGAGGTAAAGTATGTGTCAGCAAAAGATTGATGTTAAAGTGAAGAATGTTTGGAATGAGATAGAGCTATGTAACTCGGAATAGAAGGAGATGAATCAGTTGAGAAGCAGTTAAGAAATATCAGATTGAGTGAAACAGCAAAGCAAAGCAGATTGTAAAAGGAATTCAAGTAAAGGATTGAATGAAAGAGTATTAATGAGTGTGCTGTAGCAGTGGTATTTTCAGTATTTGGGAATAAAGAAGTAATGTGGAATAAAGGAATCAGGCAGAGCAAGTTATTGTAAATAAAGAGATCGGTCTCAAGTTCTGGCTTTGGCAGTTTTTTAATAAAGATGATTGTATATTAGCAAGAGTTACAGTGTGAATGGTACAGTAAGGTTAGCCAGATAGTAGAATAATTAAGAGAAATACTTTGCAGAGATGATATTATGTTTAATGCAGTTGGCAGTGAAGATAAAGGTAAGTGTTATTGACTAGAGAAAGAAAGAGTATAGCAGACTATGAAATGGATATAATTAGATGGTCCAGAAAGTGTTCAGTAAAAGTTTGCATGGCAGTGCACAGACAGTGATTCAGTTGAGCAGAGGTATTCTTCTGTAAAGGTATTCCAAAGTCTGATATAAGAATAAAAGGCAGATCAGATAAAGAATAGTAAGCAGATTAGAATATGGTGGAATAGAATAGAAAGAGCAAGAAATGTATGGAAATTGGAATTGTTAAGTATAGAAAGGAAAAATGTGATCAGTTAAACAGTGAAAAGTTTGGGGTCAGGTGGCACCTGATTGAGAGAGAATTTGGTAAAGTTGAAGGTAAAATATATGTAGAATTAGTTGAGCAGTTTTATTATGTGATAAGATAGTATAGTGTCACGCCAATAAGAACAGATATTTTGAAAGGTTATGCAATAAATTTGTTAGATCAGTCAAAGAAGGTTATTTAAAGTAATAAATGTATATGAAGAGTAAAGCATGTCAGTAGCAGTATGCCAAGATTCAGAATTCAGTATGGCACAGATAAAGTTGAAGCATTAAAGAAAGCAACATAGGAATTTAGCAGTGAAGACAAAATTTATGAAACATTTTGGCAAGTATCTGATATAATCAGAGCAGTGCAGCAGAAGCATAGAACTCCCAGGTCATCATAAGTTTGATTGTTTGAAAAAAGTATTTGAGGTTTTTGTAGAGTTAATTGAAGAGGCAATGATTTTTAACAAGATATGAGTTTAAAGCGGTATAACCGGATTGATATACAAGGCAAGAAATTCAGATATGGTATTTCGGTTTTCTTCAAGAGACTGACAGTTGAGAATATAAGTAAAGGTTAGGCAGAATAACAGTTGGCAGTAATAGGCTGATAAAGAAATAGCACTAAGAAACCAATAATTTCAAGACAGTTTAATATGGCAGAGCAGTTAAGAATGGTAGTGTATGTTAAAAAGTTTTAAGTAATTGAAGCGGTACAGAAAGGAATGTTGCCTACACAGCCAGGAAAATGTTGAAGTAAGTTGAGTCCAAGGAGATAAAGCACCAACCGCAAGATAGAATTGCTTATAGATAAAAGGTAAAGAAAGGCAGATTGGAAACAGAGCATAGCAGTTGTGAAAAGAATTAAATAGAAAGGAGAAAGCAGAATCGACATGAAAAGGAACAGACTGAGTCAATCAGTGCAGAATGGTTTGAAAGGTAGGTGTAGAAGAAGTGTATCCTACTTGTTTTGTATATGGTTGCATTTCTTTTTAGGTGATGGTCTAGCTTGTCGTGGTTTCGTTTTGAATGTCGAGGATGACATTCAATTTTAGGTGATAGTAATGTAACATCGTGGTCATTTGGATTTGTGTTTATTGGTTCTGGTGTGGTGCTCATGACCAATGTGGGGTCATTGAGCCTTGGTCATGATCTCCGTGCGTTGTGTGGGTGTTGTGCGCTGAAGGTTTTAGCCTAAACATCCCATAGGTTCACTAGTTGTGAACGCGACGGAGCAGGACGTCGCGTTTTGAATGCGACGGTCAACTACGTCGCGTTCTCTGCACCGCCTTTGTGACGCGTGGCATGGCGAGTTTTGAGAAGGCGACGGTTAGCAGTGTCGCATTCTGAAGGTGACAGGAAGCTACGTCGCGTTCTTGTTTTCGGTTGGGATAAGTTTGGCCCTCCGGCCAAATAGAGCAGGAAGCTCTGTTCGACCGAGGAGAGGGTTGTTGCGGCGATTTCCGACGACATCGGCATGGAAGCTTGTGTCTTGACGTGGTTTTGGTGCGTAGAAGCTGTTCGGAGTGTGGAGAACACTGATCGAGCCTCGTTCTATGAGTTCTTCTTGTTGGTAGGAATTTTCCTTACCTTATTTGCATTATTTGATTGATCTAAAGCATGTTTAATATGTATCGATGTGTGGTTGTGCTTCTAGTATAGTGTAATTGATTTGTAGAAGCTTGGTGTGCATAGAAATGAGGATTTGAGCTGGTTTTTGTGTGATCACCGTAGTATAAGGCTTCTGTCTGAGAAGGCAATGGGTCGGGCTGTTGCGTTCAGGTCGCAACCACTGGCCCCGTCGCGTTTTGTTTTGTGAACGCGGCTTGTCGGACCGTCGTGTTCTTAACGCGACGATAGACGTTGTTGCGTTCTGGTGTACAACTATGGTTTATCGGGCTGTCGCATTTTTACCACGACAGTGGACCTCGTCGCATTCTTCTGTCCTAAGTAAATTGTTATGTCTTGCGCAATGAGGGTCCTATGTGGACCTAGCTCAGATCGTTTAGGGTACTTTAAGTTGTTCTGAGTTGATTATTGATTAATAAAGCATGTTGAGGTTAATGATTATGTTAATTATGTTAAGCATGTTTAAAAGGTTATGCGATTCATATGTGTGGTCTATGTGCATAGTGATGTGTTGCCATGGAGGCCATGAGATGGCCAATGACAGGCAATGTTACAGTGTGGATCACGTGTTTAATGGTGTGTTGTTGCTTGGAGGTCACGTGGTGACTAGTGATGAGCCAATTATGTTAAATGTATTGTGATATAAGTTTTATCGTGATGTTAAGTGATCGATATGATTTGTGTGCTTGCCGAGCTTGGTAGTTCGACGCCAATTCTGGAATGCCTCTCCAGTCGAGTACCCAAGGTTTTGTGTGAGCCAAGCATGTTAGTGCTCGGGCTTTGTCCTGGTACTGTGTGTACCATTGAGGTCAGTGTCGTCTTCCTGGACACCCTCACTCTTGTGTTTGAGTTGTATGTCCGGCTGAGGGAAAGACGACAGAGGGCAGCAACTCGTGTTTGTGGGTGTGTGGTCACTTGTAGCACACTCGTGGTTGGGGGTACGGATGCCAGTAGAGGTCACTGCTCCCCAGCTAGTTCTGTTTTCTAGTGCCTCACTTTAGGGAGCTTAGGCCAGAGTCCCTAAAGGTGCCGGCATGGTCCTGTAGTTGTGCGTGGTCTGCAAGTGTGGTGTTGGTTGGACTCCACTGTTCTTTGGCTTTACTGTGTGGTTGTGGAGCAGCAGTTGGACCTTTCGTCCGTGACTGCAAGACTGAGAGGTAGTTCTTGTGTTGTGTTGTCCGGGTTGGATATTGGCGTCATGAACTAGTAGTTTGTACCCATGTGGTGGCGTCGTTCTTTCCGACTCGTGCTTTGCCAGTGGTTGTGGTTTGTGAATGGTGACTCACCAGTTGTGATTTGTGACTGTTTGTTGTGTGCTGTCCTGGTGGCACAATGGCACTTGTGGTTTTGTTATGGTACCTGGTGGCTTCAGGTACCTATACCCGGTGTGGGTTGTTGACTGTTGTGGTACATCATGTACCAGCCTTTTCAGGTGTTGAGGTGAACTTGTGTTCTATGAAGGTCATCTGGTGTGACCTTCCTCTCGTTGTGTTTACCTTGCCTAAGGTAGCTTTCTGATTGTGGTTTTGGTGTGTGTTGGATTGGCATGTTGATGTCAGTCCTGTTACCCTTCGTGGGTAGGTTTCCTGTGAGGCTTATAGCCGAGGCCATGGTTTGCCTATGAGACTTGTAGCCTAGACAGTGGTATGCTTGTGAGGCTAGTGGTCGAGGCATCTTAGTTGTTGGGCGGACTAGTGATGCTGTGCTAGTCATGCTGTTTCCTCTTACTTTTCGAGGATTGTATGTAAGGCCCTCAAACTTTGTTCTCATTACTCGAATTTTGTTCTTATTATGCTTAATTATATTCATATGATAATTGTTGTAAATATCATATTTATTTAATTCCTTATGTGCATATGTATACCTGTTTATTTTTGTATATATATTATCTTTATATAATTCTATGTATATTGTATTAAATAATGCAGTGCATATTGTATGTAATTATATGGTGTATGTATGATAATAGATGTTTTCTGCTATCTGCCCGAAATCCCAGTTAACGTCCACATCCCTGACGTTAAGGGCAGGTTGACGGCAACCAGTGTGCCGTTGACTTCATGTTGATGTCCAGATCGATGGACGCTGATTTCTTGTTAACTATAGCAAAGTGGCCGTTTATTTCCCAGTTTTGCTGCGATTTGAGATCTGGAAATGGCTGCGTTTCTTGTGGTTCCGGATTAGGAAACCTAGCTCTAACGGTAGGAAACTTAACCTAATGTGTACCCCGACCCTTAAGCTCTATAAAAACACCCAGATTCAGCCGAGTTAGGTCTTTTGGCTTTGGGAAAACCTAGGGCTTTTGGTGAGAAAACCTGAACTTTGGCGAGTTTGATCTAGCGATTCTGTGCCTCTTCCGGCGATCTTCATCGACTGGGGGGTGCACCTTGCATTGAGGAAGCTTCCCCGACTCCGGAGATCAACCTATAGCGGCAGGAAGACCAGATTCAAGAGGGGGATTGTGCATCTTCTTGGCTTGGCCGAGGAAAGCTTCTTCGACAAGATTTGACCTTTGTAGATTTTCTATCAGGCAAGTAATCTAGGGATTACATCCCTACACATGTCTCCTAGGTCTTAGGATTTTTACGGAATTTATTTCGTGTTCTGGAACCTCCAATTTCCCTTGTTTATTGCGTTCAGTCTGCATTCTCTACAGACAGGAACTTGACGGCAAGCATGCTGCCGTCAAGATCCTGAGTTGGCGGCAACATCATGTGTCGTTAACCCTGTTGGCGGTAACCCCCTTGCCGCCAAGTTCTTCAAGTTTTTCAGAAATGTGAATTCATCTATGTGTTGTGAATTTCGGACTTATGGTTGTCTAAATATGCTGTAAATTTTATGGTTGGTCAGTCATGGTTAGTAGGTCATATCATGAGGACCTTTAAATTTTTTGAGCATGATTATAATTAATAGAAATTCTGAATGAATGAAATGAGTATGCTTTGCCTCTATTTAATTTGAAATAAATAGATTTGTTGCATGCTAGAGTTTCATAAAATTTCCATGATGTTAGGATTACTGTTTTTAGGTCTTAGAACTATTAGATATGACTATTCTTCTATGAACCATGCTTAAGTGAATAATTTGCCAAATTAGTATGAAACTTGTTTAAATTATTAAAATTTGTTTTACTGTTGCAAAAAATCTGAAAATTTAGGTATGTGATATATGACCTGTGTGAAGCCTATGATAAAAGTTTCATGCTATTTTGCCAACAGTATGTACTGTTATTAGTTTAACAAGGGCAATTGACCATGATAAGCATGTTTATTTTAATCATGTGGAATTCAGTGACTAGCAGTATGATTAAGACTTTGTTATGATTTAATTATCATTTTGAAACAGTATGGTTAAGTTTTGTAACCTGAAAAATGAATGTTATTTAAAGTGCATGTGAAAAGGATTAAGTTGTGCATATAAGTGAATGTGATAAAGTGATAACGTGTAATATGTGCCGAGATTGACACTGCTACCATAGAAGGCTGTGGAGCTGTACTGTAGTAAAGTCCCTATGGGAAGGCTCAATGTGTGTGATATCCTATAGGCATTAGGATGAAATCCTGGAGGTGGACAAGTACCACTAGTTAGGGTGGAGAGGGCTTCTCCCGGTTCTGCGCAGTTAACCAAGATTCGTCACTATGTTGCCTGTTGCCCGGTTGGCGAACCCAGAGGGGGGGGGGGTGAATGGGTCCTTAAAAAATATTTACTTAGTTAAAAACTGAACTTAAACAAACACAAAAACGTTCTTGGAAGAGATTAGTAATGGTTAGTAAAAAGAACAATCACACAAAGAAGACAATCACACAACACACAGATTTATCCTGGTTCGGATCTCCTCTCCTTAGGAGTCCTACGTCCAGTCCCTGAGCAAACATCAGGATTCCACTATCTAGGGTACAGTCCCCCTATGGACGAAACAACCACCCAGCTCAGCTGGTCTTTCTTCACACTCGAAGGGAACACAACACCCTGGTACCACCAGGTCTTCCTTCACTCCTGAAGGGAATGAAAAACACCACCTTGGAAACCACCAGGTCTTCCTTCACACCCGAAGGGAAACAAACAAGGGAATCTGAAAAAGGATTGACTAGCCCCTAGATCAAGCTTAACAGAACTCGATCTGAAGCTACAAGCACTGAGAGTTAAAAATCTACACAGGTGCTCTCTCTCAGAACTATTCTAGCTCACTTCTGATTTTTCTCACAGCACAGGGAGCTAAGAGCCAAGGTGTAATGGAATGAAAAATTGCTGGCTCTAGAATTCTTGTGAAAACTTGAAAGACTGCAGAGTTGTTTTTCGTCTCTTGAACTCTATCTTTGTCTATTGTGTTTTCAAATCTTCTGTCTTGTATATATATATCTTCATCTTGAAAGTAGACGATGGATAGCCGTTGTCTCACAGCTTTGGTGAACGTTAGACTGAAGGATTTATGGAAGCTTCCAGTCTACAGTCTTTTGTTCTTTAGAGCACGCAAAGTGATGAGATCTTCTGAGGTGACTTGTAGTTCTTTCTATGTCCAACGTTGTAAGATGGTACAACTTCAAGGTTCTGCAAAAGTTGAGCTTTAATGGTAGACAACTAACACTATCTCCAGATGTCAGTCAACGTTAGAGCAAGTAAACACAGATATAGTAGTGACAGTTTATCGTTCTAAAAGGATACAGCAGAGAATACACGATAATGGAAGATATGTTCTGCGTGCATGCAGAGATACGTTCAGTCTTCATTAAATGCATAGCAGTCAAACAGGTGAGATACGACTTTGACTATTCAACGTATTTCAAATCAAGGTAAACATTTATTTGATGGAAACATGACTTATGAAATCGTTATGAGATCATGATAGTCTAAGAGAGTCGTTATGAATCATAACAAATCGTTATAGATCAGAAGAAGTCGTTATAATAACTTACGAAATCGTTATGACAAGCAAGTCATTGCGAGTTCTAAAGAAGGTTACAATAAGCAAATCGTTGTGAGTTCTAAAGAAGTCGTTACAATAAGTAAATCGTTGTGAGTTCTAAAGAAGTCGTTACAATAAGCAAGTCGTTGTGAGTTCTAAAGAAGTCGTTACGGTAGCTTATGAAATCGTTACCACAAGCAAGTCGTTGCACTTTCTAAGGAAATCGTTACGATAACTTATAGAGTCGTTGCGACAGGCAAGTTGTTATGCTTTCTAAAAAATCGTTACGATAACTTATAGAGTCATTGCGATAGGCAAGTCGTTACGCTTTCTAAAGAAATTGTTACGATAACTTATAGAGTCGTTGCGATAGGCAGTCGTTACGCTTTCTAAAGAAATCGTTACGATAACTTATAGAGTCGTTGCGATAGGCAAGTCGTTACGCTTTCTAATGAATCGTTACGATAACTTATAGAGTCGTTGCGACAGGCAAGTCGTTACACTTTCTAAAGAAATCGTTATGACGAGCAAGTCGTTACGAGTTCTAAAGGAATCGTTACGATGACTTATGAATAGTTATGACTGGCAAGTCGTTACGAGTTCTAAAGGAATTGTTACGATGACTTATGAAATCGTTATGACTGGAAAGTCGTTACGAGTTCTAAAGGAATCGTTACGATGACTTATGAAATCGTTATGACATCGACTTGTTTGAACTTTAGAACTTACAAAGAAGTCGTTACATCTTTACTGGAATCAATGCATATATGTACTTACCATAAGTGCTTGATTTTCTTGAAGATTTCCTGTGCTTAAGGCTAAATGAAATGTAGTTAGAAAACTTTTGACAGAGTTTTGTTTATCACCAAAATAAGTATGTAATGGATTTAAAATTACGTGGGGATGGACTGTTCATCAATCTCCCCCTTTTGGTGATGACAAAACTTAATCAATATTTTAACAATACTTAACAGTAAACAAAATAAAAGTACTGAAAATATGTTTCAAAGATGTTCAGACATATGTAAGTATTTTCTCCCCCTTTTTGTCATTAAGCA